>CM033476.1:325690166-325877785 GCA_019447015.1 Hymenochirus boettgeri | reverse complement strand
ATTATAGTATAGTAACAGTATAGTAACGTACATATAGTATCGTAATAGTAATAGTAAAAGTTATAGTATATTAGGTATAGTATAGTATAGGTCATATATGGCAGTATAGTGACGTTAGTATAGTACATTAATAGGGCAGTATAGTCAATAATAGTATAGTATAGTAATAGTAACAGAACAGTACAGTAACGTCCAGTACAGTATAGTAATAGTATAGTTAGTCCATTAATAGTATAGTATAGTATTTATAGTGGCGTACAGATAGTATAGTATAGCATAGTACCGTACAGTTTAAAAAAAAAAAAAAAAAAAAAACCTAAAAGTAATAGTATAGTCGTACATTATATTATAGTATAGCATAGTACATACAGTAAGTATATAGTGATAGCCATAGTACAGTACAGTAGAAGTATCCGTCATAGTATAGTATTAACAGTACAGTATAGTATAGTACAGTACAGTATAGTATAGTATGTAAAGTATCGGTGCGATCTGTAAATCGGAGAGCCATGTGATCCCATTTTTTTTTTTGCTTCTGTGTGCATGGGAGCACATTACAGGTGCCTCAGCCTAACTGCGATCCTAGGAAGCAAAAACAAAAACCTGACTCCAAGTGGCAATGGAATTTCCCGGGATCAACTCTACTTTATGTATGATACCATAAACTGTAACTTCCTTGTTTGTAGAAACTCCTCCAGCTTTTATTAAACTTAACCATGAACCTGCCATAAACGTCACTGGAAACAGTTCCATAGCTTTAACGTTCTCCAGTGACAAACCCTTTCCCGCACTCTACTTTATGTATCATCCCAGTAATCTTGAACATTCTTGTTGTAGAAACTCATCCAGCTTTTTTGAAACTGACCAATTAACCAAACCTGCCATACAACGTCCATGAAGACAAGTTCCATAGCTTAACTTAAAAATTACCGTTCTCACAGTGAACGAACCCTTTCAAAAACCATTTCCCCTTCCCCCCTCTACTTTATGTATCAATACTCAGTAACCTTGTAACATTCCTTTTTGTAGAACTCACCTCCGAGCTTTTATTAAACTGACCATGACCCTGCCATAACAACGTCCATGGAAGGCCGTTTCGCATAGCTTTACCGTTCTCTCTCACAGTGAAAAACCCTTTCCCAACTCACTTTATGTTAATCATACCAGTAACTTAACATTCCTGTTGGCAGAAACACACTCCACTTTTTATTAAACTGACCAATGAACCTGCCCATAACAACTCCACTGGAAGACAGTTCCATAGCTTTTACCGTTCTCACATGACAAAAAAAAACCCTTTCCAACTCTACTTTCTGTTCTCACATACAGTAACTTGTAACTTCCTTGTTTGTAGAAACTCATCCAGCTTTATTAAACTGACCATGAACCTGCCATAACAAAACGCCCACTGAAGACATTTCCATAGCTTTAATTAACCGTTCTCACAGTGACACCCTTTCCCCACTCTACTTTATGGTATCAATACCATAAACTTTAACATTCCTTGTTTGTATAAACGCATCCAAGCTTTTTTTATTAAACTTACCATGAACCTGCCATAACCACATCCACTGGAAGACATTCCAATAGCTTATTTACCGTTCTCCACAGTGACAAACCCCTTTCCCCCACTCTTACTTTATGTATCAATACAGTAACTGTAACATGCCTTGTTTGTAGAAACTCATCCCGCTTTTTCTTAAACTGACCAATTAACCTGCATAACACACTCCACTGGAAGACAGTTCCACCATAGCTTTAAAAACACCGTTCTCACGCGAAAAACCCTTTTCGAACTTGAAGACTAATCTTCTTTTCTTTAAGGGAATGTCAGCGTGTTCTCTCTGACATGTCCCTTTTTTAATCCCGCAATCTCCCTTATTAGTTTAGTTTCCCCCTTTTCTGACCCCTTTCCATATGTTCTAAGATTCCTTTTGTACACAGATTCCACAATTGCACTGCATATTCATAATGAGGGCCTTTACCAACGCTTTGTAAAGAGGGAGAATACATTGTCCTCTTAATCATACCTCTTTTATACAAGGCAATACCATGCCTGGCTCTGTCTTGTTTTGCTGCCGGCGACTGCTTTGCTACCCTTAAGTTATCCAACCAAACCTCCAAGATCTCTTTCCAACAGGGATTCACTAACACAGAGCCCTTTATAAGTATAAACAGCACAGGATTTTTTAAGTCCAAAATGCACACCTTCCATTTAATCAACATTGTGTTGAAAAATCTCATCTGCCACTCACGCCCAAGGGATAATCTTCTAGATCCCCCTGCCACGATTGTCACATCCCTGAAGTTTTTATGTCGACAAAGTTTGTGTCGTCAGCAAACACAGAAACCTTGTTTGCATACCCACTTCCAAGGCATTAATAATAAGTAAAGAAAGCGGCCCCAACACAGAACCCTGTGGGCCCCCACTTATCACTTTCGTCCATATTGATTATGATTTAATTGGTTTTCTAATCCTAGTTTCAGAGTCTTGGAATTTTATAGGTTCCCAAAAAACAACAAAAAAAAACTTACAGTCTAGAGGAGATGGGACGTATGAGACATAAGGGTGACCGAATCAGTATCTGTAACTAGTTGTCAGTTGGGATTATAACTAGTCGTCTGGATGGGTCACGTAAGAGGGTAGAGTGTCCAGGTCCCAGATTGTAACCTTACAGTCTAGAGGAGATGGGATGAGACATAATGGACAGATCAAGTTATCTGTAAATAAGTTGTGCCAGTGGATATAATAGTCGGTCGTGTGATGGGTCAGTAAGAGGTGTAGAAGTGTCCAGGTCCAATTGTAAAACCTTACAGTCTAGAGAGATGGGGCGGATGAGCATAGGTGGACAGATCTCAGTTCTGTACTAAGTTGTCAGTGGATTAAACTATTCGGTTCCTGTTGATGGGTCAGTAAGAGGGTTGGGTATGGTAGAAGGTCCAGGCGTCCAGATTGTAACATTACAGTATGACGGGCATGGGAGGATGAGGACATAAGGTGGACAGATCAGTATTGAACTAAGTTTGTCCAGTGGATTATAATAGTCGGTCTCGTGATTGGGTCAGAAGAGGGGTAGAAGTGTCAGGTCCAGATTGTAACCTTACAGTCTAGAGGAGATGGGGAGAGACATAAGGTGTACGATCAGTTCTGTAACTAAAGTTGTCAGAGTGAGATTAATAGTCGTGTCTGTGATGGTCAGTAAGAGTGGTAGATAAGTGTCCAGGTCCAGATTGTAACCTTACAGTCTAGGGAGAGTATCGGGAATGGACATAAGGTGACAGCAGTAATTCTGTAACTTAAGTTTGGTCAGTGGATTATAACTAGTCGTGTCTGTGATGTGGTCACGTAAAGGGTTGGGAAGTGCCAGCCAGATTGTAACCTAAACAGTCTAGAGGAGATGGGGATGAGAATCATCAGGTGACAGATCAGTATCTGTAACTAAGCTGTCCGGATTATAACTAGTCGGTTCTGTGATGGAGTCAAGTAAGAGGGTTTAGAAGTGTCCAGTCCAGATTGTAACTTACAGTCTAGAGGAGATGGGATAGAGACATAAGGTGACAGAATCAGTATCTGTAATAAGTCTGTCAGTGGATTATAACTATTCGGTCTGTGATGGGTCAATAAGGGTAGAAGTGTCCAGGTCCCAGGATTGAACCTTACCAGTCTAGAGGAGATGGGGATGAGACATACGGTGACGATCAGTAGTTCTGTAAAAGTTGTCTAGGGTATGATAACTAGTCGGTCTGGGATGGGTCAAGTAAGAGGGTAGAAGTGTCCGTCCAGATTGTACTTACAGTCTAGAGGAGATGGGGGATGAGACTAAGGTGACAGATCAGTAGTTTGTAACTAAGTGTGTCAGTGATTAAACTATTCGGTCTGTGAATGGGTCAGAGAGGGGTTAGAAAGTGGTCCGTCCAGATTGTAACCTACAGTACTGAGGAGATGGTGAGAGACATAAGGTGACAGAATCAGAGTCTGTAACAAGTTTGTCAGTGGATATAAACTAGTCGCCGGTCTGTGATGGATTCATAGAGGGGTAGAAAAGAGTGCAGCGTTCCAGATTGGTTACCTTACAGTCTAAGAGGAGATGGGGATGATAGGACATAGTATTGTCTACAGTTCAGTAGTTGCGGATCGATCTGATGACGATCTGTTCATGGATTTATAACTAGTCCGGGTCTGTGATGGGTCAGTAAGAGGGGTAAAGGAAAGTTGTCCGGGTCCAGATTGATACAACTTACAGTCTAGAGGAGATGGGGATGAGAACATAGGTGCGAACAGACAGTATCTTAACTAATGTTGCAGTGGTTATAACTATTCGGTCTGTGATTGGGTATAAAGCGTCAGGCGTTGGTGAGAAGTTCCGGTTCCAGATTTGTACCTTACAGTCTAGAGGAGATGGGGGATGAACATAAGGTGACGATCACTTATCACTAAGTTGTCGGGATATAACTAGTCGTCGTGATGGGTCGGTACGAGGGGTAAGACGTGTCCAGGCTCCAGATTGCTAACCTTTACAGTCTAGAGGAGATGGGATGACGACATAAGCGTGACAGATCAGTATTCTGTAACTAAGTTGTCAGTTGATTAAACTAGTCGGTTCCGTGTGATGGTCATTAAGAGGGTAGAAGTTCCAGTCCAGATTGTAACCTTACAGTCTAGAGGAGAATGGGGCATGAGACATAAGGGACAGATCAGTATTTGTACTAACGATTGTCAGTGGATTTATAACTGAAGTCGGTTCTGTGATGGGTCAGTAAGAGGGTACGAAGTGTCCAGGTCCCAGATTGTAACCTTAAGTCTAGGAGGAGATGGGGATGAGACATAAGGTGACAGATCGTACTTGTAACTAAGTTGTCAGGTGGATTATAACTAGTTCGGTCGGATGGGTCACCGTAAGAGGGGTAGAAGTGTCCAGGTCAGATTGTAACCTTACATCTAGAGGAGAGGGGAGGAGGAATCGAAGGTGAACAGAATCAAGATCTGTAACTAGCGTTAGTCAGTGGGATTATACTAGTGGTCTGTGAGGGTCAGTAGAGGGGTAGAAGTGTCCAGGGTCCAGATTGTAACCTTACAGTATAGGGAGATGGGATGAGACATAAGGTTGACAGATCAGTCTCGTAACTAAGTTGTCAGTGATTATAACTATCGGTCGGTGATGGTCAGCAAGAGGGGTTAGAAGTCCAGTTCCAATTGTCCTTACAGTCTAGAGGAGATGGGATGAGGACATAGAGTGATCAGATCAATCTGTAATCCTAAGTTGCAGCTTGGATTTAACTGAGTCGGTCGTGTGATGGGTCAATAAGGGGGTAGAAGTGTCCAGGTCCAGATTGTAACCTTACAGTCTAGAGAGATGGGGATGAGACATAGGTGACAGATCAGGATCTGTAACTCAGTTGTCAGTGGAATTACACTAGTTCGGTCTGTGATGGGTCAGTAAGGAGGGGGATAGAATTGTCCCAGGGTCCAGATGTAAACCTTACAGCTAGAGGAATGGGGAATGAGACATAAGGTGACATCATTATCTGTAACTCAAGGTGGTGAGTGGATTATACTATCGGTCTGTGTATGGGTGGTCATATAGAGGGGTGGTAGAGGAGTGTCAGTCAATTGTAACCATTGACAGTCGGGGTATGGAGATGGGGATGAGAGCATAAGGTACAGATCAGTAGCTGAACTAAGTTGTCATGGATTATAAAAACTATTCGGTCTGTGATGGGTCAGTAGAGGAGGTTTGAGAGTGTCCAGGTCAGGATGTACCTTTACAGTCTGGGGAGATGGGGATGAGAAGTAAGGTGGACAGATTTCAGTATCTGTAACTAAGTGTGTCAGGGATTAATAACTAGTCGGTCTTGTGGGTCAGTAAGAGGGGTATTTTGAGAAGTGTGCCAGTGTCCAGATTGTAACCTTACAGTCTAGAGAGATGGGGATGAGACATAAGTGACAGCATCATGATTGTAACTAGTTTGCAGTGGATATAACTAGTCGTGTCGTGAGTGGGTCATAGAGGGGTAGAAAGTGTCCAGGTCCAGATTGTAACTTACAGTCTAGAGGAGATGGGGATAGACATAAGGTGACCAGATCAGTATCTGTAACTAGTTTGTCAGGAGATTACTATCGTCTGTTGTATGGGTCAGTAAAGAGCGGTAGTAGTGTCCAGGTCCAGATTGTAACCTTACAGTCTAGAGATATGGGGATGAGGACCATAAGGTGACAGATCAGTACTGATAACTAAGTGCAGTGGTTATAACTAGTCGGTCTGTGATGGGTCAGTAAGAGGGAGAAGGTCCGGCAGATGTAGACCTTACAGTTAGAGGAGATGGGGATGAGACATAAGTGGTGACCGGATCACTATCGGTAACTAGTTGTCAGGGATTATAACTGAGTCGTTTGTGATGGGTCAGTAAGAGGGGTGTAGAGTGTCCATGGTCCAGATTGTAAACCTTACAGGTACTAGAGGAGATGGGATGAGACATAGGTGACAGATCAGATCTGTAACTAAGTTGTCAGTGGATTATAACTAGTCGGGCGTGATGGTCAGTAAGCGAGGTAGAATGTCCAGGTCCAGATTGTAACCCTTACAGGTCTAGGGGATGGGGATGGTGAGACATAAGGTGAAGCAATCAGTATCGTAAACTAATTTAGTTGTCAATTGGATTATACTATTCGGTCTGTGATGGTCATAAGAGGGTAGAAGTTGCCAGAGTCCATATTGTAACCTTACAGTCTAGAGGAGATGGGGAATGAGACATAGGTGACGATAGTAGCTGTAACGAAGTCTATCAGTGGATTAGAACTAGTTCGGTCTGTATGGGTCCAGTAAGGGTAGAAGTGTCCACAGGTCTCAGATGTAACCGTTAAGTCTAGAGAGATGGGGATGAGCATAAGGTGACAGATCAGAATCTGTAAACTAAGTGGTCAGTGGATTGATAACAGCGGTCTGTTATGTAGTAAGAGGTGGGAAGTGTCCAGGCTCCCCGATGTAACCTTACAGTATCTAGAGGAGATGGGGATAGAACATAAGGGGTTACAGATCAGTATCTGTAAACTAAGTTGTCGTGCTTATAACTGTCGTCTGTGATGGCGTCAGTAAGAGGGAGTGAAGTGTCCAGGTCCAGGATGTAACATCTACAGTCAGAGGAGATGGGTGATGAGGACATAAGGTGACAGATCAAGTATATGTACTAGTTGTCAGGTGGTATATAACTAGTTCGGTTCTGTGAAATATACATACTGTACTATATTATACTGTACGATACTATACATAGTATACTTGTACGTAATATACTATACTATACTGTACTAGACTTTTACTGATGTACTGTAGTATACTGTACATACTATACTGTACTGTACTATACATACTTTACGTATACATTACGATACTGTACTATACATACTATACTGTACTGTACTATACTCACTGTAACTGTACATACTGTTACTGTAATATGTACTGTACTGCTGTACTGTTACGTACCTTACTATCCATAGTACGTACTATAATACACACTGTACTAACTGTATGTACTGGACTATATATACTATACAATATATGTACTGACTGCCTACAGTTACTATACTGTACTGTACTATACTATTTTATACACGTACTATACTGTACTTACACTGTCTGAAGTACTATTTACTTCGCCCTTATCATATAGTACGGTCAGACTATAGGTACTGGGTGTACTGTACTATCATACCCATTATTATCACATGTGTTATTCGGACGTAACGATACCAAAACGGATCTCGCCCTCCACTGTGGTTCGGGTTGTTACTGGGACTGTACTTCCTTATATAATTGATGATGGTAATTGTTGGTGTCACTTATTCTTACTGAATTACTACTGCCGTACGGTTTGATCGTTTTATTGTTAGCTGTAGTTGTACATACTTATGATTAGTACTTTGTTTACTGTTGTGCTATACGTACTTACTATACGTTACTGTACGATACTGTACTATAACTCTTATACCTATACGTGCTGGGGGGACTGTCACTGACGATACCTGTACTCTACTATACTTATACTTTACTGTGTACTATACTATACTATACTTTACTGTGGTGTACTGTGATCTGTTAGTTCGTTTTTTTGTCTTATACGATACCCTATACTGTATACTATATGTACTGTACTATACTTGATAATGTACTGTACTTTCCTTAACTGTACTGTACGATCCTATACTACACTGTACCTATATGTACTGTGGGTTACGGGCACTGTAATTTACTCTTACCATACTAATTGTACTATGCTATACTATACTGTACTGTACTACATTGTAATTATACTGTACTGTACGGTACTGATACGAGACTATACTTACACTGTTACTATACTTGTACCGTACTATACTATACGGATACTGTACTGTACTATACTATACTACACTGTACATATAATGTACCGTACTATACTATACTGTACTGTACTGTACTATACGGACTAACTGTACTGTACTATACTATACTTGGACTTTACGTACTATAATGTACTATACGTAATGTAATATACCATACTATACTGTATGTTTTGTGTGTACTGTACTCTACTATACTTTACTGTACTATACTATCTAACTGTGCTGGGGGACGGTACTGTACTTACTGTACTATACTATACGATTACTTTACTTGTATATAACATACGAGACTTTACTGTGGTGTACTGTTACTGTACACACTATACTATACTTTACTGTGGTGTACTGTAATGTTACGTTATACTATACTGTACTATAACTGTACTATTACATACTGTACTATATAACTGTACTGTACTAGACTTCATCTGTACTGTACTATCTTACTGTACTGTACTATACTTAATACCCTGTCATATACTGTACTGGGTTTTTTGTACCTGCACTGTCTATTTACTCTACTAGTACTATATTGACAGCGAGACTGACGGTATGACACAGTGACTTATAAGGTTACGTACGTAATATACTATACTACACTGTACATACTTTACTGTACTATACTAGACTGTACTATACTATATGTACACTGTACGATACGGACTGTATATACTATAATTACTGTACTGTGGTGTACTTACTGTACTATACTATACTGTTACTATACCATACTAACTGTACTGTATATACCATACTATTACTCTACAGTACTGTGGTGTACTTACTGTACGGTACATACTATTAATACTGTCTTTCTGTGTTTACTGTACGTTAATGTACTATACCAACTATACTGTACTGTACTATACCATACTATACTATACTGTACTTGTGGTACTGTACTGTACTATTACTATACTTTACTATACGTATGTGGTGTGTACTGTACTGTAATGTACTAACGATACTATACGGTCTTTACGGTGGTCTTACTGTACTTTACTGACATACCATACTATACTGTACTGTATATACCATACTAGTACTATACTGTACTGTGGTTGTGTACTGTACTTACTGTACTATACTATTGTTACTATTTACTGTTCTTTACGGTGGTTTACGGTACTGTACTGTACTATACCATTACTATACTGGTACTTTACTTTACCATACTATACTATACTGTATGTGGTGTACTGTACTTGTTACTGTACTTACTTATACTTTACTTTACTGTCTGTGGTGTACTGTACGGTACTGTTGTGTACTGTCGGTGTAGTTGATGTACTGTATATACTATAACATACTATACAGAGGTGTACTGTATAAGATAGTACTATAAGTACTGTGGGTGGTACTGTACTGTTGTGAAAAAAAATTTATTCTGATACTAACTATTACGGTACTGTTGGTAATGTACTGTTCTATACTATACTATACTGTTCTTGTACTGTGGGGTTCGACCGGACGTACTATACCATACTATTAATAACTGTACTGTGTGTACTGTTACTGTACTGTACTAGTACTATACTTTACGAGACTGTATACTGACTGTACTGTGGTGGTACTGTACGTACTGTACATTACTTACTATACTATACTATACTGAGGTTGGTACGTACTATACTTTATACTATACTATATGTACTTGGTTGTACTGACACTATAATATCGTACTGTGGGGTAATGTACTGTACTATCACTATAATGTACTGTACTATACTATACTGACTGTACTATGCTTGTGTACTGTACTGTATGTACGATGCTTATACGTACTGTGGTGTTGTTACTGTACTGTACATACTATACTGTAAGTGGAGTACTTACTGTATTATACTATAATATACTATACCTGGACTGTACTATACTATACTGTACTGTGTGTACTGTACTGTACTATTTTATGTACTAGTCATGTACTGTGGTGGTACTGTACTGTTACATACTAACTGTCTGCTACTGTACTGGGTATACTGGACTAACCAATACTGTACTGTGAGTCTACTGTACTGTATATACTAACTGTACTGACTATACATACTGTACGTACTGTACTGTACACATTACTGTACTGTGTATGTACTGTACTGTACTTTACTATACCTCTGTGGCTGTTGTACTGTACTGTACTGTACTATTATATACTGTACTATAGTGTACTGTGGTGTATGTTGTACTGTACTGTACCTACTTACTATACTGATACTATACTTTTTTGTACTGGGTGTTACTACACTGTACTATACTGTTTACCGTACGTACTTATACTGTACTGTACTGTACTATACTCACTAACTGTACTATACTGTAACTAACTTACTATACTTGTACTGTTACTGTAACTCTACTGTAATGTACTATAACTATTCTGTACTTACTGTACCTATACTTTACTATACTGTATGTACTATACTATACATTGTACTGATGGGTACTTGTACGATACGAGACTTTACTGCTACTATACTGTTACTATACTATAATTATACTGTGCTGGGGGACTGTACTGTACTAGACTGTACTAGACTTAGATATACTTTACCTGGTACTATGGACTATACTATACTTTACTGTGGTGGTGTTACTGTACTACTGTATTACCCATACTAACTTTACTGTGGGGTACTGCTACTGTACTATACTATACTGTAACTATACTATACTGTACTATACTATACTATATGTACTATCTGATATGTACTGTAACTATGTAACTATACTATACTATACTGTACTGTACTATCCTTACTGTCTGTACTATACTATAACTACACTTTACTATACTGTACGTGTGGTGTACTGCACTGTTACATACTCTACTATTACTATATGGTACTAGGCACACTAGTACTGTACTGTATACATGTTACTACATTGTACTATACTGTTGTTAATTATCTGTACTATACTAACTACACTGTTACTATACTGTACTGTATAGACTATTACTGTACTAGTACTATACTGAACTTTAACGTACTGATCTGACTGTACATAGACTATACTAGTACGTACTGTGGTGTACTGTACTATACTATACTGTACTATACCATACTATTCTGTACTGTAGCTATACCATCAGGACTATAACATACTGTGGTGTACGTACTGTACTAGGTACTATACGATACGTTCTGTACTGGTTTACTGTTACTGTACTATACCGATCACTTACTGTACTTTACTATACCATACTATACTATACTGTACTGTGGTGTACTGTACTGTACTGTACTATACTTACTTTACTATACTGTAACTGTGGTGTACTGTGGTGTACTGTGGTGTATTGTACTGTACTGTTACTCTACTATACTATACTAACAGAGGTGTACTGTACTAGACTATATAACTATACTGTACTGTGGTTGTTAGGTACTATAATAACTGTACTATACTATACTGATACGTTGGTTACTGTACTTACTATACTATACTATACTGTTCTGTACTGTGGTTTACTGTACTGTACTATACCATACTAGATATACTGTTACTGTGGTGTACTGTACTGCGTACTTTATATACTTACTATACGTATGTACTGTACTGTGGTGTACTGTATTGTACTGTACTATTACTTGTACTATACTATACTTTACTATAAGTATGTACTGTACTGTGGTGGGTACTGTACTGTACTGTCTCTACTGACTAACTATACTATATGAGTGTACTGTACTATACAATACTATACTGTCTGGTTGACTGTACTTAATATACTGTACTGTGGTGTACTGTACTGATACTATACTACTACTGTACGGTACAATCATACGTACTGTACTATGACTGTACTGGATGTAACTAATGCTATACTGTACTGGTGTACTGTACTGTACATACTATACTGTACTGTGGAGTACTGTATGTATATACTATACTATAGTACTGTATACTGTACTGATGGTATACTGATTACAGTCTGTAACTATACTATACGTGTACTGTGGTCTGTATACTGTACTGCTGTATATACTGTACTATACTTTACTTGTTGTGTACTGTACTGTACTTATACTATACTTTATGTACTGTACTATCTTACTATATCATAGGTACTGTGGTCTACTGTACGGTACTGTACTATACTGTAATGATATACCTATTACTATACTGCTTACTGTATCTATACTATACTGTGGTGTACTGTAACTGACATACATACTTACTGTGGTCGTTACTGTTGTAATATACTACATAGTGTACTGTGGTGTAGTACTGGACTAACTATACTATACTGTACTATGTATGTGGTGTACTGTGACTGTACGATACTATACTATACTGTGGTGTACTGTACTGTACTATACTACACTGTACTATACTATACGACTGTGGTGTAATGTACTGTACTATACTATTAATGTACTGTACTATACTATGAATGTACTATACTATACTATACTGTACTATACTATACATATGTTTTATACTATACTAACTACTACTATACTATACTATACTGTACTATACTGTACTAACTATACGTCGGGGCCCACACCACACCATGCAATATTTCCAGCCACCACGGCTACACGCCACTATCGGTTGTCGTTTGAAAAATATCTTATGGTGTCTACCCAGCCTTAGAGTTTCCATCTTTCATGGAAGTTCTGATGTTTAAAGAAGAAAAAAACATTAGATTCTAAACAGGATTCGTCACTAGATGGACCAGAACCTGGTTCCGAAGAAGATTTGAAGCATTTGAAATATTCTGATTTTTTTAGCAACCAATGACCCAAATGCGACTGCAATCAAACAGAGTCGTCACCTCTAATCATCTTGCCATCAGCTGGGATGTGGACTTTCTACCTGGCCATAAGCAACAATATTGATTGTGTGATTGTATCGTATCTAGCAAATATTCCTAACGACAGCTCGTGGGACAACCTAATTGTTTGTCCTTTAAGTAGAGAAAGACTAGAGATAAATATTGGAGAGAAATAAAGTGATAACTAATTCAGCAGGTGTTCATGTACCTTTATTCATAAACAACACAGTTAGTTTCACAACATCTATATACAAATATGTAAAAACGTTTACATTCAATTAACATTAAAAAAACTGAG
This sequence comes from Hymenochirus boettgeri, assembly GCA_019447015.1. Lineage (NCBI taxonomy): Eukaryota > Metazoa > Chordata > Amphibia > Anura > Pipidae > Hymenochirus > Hymenochirus boettgeri. The sequence goes on along the minus strand of CM033476.1, from coordinate 325,864,324 downwards.
AAAGACCAAAAGAAAATCTTGTGCATTGAGATGGTTTCCAATGCCAGAAAACAGGAGCTACAGAAACAAAACATAAAGGATAAACATTCCAGTTCAGACTTCAGTATCTCGGATCATTTATTATACAATCAGGGAAGGAGGATGTTACTGGTCTGGGCCACAAAGATATCTTAATGCTGTATAAAAATGTAACTTTAATGGGAAACTATAGTGTTATAGTATCAAGTAGCAGATGGATCAAGTCCGATCGGCCGGGATCCAACACAGAAACCCCTCGGTTCTGAAATCCGAATGTATTGCCCGAAACGGCGGAACGTGATCGTTCGGATCAAGTTTTTGATTTTTATCGAACGTTTGAGCTATTTTTGAAAATACCCTCGAAATACGATCGTAAACTATTTCGAGTAGGATGGCCGGTACGCGGATCCGAACCCGGATCCACGTGGATTTATCCAGTTCGCGAAACGGCGGATTTTTCCGGATTTTCCGCCTTCCGAACTTCCGAACCGCGGATTTCTTGTATTTGCGAAAATTTTCGAAATTACGAGGATTTCTCGTATTTTCGAGGATTTTTTTTCATTTTAATGGGTCCGCTCATGGATTTTCGGATTTTAGAATTTTTTCGAAAATTCCGGATCCTCGAGCAGACCAGATTTTGCGAAGTTCAGACATCTCTATTTTTCGAGGTTCCGATCGTATATTCGAAGGGTTCAAGGGTATTTTTTGAGAATTTTCAAATAGCTCGCGCGTTCAATAAAAATCGAAAACTGCTCCCGATTTTACAAGTCCCGATTTAATCTTTTGGATTTTCGGGATTTTCCCGAGATCCAAAACCCCCAAAATGGAACGAAACACGTCAATTAAAACTGTTAAAATGAAAAGTAAATGGGGCAGGAGGGATTGGATTAGTAATTCCTATTTCCCAATATATTTCAATGAAATGATGTCTTCTGCCAGGCTTCCTTAGTTGTTTGTGTGACAGGACGAATACAACCTCACTACAAAAAACATCAAACCCGACCGAGAGTGCCAGTCACTTATATATATTTACCATGAACCATCGTAATTGCCACCAGGTGGTTTAAACGGTACACCAACCTAGCCAGCATGCACAGTGTTCACTATAAAACTATTATAATGACCATTAATTCCTACCACGTACAGTAGGAATATAACAAATAATAGAACTGGTAAAACGTAGCATCTCAGAGTTCCTTAGTTCTAATCAGAGAGATTCAGCTAACGATTTGAATATCGTTTAATAATAACAAAAACAGTGCAAACAACAAAACTACAGAAAAATATAACAGACAAAAACAACATAAGCAACAGTAACACAAAATGGGATGAAACGTGAAATAATACTTAATGTCAGTCCTTAATGTTCCATGATGAATGAGAAGAAGAGACCGTATAACTCGAGTATAAACCGACCCGTATATAAACCGAGGTACCTATTTTTACCTGAAAACTAGTAAAAGTGATTGACTCGAGTATTAAACCGAGGGTTGAAAATATGAACACTACTGCCTTCTGATTCTGTTTGTTTTGAAGCATGCCTTCTCCTATGCTTTCCTACCTTATAACATTTCACACTTTCTCTTTATTCTGCCCCTCACTCTCACATTGACCCCTTCCTCCTTTTTTCTCATCATGGGTCCCCCATCTGTTCCTATTCCTCCCACACCCCTTTTAAAGATTCATTGATTTCAGCTTATACTCCCTCCTAAATGAAAAATGGTAATGGTGAGGAGAGCCACTATCAGTTTCTGCTATCTGCTGCCTTTAATACTATCTAACCCATGCTCCTCTCCTGGAAGTCACTGCTTAGACTGTTCTTAAACAGAGTAGTGCTGCTCCTTATCTGGCGTTCCCTGCTCTGCCTCTCCCCCTCCCAGCAATGCTGTTCCCTGCTCTGCCTCTCCTGTCCAGTGGCTGTTCCCTATTTGCTCTCCCCCTCCTGAACAATTGCTGGATCACAGAAACTTTACAGAGGGAGGAAATACTGCAGCCTCCTTACCAAGTCTGAGCCAGTCCAGCCAGGTTTCACAGGAGGACCAGCACCAATCAAGAGTTCTGGCGAGGCTGATCATCCCTCCCTCTCCTCTTGCAGGTACTCGCACCCTGGACTTTCTCTAAGCCCGGTACAGCTGTTGGAGGGTATGTGAGCGCGACGACTCGAGTATAACCAAGGTCGGCTTTTCAGGCTGATTTTACAGCCTGAAAAACTTGGTTTATACTCGAGTATATACGGTAAATCCCTGTAAAGTAACGTTGTTTCCAGAGTTATTGGCCCTCAAATAACTCTTAGTCCCAATATAGATGGTAATGGAGAGCTAGCTCTTTGGATTTCAGAGCCCTTTTTAAACCCCTGGAAAGAGTGGAACTAATTACCCACACCCAATCATAGAAAGGGGTGGGCTGAGCTTGGAGTGTAAAACACTCTAGGTGGTCTCCCTGACACACCCAAAGGTGGCGTTCCTGAAAACTCCCGTATGCCGATGGGGTAACATGCCATAACTCACCAACTTACAAATCCAGTTCTGGGCGATAGATGAATTCATAGATACTAAATTCAATATGGTAACTTCTTATTAACACATAGACCAACTAAAAGTGTCTCTGTCGCGTTCCATGCCAAGTAGGCATGGATGTTTAGATTCCAATGAAAAAGCTTTACCCCTGAGTCCACTTTTTAAAACATTTCATATAATTATGCTCACAGAAAGAGATATGAGTCTAGATAAAGAGCTATGAGTCTAGATAAGAGATATGAGTCTAGATATATGTTGCTTCTGATATGAATATAATATAGGGGATGGATGTCCTTTCATCCTGGTTAGCTATACATAATGAAACTACCTGATTCACATTTACCAAATACAAACTATCTTGTCCAGACAGGCAATAATACATTTAAGACTGGACAATCACATACAATAATACAGATCAGAAATTGCCGAATCATAACAAATATACAGATTATAATATACATTTCCCCATATAAATATACACGAATCACATGATTGTGACAAAGAGAAAAGCCAGCACACTAACTTGGCAGATAAAACTGTATATGTTGGTGCTTATCAACGAAATTATATTAAGAGGTAGGAATAATCAAGAAGTATCAGACAATATTGTTGTATTGAATTAGATCAACTGGACTTGAAGTGTAGTTCTTGAAGACGTTTCGCTAGTCATCCGACTGGATCTCTCAATTCAGAATGACTTGTACAAGAATCTGTGGCAATTATGTACCCTGGAAAATCCCAATTAGCATATCACAGCCAGGTGTTAAGGGCGTGATTGATGGATAGTAGCTAAGGGGTGTTATGGGAATGCCCTGAGTAAGGTGTCAAAACAGCATTGTACATGGCAGACAGTTGTGTGTCGAACCCCCCACCTCTATTTAGGCTTGGTTTCTTTATTTTCACATAAATGGCCTCCTTTACACCTCTCTGAACCAGTCACATTCCTTGCCAATATGTTAACATTGCAATTTTCAAAGGTATGTCTTTACCTTAAGATGCAGGTACCACGGCTGAGTCCTGACCCGAGGAATTGGCTCTTCTGTGCTGGGCCATACGTTGATGCAGTTGTTGTTTGTCTCCCCCACCTACAAATCAGAGCATTCCACCACTGCACCGCACTGCGTATATGATGTCGCTTTTCTTGTGTTTTGGTATTGGGTCTTTCGGACTGTACCAATTGCTGTCTCAGTGTGTTTGTTGGTTTAAAGCAGCAGCAGGATACAGTGTTTTTTGAAAATCTTCTTAATTTCTCGGAGACCCCTGCTACATATGGGAGACCATGTTCTTTCTCCTGTCTTGCTTTTCCCCTTCACTGTTGGTATTCGTGTTCTTTTCTTCTTGTACAAGTCATTCTGAATGGAGAAAGCCAGTCGGATGACTAGCGAAACGTCTTCAAGCTAAAATTCAAGTCCAGTTGATCTAATTGAATACAACAGATATACCATGACCTGGATGAATGAATATTACAGATATACCATGACCTGGATGGATGAATATTACGGATATACCATGAGCTGGATGGTAATACTGAGAATACAGACGGATGAATGGAACCTTCACAAGCGTATCAGACAATACTTTCCCCCTTAATTCTAAGCAAAGTGCACATACAGTCTGCAGGCTGGTTAGTATTAAAAGGTATCTGTGGGCCAAAAATACTTTATGTAAATTGACAGGAATTGCAATATTTTGCAATTTATTTTCTTTATTTTTTTTTTTGTTTACATAGTTTTGAAGATATTTACATTTTATTGTGGTATAATAGCAGCATCACCAGATCCCCTGCACTTCCTGCTCTGAAACCATTTGACAACCCCTTTTCATGTCTCCTCCTTCTTGTGGGCCCCATGGCTAATTCCCTTGCAGGATTCCTTTTGGCCCCTCCCCTTGCAGCTCCCTTTGGCCCCTCCCACTCATAGGCCCCATGACCCCTCAACCACTAGATTTGTGATCAGTTATTTCTTAATATCTTGGGCTGTGCAGCATGTAGAGAGGTGGGTTGATGGCTCATTTTAAATGTAGGAACATGGTCATTTAAAATCAACTTGGTTGTAGACCACAGTTCCCCTTTAAATCTAAACATATACTGGTGTACTGCAGTCTACTCAACCTGATGTGTTGATAAACTCTCTAAACCAGTCACCAGTTTTCAAGAGCCATCGGTTCTTTGCTGTGTTGATGGTTCAAGTTTCAGTAGATTTATGTTTCTGTTACATTACATTTTCCCCACAGAAGTTTCTCTCTTTTTCCCTCTGTATTCCTTATTTAGAAGACTCTATTAAGTGAGTGTGGGCTGTATTTAATGCTGATAGTCATCAATAATAACCACGGGCCAACAAGATAACCACCAAGCCACCACAATACCACTAAGCAAGCAAGAACACCAAGCCACCATAATAAAACATGATCCACAATAATAACCACTGAGCCACCATGATAACCATTGAGCAAACAAGATAAACAACCAAACCCATCATGATAACATCATGACTAACCACTGAGCCACCATGATGACACTAACCACTGAGCCACCATGATAACCACTAACCACTGAGACACCATTGTCACGAACGCCAGTTCGCTGGGCACGTGATCTGACTAATTAATCGGTATTCGCTGCCACCACTTTAAGTTACGGCCTTAAAGACGCCCCAAAAACCCACTCTTGACTCTCACTGACTATGCACACCCCTGCCTGGCAGCTAATGGTTAACACTACACCATTCACTCCAGCAACTAACTGGTTAATTAGACATCAGTCCTTCACAAGCAGTCAGAGTTAATTAGCATTACACTGCACACTCCATTCAAACACATATAAACTTATCAGAGGCTAACTGAGTTCTTTTAGAGCATCAAAGACAAAACTTATTAAATTTTAGATTTAATATTCCAAAAGGTGGACAGTGCATATAATACAAAAATAAAATAAAATGGTGTTATAATAAAATGACATACAATAAGTACAACAGTTATATAAAATAAAAAGGATAAAATATTCACAGACCCTACTCACTAGAAGAAGTCCTGTGTCCTGGGGCAGGATGAAACATGGGTCCATACACACGTTCTTAGCAGTCCCCAAGTATGAAACAACATTATTTTGGACTACATGGACTTTAAACTATTTGTTGAAACTACGCCCTCCACATGAGGTGGGAGTGTCCAGGAATGTCCAGTTTACGACTAACCAAAAGCATTCATTCCCCCTCATTTAGGCAGACTCCATATAAATGTAGATAGTACTTGTTATGGGCTATTGATCACATATTCCTCCTGTATTAATTATCAATTCCTCCAATACCAAACATGACCTGTGTGTAATCCATATTTCCCCAGAATTAATATCTCACCTTGGCAAGGGAATAAGGTCTCCAGTTGGGTCATATTAATGGGCATATTATTATATTTACAAATATAACATTGGTTTCTGTCTTACACATTCCAATACCGAAATACAATTATTTTACATGTATGACTTGTCCTTAAAATGACCTCTAGTACCCACCAGACCCCTGCTGAAGAGAATTCCAGATACACGGTTCGGCCCCACATTGTCTGAGAAAGGAGACCTGGTTCCATGCTTGACTAATCGTAATATAAACAATAGGACTGTTCCAGGGTGGAATGGAATGTTTATTGGTCTTTTCAAGAACCAATACTACTAGTTAACCCATTCTTACCAAGTCACTCTACACATTTTCCTGAAACCATGATAACCACTAACCACTGAGCCACCATGATAACCACTAACACTGAGACACCATGATAACACTAACCATGAGACACCATGATACCACTAACCACTGAGTCACTATGATAACCACTAACCACGTGCCACCATGAAAACCACAACCACTGAGACACCATGACAACCACAACCACTGAGTCACTATGATAACCACTAACCACTAACCACTGAGACACCATGATAACCATTAACCACTGAGACACCATGATAACCACTAACAACTGAGACACTATGATAACCACTAACCACTGAGATACCATGATAACCACTAACCACTCAGACACCATGATAACCACTAACCACTGAGACACCATGATAACCACTAATCAGTACATAGACTGTCCTGTGTTGAGACAATTTTATAGAGTTTCCTATAGAACACTATTTTAGATTGACACTATATTGTGGGTATGTTATGTCTCTGCTGTTTTCTTAGATGAAAATTTCTACTTTACTTCCACTAGTAAATCATGATAACATCATGACTAACCACTGAGCCACCATGATGACACTAACCACTGAGCCACCATGATAACCATAACCAATAGACACCATGATAACCACTAACACTGAGTCACTATGATAAACACTAACCACTGTGCCACCATGATAACCGCTAACCACTGAGACACCATGTAAACCACTAACCACTCAGTCCAATGAACCACTAACCACTGTGCCACCATGATAACCACTAACCACTGAGACACTATGATAACCACTAACCACTGAGATACCATGATAAGCATTAACCACTGAGACACCTTGATAACAACTAACCACTGAGACACCATGATAACCACTAACCACTGAGACACCATGATAACCACTGAGACACCATGATAACCACTAACCACTGAGTCACTATGATAACCACTAACCACTGTGCCACCATGATAACCACTAATCACTGAGACACCATGATAACCACTAACCACTGAGTCCCTATGATAACCACTAACCACTGTGCCACCAGATAACCACTGAGACACTATGATAACACTATAACCACATGATACCTGATAACCACTAACACCCAGAACACCCAGATAACCACTAACACTGAGACACCATGATAACCACTAATCAGACATAGACTGTCCTGTGTTGAGACAATTTATTAGAGTTTCCTAATAGACACACTATTTTAGATCTGACACTAATTCTTGTGGGTATGTTATGTCTCTGCTGTTTTCTTAGATGAAAATTTCTACTTTACTTCCCACTAGAAATCATGATACATCAGATCTAACCTAACCTCGAGCACATACTCATGGCTGTGAACCACTAACCACTGAGCACCATGATAACCACTAACCACGTGAACATGATAACCACTAACCACTTAGTCACTTGATAACACTAACCTGGCACTCTCCCCCTGATAACCTAAACCATATCTCCGAGACAACCATTGATAACACTAAACTCGAGTCATATGATAACCACTAACCACTGGCAACACCATGATAACCGACTAACCAACTGAGACACAATGATAACCACTAACCACTGATTCCTGATCCCTAACCCGTACAATGATAAGCATAACACTGAGACACCTGATAACCACTAACCACGAGCACCCTGATAACCACTAACCACTGAGACACCATGATAACCACTAACCACTGGACACCATGATAACCACTAACCACTGAGTCACCTGATAACCACTAACCCACGTTCCACCATGTAAACCACTAACACTGGACACCAGATAACCATAACCACTGAGTCCCTATGATAACCCATAAACCACTTGTGCACCAGGATACCACTGAGACACTATGAAATATGATAACCACTAACCACTGAGATACCATGATAACCACTAACCACTGAGACACCATGATAACCACTAACCACTGAGACACCATGATAACCACTAATCAGTACATAGACTGTCCTGTGTTGAGACAATTTCATAGAGTTTCCTAATAGACACACTATTTTAGATCTGACACTAATTCTTGTGGGTATGTTATGTCTCTGCTGTTTTCTTAGATGAAAGTTTCTACTTTACTTCCACCACCCCACCTGTGGTCAGTGTTGCCTTTCGCTAATGATAACATTCTGATCCTTTCTCACCGTTTTATTTTACCACCAGACCATATAAAGTACATGCGGTAGGCTAATAGTTATTTCATATCCATGCTGATTAGAAGATCTCTTTAAACTGGGCTTCAAATTCAAAGCTAGTTATTGAAGATGTAGTTATATTTTTAATTACCTGGGACTTGTAAGTCTTTGTGATAAAATTGACCCCAGAATTTGCACTGGTTGATACGCATTTTCTGATTGGTGTTTAGGGTCCCGGTGTCTAATGTAAGGTAACTTTGCTTATTGAGAGTGAACATGGGCCAATTGGTTTCTGAAGATCCTGCATCGTTTGGATTTCTGCAAACAAAACCAAACAAAATTAATTTTTTGAATGAAACAAATTGTTTTATGTTCTTGTCATAGTGCAGGTAGAATGACTTTTACCTTGTAAAGAATTCTAAGTCTCAAACGTAAATATAAACGTGTTCAATATGGGAGAAGCCTAAGCACAGAGGATCCTAATGTCTATTAGAGATGTCCGAACTTCGCAAAATCAGGTCCGCTCGAGGAAAAAATTAGAAAATTCGAAAAATCCGTGAGTGGACCCATTAAAACCAATTAAAATGAAAAAATCTTCGAAAATACGAGGATTCTTCGAAAATACTTATTTTCCCGCATTCTCGAAAATATGAGAAATCCTCGTAATTTCGAAAATTTTCTAAAATGCGGTTCGGAAAAGTTAGGAAGGCAGATAACCGGAAAATCCGTGACATCCGCCGTTCGCTAATGAGGTAAATCTGCCGCGGATCCGGGTTCCGATCTGCGAACTGGGCCATCACTAAATGTCTATATGGGGGGCAGTTTGCAGTTAGAATCTGTTTAACTTATAGCAATAGTAAATGTTTTTCAAAGTCATTGTGCAGAAAATTCAAGGCAATAGCTCCTGTTTCAAATCTCTCTTTGAAATTACAAACGGGTGAATGTTATTTATGGTCCATGGAATAGTTAATCCAAATAGTTTTTTCTATAGATATATCAAAAAAAATCTTGAAAAAACAAAACTAAAAGTTTATTGAGAAAAGCGATTTCAGATTTTATAAACACCTGCTAAAAATATAATGGGGGAGAAAGAGCACTCCTAGGATTTGTGAAAATACAAACATTATTAAAGTTGTCTACGCGTTTCGGTCCGAACACGTTCTCAAGTCCGTATTCAGACCGAAACGCGTAGACAACTTATATATAATACACACAAACAAGTAGAGCTTTTAAACAGTGACATAGGGTATACTTGGATTTTGCTAAGGCTTTTGATACTGTCCCCCATAGGTGACTATAAACTAGGGTCTTTTCGGCTGGGTGGTGCATTTGTTCATGGATAGAAATTTGGTTGATGGATCAGATGCAGCAGGGGTGTCGAACTCAAGATTTTTAAGGTGATGCATTTCGGGCTTAAAAATCCTTGTGCTGCTTATACTATAAATGGCCCTGTTACTGTAAGTGAATCTCTGTTGGGAAAGGATCTGGGAGTTTTGGTGGATAACAAATTAAATCTATCAATCAAAGGCAGGCTGCAACAGCTAAAGCCAACATATAAAAAGGGGTATGGATTCAAGGGAGAAAAATATTATTCTCCCTTTTTATAAAGCATTGGTAAGGCCTCATTTGGAATATGCAGTGCAATTTTGGAATCCTGTGTACAACAAGGACATCTTTGAAATGGGTTCAGAGAAGGGCAACTAAATTATTAAGGGGACTGGGCTTATATATGAAGAGAGATTGGATAAGTTACAATTATGTACACTAGAGAAAAGATGCTTGAGTGGGGATATAAACACTATCTATAAATATATAAATACATTAATTGGGCCATACAATAAACTATCTGGCAGGGCTGTTTTTAGGCATAGGCTACCTAGGTAAAGAATTAGGGCACCCATGTTGAACTTGGGTGCACATTGCTTGTGAAGGTTCTCATTCATCCAGGTCATGGTATATCTGTTGTATTCAATTAGATCAACTGGACATGAAATGTAGTTCTTGAAGACGTTTCGCTAGTCATCCGACTGGCTTTCTCAATTCAGAATGACTTGTACAAGAATCTGTGGCAATTATGTACCCTGGAAAATCCCAATTAGCATATCACAGCCAGGTGTTAAGGGTGTGATTAGATAGTGGCTAAGAGGTGTTATAGGAACGCCCAGAGTAAGGTGTTAAAACAGCATTGTACATGGCAGACAGTTGGTGTCGAACCCCCCCACCTCTATTTAGGCTTGGTTTCTTTATTTTCACATAAATGGCCTCCTTAACACCTCTCTTGAACCAGTCACGTTCCTTCGCCAGTATGTTAACATTGGGTGCACATTGTTCTCCATAGCATCTCCCTGTCAGCTTGCTGTGTCCGAACTTTGCAAAATCCGGTACGCTCGAGGATCCGCGAATTTTCGAAAAAATTAGAAAATTCGAAAATCCGCGAGCGGACCCGTTAAAATTAAAAATACCCCTTGAAATAACGAGATTTTTCGTATTTTCGAAAATTTTCGAAATTACGAGTTTTCACGTATTTTTGGGAATTTTCGAAAATACGTGAAAACTTGTAATTTCGAAAATACGAAAAAATCCGCGAATCGGAAGTTCGGAAGGCGGAAAATCCGGAAAAATCCGCCGTTCGCGAACGGGATAAATCCGCGGCGGATCCGCAAACCGACCATCCCTAGTCAGGAAGGAATTTTTCCCCTTCTTCATAATTCTGGTGAGGTTCTTTTGCCTTCCTCTGGATCAATAGTTAGGCAGGAAATGTGGGTATTGCTAAGCAGGTTGGACTAGATATGTCTTTATTCAACCTCAATACTATATTATACTATACTGTACTATACTATTCTATACTATACTATACTATACTATACTATACTATACTATACTATACCATGTATACATTTCCTTTAAATTGAATGTGCACTAGTTTTCTATTTTGCTTGAATTTAAAATAAATAGCAACATCTTTCATTTAGAAAAAAAAACTTACCCTGTTTTTGCAAAATTTCCCCAGTATCTCATCATTGTCCGACTTAAAATTTCTTCTTCTTTTGTGTAGTTAAGTGTGGTGTTCAATGGCATGCCAAATACAAATTCAATTTCATAACCATGTAAAACTCCCATCCATTGGGGCCAAGCAAGTCGTGAAGATCTGTGTTGGAAGAAGTATAAATAGGCATTGTTGCCAATCTCAGAATTTTTTTCTGTGAATTCCAGTAGTGGGCAAACAAAATAGTAATCCCCTGCTATGGCTTTCATAGCATCCCGATAATAGGCAGGTTCCTGTTCAATCGTCCAGTCTGTATAGTAAAGAAGGATGGAGTCCACTGCAAGCTGAGTGGCCTTTGGAAAGGACGTTTGGACAGTTTCTTTAAATTTCCGTCTGTTTATAAAATTCTCATGCTCTTTGCTAAATCCTGGTCTTCCATATACTAAAAAAAATGATCCCTCATCTTTATTAACTCCAGTTAGAACTTGCGTGTTTCTTTTTAAGAAACCAGACTTCATCAGTTCATCTGGCATCGCTACTAGAAAATCTCCATCAACAGTTGGTGGAAACATCAAATCTATTAAGGCTTTATCACTTAGTGGAACTACAGAATAAGCCTTTTCAAGAATTTCTTGGGGATTTTTTGCTTTCAGACATGCAATGATTTCAGTTTCATTCCAAGTAGGACAATCCAGCTGATATGCTAATGCTAGTGCCCTGTGATGGGCTTCAACTTTGCTTACAGCACCCCAAGGGGCATTACCAGTGCCACTTTGCATAATAGCTCTTGTAAAAAATGTTTGGCTTCCTGAAGAAAGCAAATGATAACTTACCGAACCTCCTCCAGCACTCTCCCCAAATATAGTTATACTTTCGGGATTTCCGCCAAATGCTACAATGTTCTCGTAAACCCACTGAAGAGCCAGTCTTTGGTCAAAGAGACCAACATTTCCTGGAGCTTCAGGATTTCCTGGAAAAGACAGAAATCCCAATGGGCCCAGTCTATAGTTCATTGAAACAACAATGACTTGTTCAGTCGCAGCCAAAAACTTTCCATCATAAATATCAAGCGAAGATGTCCCTGTCTCAAAGCCACCACCGTAAATCCAAACCATAACACTTGCTTTATTTGGCTTTGGAGTTGCGACATGAACGAGGATTTCTCAGATTTTCGCGGATTTTTTTTCATTTTAATGGGTCCGCTCATGGATTTTCGGATTTTAGAATTTTTTCGAAAATTCGCGGATCCTCGACAGAACCAATTTTGCGAAGTTCAGACAGCGATCTCTATTTTTTCGAGGTTCCGATCGTATAATTCGAAGGGTTCAAGGGTATTTTTGAGAATTTTCAAAATAGCTCGAACGTTCATAAAAATCGAAACCTTTGCTCCGAAGTCCCGATTTTAAATCCATTTTTGGATTTTCGGGATTTTCCCGAGATCCAACCCCCCAAAATGGAACGAACACGTCAATTAAAACTGTTTAAAATGAAAAGTAAATGGGGCAGTGAGATTGGATTAGTAATTCCTATTTCCCAATATAATTTCAATGAAATGATGTCTTCTGCCAGGCTTCCTTATTTTGTTTGTGTGACAGGACGCAATACAACCTCACTACAAAACACATCAAAACCCGACCGAGATTTGCCAGTCACTTATATATATTTACCATGAACCATCGTAATTGCCACCAGGTGTGTTTAAACGGTACACCAACCTAGCCAGCATGCACATGTTACATAAAAACTATTACTAATGACCATTAATTCACTACCCACTGTACAGGTAGGAATAACAGAATCAATAGAACTGGTAAACGAAGCATCTCAGAGTTCCTTAGTTTCTAATCAGAGAGATTCAGCTAACGATTTGAATATCGTTTAATAATAACAAAACACGTGCAAACAACAAACACAGAAAATATAACAGACAAAACACAACATAGCAACAGTACACAAAATGGGATGAAACGTGAAATAATACTTAATGTCAGTCCAATGTTCCATGATGAATGAAGAAGATACCGTATAATCCTCGATATAAACGACCCTATATAAACCGAGGTACCTATTTTTACCTGAAAACTAGTAAAGTGATTGACTCGAGTATAAACCGAGGGTTGAAAATATGAACACTACTGCCTTCTGATTCTGTTTTGTTTTGAAGCATGCCTTCTCCTATGCTTTCCTACCTTATAACCCCATTTTTTCACACTTTCCTCTTATTCTGCCCCTCACTCCTCACATTGACCCCTTCCTCCTCTTTTTCTCATCATGGGTCCCCCATCTGTTCCTATTCCTCCCACACCCCTTTTAAAGATTCATTGATTTCAGCTTATACTCCCTCCTAAATGAAAATGGTAATGGTGAGGAGAGCCACTATCAGTTCTGCTATCTGCTGCCTTTAATACTTCTAACCCATGCTCCTCTCCTGGAAGTCACTGCTTAGTTGTTCTTAAACAGAGTATTGCTGCTCCTTATCTGGCGGTTCCCTGCTCTGCCTCTCCCCCTCCCATGCAATGGCTGTTCCCTGCTCTGCCTCTCCTGTCCAGTGGCTGTTCCCTACTTTGCCTCCCCCTCCTGACCAATTCTGGATCACAAACTTTACAGAGGAGAGGAAAATACTGCCACGCCTCCTTACCAAGTCTGCAGCCAGTCCAGCACCCAGGTTTCACGGAGGACCAGCACACACAAAGAGTTTCGGGGCGAGGCTGATCATCCCTCCCTCTCCTCTTGCAGGTACTCGCACCCTGGACTTTCTCTAAGCCCGGTACGCTGTTGAGGGTATGTTAGGCGACTGACTCGTTATAACCAAGGTCGGCTTTCAGCGCTGATTTTACAGCTGAAAAACTTGGTTTATACTCGAGTATTAACGGTAAATCCCTGTAAGTCTAACTTTGTTTCCAGAGTTATTGGCCCTCAAAATAACTCTTTCCAAGATTAGATGGTAATGGAGAGCTAGCTCTTTGGTTCGAGCCCTTTTTAAACCCCTGGAAAGAGTGGAACTAATTACCCACACCCAATCATAGAAAGGGGTGGGCTGAGCTTGGAGTGTAAAACACTCTAGGTGGTCTCCCTGACACACCCACAAGGTGGCTGTTCCTGAAAACTCCCGTATGCCGATGGGGTAACATGCCATAACTCACCAACTTACAAATCCAGTTCTGGGCGATAGATGAATTCATAGATACTAAATTCAATATGGTAACTTCTTATTAACACATAGACCAACTAAAAGTGTCTCTGTCGCGTTCCATGCCAAGTAGGCATGGATGTTTAGATTCCAATGAAAAAGCTTTACCCCTGAGTCCACTTTTTAAAACATTTCATATAAATTATGCTCACAGAAAGAGATATGAGTCTAGATAAAGAGCTATGAGTCTAGATAAAGAGATATGAGTCTAGATATATGTTTTGCTTTCTGATATGAATATAATATAGGGGATGGATGTCCTTTCATCCTGGTTAGCTATACATAATGAAACTACCTGTATTCACATTTACCAAATACCAAACTATCTTGTCCAGACAGGCAATAATACATTTAAGACTGGACAATCACATACATAATACAGATCAAGAAATTGCCGAATCATATACAAATATACGATTATAATATACATTTCCCCATATAATATACAATCACATGATTGTGACAAAGAGAAAAGCCCAGCACCTAACTTGGCAATAAAAACTGTATATGTTGGTGCTTATCAACGAAATTATATTAAGAGGTGGGAATAATCAAGAAGTATCAGACAATATCTGTTGTATTGAATTAGATCAACTGGACTTGAAGTGTATTTCTTGAAAACGTTTCGCTAGTCATCCGACTGGATCTCTCAATTCAGAATGACTTGTACAAGAATCTGTGGCAATTATGTACCCTGAAAAATCCCATTAGCATATCACAGCCAGGTGTAAGGGCGTGATTGGATAGTAGCTAAGGGGTGTTATGGGAATGCCCTGAGTAAGGTGTCAAAACAGCATTGTACATGGCAGACAGTTGGTGTCGAACCCCCCCCTCTATTTAGGCTTGGTTTCTTTATTTTCAATAAATGGCCTCCTTTACACCTCTCTAACCAGTCACATTCCTTTGCCAATAGTAAATGTTTCTAATATGTTGTCTCAATACTGCTATATAGATGCAGGGTACACGTGTGAGTCTGATCCCGAGCCGAATTGGCTCTTCTGTGCTGGGCCATACGTTGATGCAGTTGCTGTTTGTTCTCCCCCACATAACAATCAGAGCATTCTTCACTGCACCGCACTGCGTATATGAGGTCGCTTTTCTTGTGTTTGGTATGGGTCTTTCGGATGTACATTGCTGTCTCAGTGTGTTGTGTTTGGTTTAAAAGCAGACAGGGATACAGTGTTTTTTGAAAATTCTTCTTAATTTCTCGGAGACCCCTGCTACATATGGGATGACCATGTTCTTTCTCCTGTCTGCTTTTCCCCTTCACTGTTGGTATCGTGTTCTTTTCTTCTTCGTACAAGTCATTCTGAATGGAGAAAGCCATTCGGATGACTAGCAAACGTCTTCAGAACTAAACTTCAAGTCCAGTTGATCTAATTGAATACAACAGATATACCATGACCTGGATGAATGAATATTACAGATATACCATGACCTGGATGGATAATATTACAGATATACCAATGACTGGATGGATGAATATTACAGATATACCATGACCTGGATGAATGAGAACCTTCACAAGCGTATCAGACAATACTTTCCCCCTTAATTCTAAGCAAAGTGCACATACATTTCTGCAGGCTGGTTAGTATTTAAAAGGTATCGTGTGGTCCAAAAATTACTTTATGTAAATTGACAGGAATTGCAATATTTTTGCAATTTATTTTTCTTATTTTTTTTTTTGTTTACATAGTTTTGAAGATATTTACTTTTTTTATTTGTGGTTAATAGCAGCATCACCAGATCCCCTGCACTTCCTGCTCTGAAACCATTTGACAACCCCTTTTCATGTCTCCTCCTTCTTGTGGGCCCCCATGGCTAATTCCCTTGCAGATTCCTTTTGGCCCCTCCCCTTGCAGCTCCTTTGGCCCCTCCCACTCATAGGCCCCATGACCCCTCAACCACTAGATTTGTGATCAGTTATTTCTTAATTCTTGGGCTGTGCAGCATGTAGAGAGGTGGTTGATGGCTCATTTTAAATGTAGAACATGGTTCATTTTAAAATCAACTTGGTTGTAGACCACAGTTCCCTTAAATCTAAACATATACTGGTGTACTGCAGTCTACTCAACCTATTTGTTGATAAACTCTCTAAACCAGTCACCAGTTTTCAAGAGCCATCGGTTCTTTGCTGTGTATGGTTCAAGTTTCAGTAGATTTATGTTTCTGTTACATTACATTTTCCCACAGAAGTTTCTCTCTTTTCCCCTCTGTATTCCTTATTTAGAAGACTCTATTAAGTGAGTGTGGGCTGCTATTTAATGCTGATAGTCATCATAATAACCACTGGCCAACAAGATAACCACCAAGCCACCACAATACCACTAAGCAAGCAAAGAACACCAACCACCATAATAACCACTGATCCACAATAATAACCACTGAGCCACCATGATAACCATTGAGCAAACAAGATAACCAACAAACCATCATGAATCATCATGACTAACCACTGAGCCACCATGATGACACTAACCACTGAGCCACCATGATAACCACTAACCACTGAGACACCATTGTCACGAACCCAGTTCGCTGCACGTGATCTGACTAATTAATCGGTATTCGCTGCCACCACTTTAAGTTACGGCCTTAAAGACGCCCCAAAAACCCACTCTTGACTCTCACGGACTATGCACACCCCCTGTCCTGGCAGCTAAATGGTTAACACTCACCATTCACTCCAGCAACTAACTGGTTATTTAGCATCAGTCCTTCACAAGCAGTCAAGTTAATTAGCATTTACACTGCACACTCCATTCAAACACATATAAACTTATCAGAGGCTAACTGAGTTCTTTTAGAGCATCAAAGACAAAACTTATTAAATTTTAGATTTAATATTCCAAAAGGTGGACAGTGCATATAATACAAAATAAATAAAATGGTGTATATATAAATGACATACAATAAGTACAACAGTTTAATAAAATAAAAAGGATAAAATATTCACAGACCCTACTCACTAGAAGAAGTCCTGTGTCCTGGGGCAGGATGAAACATTGGGTCCATACCACGTTCTTAGCATGTCCCCAAGTATGAACACATTATTTTGGACTACATGGACTTTTAACTATTTGTTGAACTACGCCCTCCACATGAGGTGGGAGTGTCCAGAATGTCCAGATTTACGACTAACCAAAAGCATTCATTCCCCCTCATTTAGCCACTCCATATAAATGTGATATGTACTTTGTTATTGGGCTATTGATCACATATTCCTCCCTGTATTAATTATCAATTCCTCCAATACCAAACAGACCTGTGTGTAATCCATATTTCCCCAGATATTAATCTCTCACCTTGGCAAGGGAATAAGGTCTCCATGTTGGGTATCATATTAATGGGCATATTATTATATTTACAAATATAACATTGGTTTCTGTCTTACACATTCCAATACCGAAATACAATTATTTTACATGTATGACTGTCCTTAAAATGACCTCTATAGTACCCACCAGACCCCTACTGAAGAGATTCCAGATACACGTTTCGGCCCCACATTGTCTGAGAAAGGAGACCTGGTTCCATGCTTGACTAATCGTAATATAAACAAGACTGTTCCAGGGTGGAATGGAATGTTTATTGGTCCTTTTCAAGAACCAATACTACTAGTTAACCCATTCTTACCAAGTCACTCTACACATTTTCCTGACAACCATGATAACCACTAACCACTGAGCCACCATGATAACCACTAACCACTGAGACACCATGATAACCACTAACCACTGAGACACCATGATAACCACTAACCACTGAGTCACTATGATAACCACTAACCACTGGCCACCATGAACCACTAACCACTGAGACACCATGACAACCCTAACACTGAGTCACTATGATAACCACTAACCACAACCACTGAGACACCATGTAACCATTAACCACTGAGACACCATGATAACCACAACACTGAGACCTATGTAACCACTAACCACTGAGATACCATGATAACCACTAACCACTCAGACACCATGATAACCACTAACCACTGAGACACCATGATAACCACTAACAGTACATAGACTGTCCTGTGTTGAACAATTTTATAGAGTTTCCTAATAGACACACTATTTAGATCTGACACTAATTCTTGTGGGTATGTTATGTCTCTGCTGTTTTCTTAGATGAAAATTTCTACTTACTTCCACTAGTAAATCATGATAACATCATGACAACCACTGACCACCATGATACACTAACCACTGGCCACCATGATAACCACTAACCACTGAGACACCATATAACCACAACCACTGAGTCACTATGATAAACCCTAACCACTGTGCCACCATGATAACCGCTAACCACTGAGACACCATATAACCACTAACACTCAGTCACTATGATACCACTAACCACTGTGCCACCATTATACCACTAACCACTGAGACACTATGATAACCACTAACCACTGAGATACCATAACATTAACCACTGAGACAACCTTGATAACAACTAACCACGTGAGACACCATGATACCACTAACACTGAGACACATGATAACCACTGAGACACCATGATAACCACTAACCACTGAGTCACTATGATACCCACTAACCACTGTGCCACCATGATAACCACTAACCACTGAGACACCATGATAACCACTAACCACTGAGTCCCTATGATAACCACTAACCACTGTGCCACCAGGATAACCACTGAGACACTATGATAACCACTAACCACTGAGATACCATGATAACCACTAACCACTCAGACACCATGATAACCACTAACCACTGAGACACCATGATAACCACATCAGTACATAGACTGTCCTGTGTGAGACAATTTTATAGAGTTTCCTAATAGACACACTATTTTAGATCTGACACTAATTCTTGTGGGTATGTTATGTCTCTGCTGTTTTCTTAGATGAAAATTTCTACTTTACTTCCACTAGTAAATCATGATAACATCATGACTAACCACTGAGCCACCATGATGACACTAACCACTGACCACCATGATAACCACTAACCCTGAGACACCATGAATAACCACTAACCACTGAGTCACTATGAAACCACTAACCACTGTGCCACCTGATACCAAACGCTAACCACTGAGACACCATGATAACCACTAACCACTCAGTCCATAGATAACCACTAACCACTGTGCCACCATGATACCCACTAACCACTGAGACACTATGATAACCACTAACCCCTGAGATACCATGATAAGCATTAACCACTGAGACACCTTGATAACCACTAACCACTGAGACAACACCCATGATAACCACTAACCACTGGACACCAATGACTAACCACTAACCACTGAGACACCATGATAACCACTACCCACTGAGTGCTGACCAAATAAGCTGGTTAGTGGTTATCATGGTGGCTCAGTGGTTAGTGGTTATCATGGTGTCTCAGTGGTTAGTGGTTATCAAGGTGTCTCAGTGGTTAATGCTTATCATGGTATCTCAGTGGTTAGTGGTTATCATAGTGTCTCAGTGGTTAGTGGTTATCATGGTGTCTCAGTGGTTAGTGGTTTCCATGTGGGCTCAGTGGTTGTGTCATCATGGTGGCTCAGTGGTTAGTCATGATGTTATCATGATTTACTAGGGGAAGTAAAGTAGAAATTTTCATCTAAGAAAACAGCAGAGACAACATACCCACAAGATTAGTGTCAGATCTAAAATAGTGTGTTCTATTAGGAAAATCTATAAAAATGTCTCAACACAGGACAGTCTATGTACTGATTAGTGGTTATCAGGGTTCAGTGTTAGTGTAGTGGTTATCATGGTGTCTGAGTGGTTAGTGGTTATCATGGTATCTCAGTGGTTAGTGGTTATCATAGTGTCTCAGTGGTTATCCTGGTGGCACAGTGGTTAGTGGTTATCATAGTGTCTCAGTGGTTAGTGGTTATCATGGTGTCTCAGTGGTTATCATGGTGTCTCAGTGGTTAGTGGTTATCATGGTGTCTCGTCACTATGATAACCACTAACCACTGTGCCACCATGATAACCACTAACCACTGAGACACCATGATAACCACTAACCACTGAGTCCCTATGATAACCACTAACCACTGTGCCACCAGGATAACCACTGAGACACTATGATAACCACTAACCACTGAGATACCATGATAACCACAGTTGGTGTCGAACCCCCCCACCTATTAGGCTTGGTTTCTTTATTTTCCACATAAATGGGCCTCCTTAACCCTTCTTGAACCAGTCACGTTGCCTTCGTCAGATTTGAACATTGGGTGCACATTGTTCTCCATAGCATCTCCCTGTCAGCTTGCTGTGTCCGAACTTTGCAAAATCGGTACGCTCGAGGATCCGCGAATTTTCGAAAAAATTAGAAAATTCGAAAATCCGGAGCGGACCCGTTAAAATTAAAAATACCCCTTGAAAAAACGAGATTTTTCGTATTTTCGAAAATTTTCGAAATTACGAGTTTTCACGTATTTTTGGGAATTTTCGAAAATACGTGAAAACTTTAATTTCGAAAAACGAAAAAATCCCGAATCGGAAGTTCGGAAGGCGGAAAATCCGGAAAATCCGCCGTTCGCGAACGGGATAAATCCGCGGCGGATCCGCAAACCGACCATCCCTAGTCAGGAAGGAATCCCCTTCTTCATAATTCTGGTGAGGTTCTTTTGCCTTCCTCTGGATCATAGTTAGGCAGGAAATGTGGGTATGCTAAGCAGGTTGGACTAGAATTGTCTTTTCAACCTCAATACTTATAACTACTGACTAACTATTCTATACTAACTAACATACATATACTATACTAATACTATACTATACCATGTATACATTTCCTTTAAATGAATGTGCACTAGTTTTCTATTTGCGTTGAATTTAAAATAAATAGCAAACATCTTTCATTTAGAAAAAAAACTTACCCTGTTTTTGCAAAATTTCCCCAGTATCTCATCATTGTCCGACTTAAAATTTCTTCTTCTTTTGTGTAGTTAAGTGTGGTGTTCAATGGCATGCCAAATACAATTCAATTCATAACCATGTAAAACTCCATCCATTGGGGCCAAGCAAGTCGTGAAGAGATCTGTGTTGGAAGAAGTATATAAATAGGCATTGTTGCCAATCTCAGAATTTTTTTCGTGAATTCCAGTAGTGGGCAAAAAAAATAGTAATCCCCTGCTATGGCTTTCATAGCATCCGATAATAGGCAGGTTCCTGTTCAATCGTCCAGTCTGTATAGTAAAGAAGGATGGAGTCCACTGCAGCTGAGTGGCCTTTGGAAAGGACGTTTGGACAGTTTCTTTAAATTTCCGTCGTGTTAAATTCTCATGCTCTTTGCTAAATCCTGGTCTTCCATATACTAAAAAAAATGATCCCTCATCTTTATTAACTCCAGTTAGAACTTGCGTGTTTCTTTTAAGAAACCAGACTTCATCGTTCATCTGGCATCGCTACTAGAAAATCTCCATCAACAGTTGTGGAAACATCAAATCTATTAAGGCTTTATCACTTAGTGGAACTACAGAATAAGCCTTTTCAAGAATTTCTTGGGGATTTTTTTGCTTTCAGACATGCATGATTTCAGTTTCATTCCAAGTAGGACCATCCAGCTGATATGCTAATGCTAGTGCCCTGTGATGGGCTTCAACTTTGCTTACAGCACCCCAAGGGGCATACCAGTGCCACTTTGCATAATAGCTCTTGTAAAAAATGTTTGGCTTCCTGAAGAAAGCAAATGATAACTTACCGAACCTCCTCCAGCACTCTCCCCAAATATAGTTATACTTTCGGGATTTCCGCCAAATGCTACAATGTTCTCGTAAACCCACTGAAGAGCCAGTCTTTGGTCAAAGAGACCAACATTTCCTGGAGCTTCAGGATTTCCGTGGAAAAGACAGAAATCCCAATGGGCCCAGTCTATAGTTCATTGAAACAACAAGACTTGTTCAGTCGCAGCCAAAAACTTTCCATCATATACAAGCGAAGATGTCCCTGTCTCAAAGCCACCACGTAAATCCAAACCATAAAACTGCTTTATTTGGCTGGAGATGGGGCCCAGATGTTAAGGTTTAGACAATCTTCTTAATTCATTCTTTGGATTCCACATTTCAGACCCAGAAACCCAGGAAATGTTTCATCTCTGAGTTGAAAGCAGAGTTTCCATATTTTGTAGCATCCTGTAAATTTGACCATGACTTTGGTGACTTGGGTTTCTTAAATCTTAAATCCCCCTCCTGGTGGCTCAGCATAGGGAATTCCAAGAAAAAGCCATAAACATTTCCATAAGGCAGAGGATCGGAAACCCTTTTACTTTTCCGTATTTGGTAACAACAATCTCATCATTGTCTCTGCAGGGCTGGCACAAGAGACAAAAACCACCGTGAAACAGATGTAGAGATGGTTTTTCACTGCACCCAAACTGCACCACATGCTGTCACCTAAAAAACACATATTATTATTATTTTGAAAAATTAAATTACAATTTTGGGCATCTGTCCAAAAAAACAATTTAAAGGCATGTCCACCCATAATAGGAAAATGTACACATAATGTAGCTGCAGCACCTCCGCAAACCCTAGTTTTGTTTACTTACCTTTCCCAAAGATGCGTCCAACATTACAACACTGCCCTACCACCTGAGTGCCACCCCTTGCTGCAAGCTGGTTTCAAGCATGCTCAGCAGAGCAGAGTGAGGAGCTTCCTGGTCTTTTTGACTTGATGTCACTGGAAAGCCTAGACTGACAGCCATGACCAGGAAGGAGAACGGTAATTAGCAAGTGATCGGTGAGGGACTGGGCCTTTGAAGTATCTGAGGTAAGTGAGATTTGGGGAGAGTAAAATTTAATTTTATGGCTGGACATGCCCTTTAAAAGAGAGATAGGCAGGCCATCTTCATTTTAACACAATTGTGGTAACTTTTAGTAAGTGTTTATGATGTGAATAGGGCCAGAAGAATATATGTTTAACTAGCAATATAAAAAAAAACACAAAAAAAAACACAAATCAATATTATTTGACAATCCTAAACTTAAACAGACCCCACAGTATTAAAAGCAAAAATGAGACTCTGGAAAAAAGAGATAAAATACTTTTTGACCTACAAAATCTGGACTGATTTTTAGAAATTAATAGTAAATATATACAACATGTAATACAAATATAGTATATGTAATAGTGTAATACAATATAGTATATGTAATAGTGTAATAAACTTATGTAATGAATTGAAAAGTATATGTAATAGTGTAATACAATATAGTATATGTAATAGTGTAATACAATATAGTATATGTAATAGTGTATACAATATAGTACGTATATGTATAGTGTAATAAATAATGTATATGTACTAGTTTAATACAATATAGTATATGTAATAGTTGTAATACAATATAGTATGTAATAGTGTAATACAATATAGTATATGTAATAGTGTAATACAATATAGTATATGTAATAGGTAATACAATATAGTATATGAATAGTAAGACAAATGTATAGTAATATAAGTAAATATATCTGTAATATGTAATAGTGTTAATACAATATAGTATATGTAATAGTGTAATACAATATAGTATATGTAATAGTGTAATACAATATAGTATATTGAATAGTGTAATACAATATAGTATATGTATAGTGTAATACAATCTAGATATGTAATAGTGTAATACATATATGTATATGTAATAGTGTAATACAATATAGTGTATGTAATAGTGTAATACAATATAGTATATGTAATAGTGAAAAACAATATAGTATATGTAATAGTTGTAATGAATAAGACGTATATATGTAATAGTTGTAATACATATAGTACTGTAATATGTAATGATAGTGTAATACAATATAGTATATGTAATAGTGAAAAACAATATAGTATATTAATAGTGTAATACAATATATGGATATATTAATATGTAAGTATAATACAATATAACTGTAATATGTAATAGTGTAATACAAATGTACTGTATATTGTAATAGTGTTTTGTAATACAATAATAGTACATGTATATATGTAATAGTGTAATAAATATAGTAATGGTATGTATGAATAGTGAAAATACAATATAGTATATGTAATAGTGTAATACAATATAGTACTGTATATGTAATAGTGTTAATACAATATAGTACTGTATATATGTAATAGTGTTAATACAATATAGTACTGATATATGTAATAGTGTAATCAATATAGTAATGTGATAGTGAAAAACAAATAGTTATGTAATAGTGTAATACAATATAGGATATGTGATAGTGAAAAACAATAGAGTATATGTAATAGTGTAATACAATATAGTATTATGTAATAGTGTAATACAATATGTACTGTATAATGTAATATGTGTAATACAATATAGTACTGTATATATGTAATAGGTAATAAATATATGTAAGTGTAATACAATATAGTACTGTATATATGTAATAGTGTAATACAATATAGTACTGTATATATGTAATAGTGTATAACAATTATAGTACTGTAAATATGTAAAGTGTAATACAATATAGTATATGTAATAGGTAATACAATATAGTATATGTAATTGTGTAATACAAATAGTACTGTTAGTAGATAGTGTAAATACATATAGTATATGTAAGTGTAATACAATATAGTACGTATATGAATAGTGTAATACAATATAGTACTGTATATATGTAATGTGTAATACAATATAGTATATGTGATAGTGAAAATACAATATGTATATGTAATAGTGTAATACATATAGTACTGTATATGTAATGTTAATTTACAATATAGTATGTATATGTAAATGAAACAATTATGTATATACTGATATATAGTAATGTATGTATAATACAATATAGTACTGATATGTAATAGTGTAATAAATAAGTACTGTATATGTAATAGTGTAAACAATATAGTACTGTATATTGTAATAGTGTAATACAATATAGTATAGTGATAGTGAAATACAATATAGTATATGTAATAGTGTAATACATATAGTAGTGTATATATGTAATAGTGTAATACAATATAGTATATGTGATAGTGAGAAGAATGCAATATAGTATATGTAATTGTGTAATACAATATAGTACTGTTTATGTAATAGTGAAATACAATATAGGTATATGTAATAGTGTAATACAATATAGTACTGTATATATGTAATAGTGAAAATACAATATAGTATAGTGATAGTGAAAAATAACAATAGTATATGTAATAGTGTAATACAATATAGAGTGTATATATGTAAAGTGTAAACAATATAGTATATGTTGATAGTGAAAATGCAATATAGTATCTAATTGTGTAATACAATATAGTACTGTTTATGTAATAGTGAAAATACAATATACGGTAGTATATGTAATAGTGTAATACAATATAGTACTGTATTATATGTAATAGTGAAAATACAATATAGCATATGTAATAGTGAAAATACAATGTAGTATATGTAATAGTGTAATACAATATAGTACTGTATATGTAATAGTGTAATACAATATAGTACTGTTTATGTAATTGAAATACCAATAGTATAGTAATAGTGTAATACAATATAGACTGTTATGTAATAGTGAAAATACATATAGTATATGTAATAGTGTAATACAATATAGTACTGTTTATGTAATAGTGAAAATACCATATAGTATATGTAATAGTGAAAATACAATGTAGTACTGTATATGTAAAAGTGTAATACAATATAGTGTTTTGTAATAGGAAAATACAATATATAATGTAATAGTGTAATACAATATAGTACTGTATATATGTAATAGTGAAAATACAATATAGCATATGTAATAGTGAAAATACAATATAGTTAATGTAATAGATAATTCAATATAGTACTGTATATGTAATAGTGTAATACAAATATAGTACTGTATATGTAATAGTGTAATACAAATAGTATGTTATGTAATAGTGAAAAATACCATATAGTATATGTAATGGAAAATACAATATGTATATGTAATAGTGAAAATACAATGTAGTACTGTATAGTAAAAGTGTAAACAATATGAGTAGTGTTTATGTAATAGTGAAATATACAATTATATATGAATAGTGTTATACAATATAGTACTGTACATATGTAATAGTGGAAAATACACATATTCTATGTAATAGTGAATATGAAAATACAATATAGTATATGTATATGTATAAGTGTATTCAATATAGTACTGTTTATGTAATAGTGTTGTAATACAATATAGTACTGTATATATGTATAGTGAAAATAACAAATATTATATGTAATAGTGAAAATACGATTATAGTATATGTATAGTTGTAATCAATATAGTACTGTATATATGTAATAGTGAAATGAATACAATATAGATATGTAATAGTGAAAATACAATATAGTATATGAATAGTGTATACAATATAACTGTATATTAATGTGTAACAATATAGTACTGTTTATGTAATAGTGAAAATACCATATAGTATATGCTTGTGAAGGTTCTCATTCATCCAGGTCATGGTATATCTGTTGTATTCAATTAGATCAACTGGACTTGAAATGTAGTTCTTGAAGACGTTTCGCTAGTCACCGACGGCTTTCTCAATTCAGAATGACTTGTACAAGATCTGTGGGATTTTCCAGGGTACATAATTGCCACAGATTCTTGTACAAGTCATCTGAATTGAGAAAGCCAGTCGGAGAGCAGCGAAACGTCTTCAGAAAACTCATTTCAAGTCCAGTTGATAATTGAATCAACAGATATACCATATAGTAATGTATTAAAGGAAAATACAATATAGTAATGTAATAGTGAAAATCACTAGTAGTACTGTATATGTAAAAGTGTAGTACAATATAGTAGTGTTTATGTATTAGTGAAAACACAATATAGTATATGTAATAGTGTAATACAATATAGTACTGTATATATGTAATAGTGAAAATACAAATATATATATGTAATAGTGAAAATACAAATAGTATTTGTAATAGTGTAATTCAATATAGTACTGTTTATAAATGTGTATACAATAAGTACTGTTAATGTAATAGTGAAAAACAATATAGTATATGTAATATGTGGTAATACAATATAGTATGTAATGTAATAATAGTTGTTAATACAATATAGTATGTTTATGTAATAGTGAAAAATACCATATAGTATATGCTGTGAAGGTTTCATTCATCCATGGTCATGGTATATCTGTTGTATTCAATTAGATCAATGGACTTGAAATGTAGTTCTTGAAGACGTTTCGATAGTCACACGACTGGCTTTCTCAATTCAGAATGACTTGTCAAGAATCTGTGGGATTTTCCAGGGTAATATTGCCAAAGATTCTGTACAAGTCATTCTGAATTGAGAAAGCCAGTCGGATGCAAGTGATGCTAGCGAAACGTCTTCAAGAACACATTTAAAGTCCAGTTGATCTAATTGAATACAACAGATATACCATATAGTATATGTAATAGTGAAAATACATATATGTAATGTAATAGTGAAAATACCATGTAGTACTGTATATGTAAAAGTGTGTAATACAATATAGTAGTGTTATGTATAGTGAAAACACAATATAGTATAGTATAGTGTTGTAATACAATAAGTACTGTATATATGTAATAGTGTGAAAATACAAATAATTATATGTAATAGTGAAAATACAATATAGTATTTGTATAATGTGTAATTCAATATGTAATGTTTATTTAATAGTGTAATACAATATAGTACTGTATATAGTAATAGTGAAAATACAAGATATTATATGTAATAGTGAAAATACAATTAGTATATGTAATAGTGTAAACAATATAGTATATGTTACAACATATAGTACGTACATATGTAATATGATGAAAATACAATATATTTATGTAATAGTGAAAATACAATATAGATATGTAATAGTGTAATACAATATAGTACTGTTTATTGTAATAGTGTGAAAATACAATATAGTATATGTATAGTGTGTAATACAATATAGACTGTATATATGTAATAGTGAAAATCAATATGCATATGTAATAGTGAAAAATACAATATAGTATAGTATAGGTATTCAATATAGTACTGTATATGTAATAGTGTAATAACAATATAGTACTGTATATGTAATGTGTAATACAATATGTACTGTTATGTAATAGTGAAATACATATAGTTATGTAATAGATAATACAATTATATTGTAATAGTGAAAATACAATGTAAGTACTGTATATGTAAAAGTGTAATACAATATAGTAGTGTTTATGTAATAGTGAAAATACAATATAGTATGTAATATGTAATACAAATATAGTAGTGTATATAGTAATAGTGAAAATACAATATAGTATATGTAATAGTGACTAATACAATATAGTATATGTAATACAATATAGTACTGTAATATGTAATAGTGAAAATACATATATATATATGTAATAGTGAAAAAATACAATATAGTATAGTAGTAATAGTGTAATACAATATAGTATAGTCTGAAATATAGTACATGTAATATGTAATAGTGAAAATAAATATATGTAGATGTAATGTGAAAATACAAATAGTATATGTGAATAGTAATACAATATAGTATGTATATGTAATGTTGAAAAGTACAATATAGTATATGAATAGTGTAATACAATATAGTTCTGTATATAGTATAGTGAAAATACAATATAGTCATATGTAATAGTGAAAATACAATTATTTAGTATATGTAATAGTGTGTGTAATTCAATATAGTACTGTATAGTAATAGGTATAAAAATATAGTATGTATATGTAATAGTGATTACAATATAGTATGTTTATGTAATAGTGAAAATAACATATAGTATATGTAATATATGTGAATAATACAAAGTAGATGTAATAGTGAAAATACAATGTAGTACTGTATATGTAAAAGGGATACATATAGTAGTGTTTATGTAATAGTGAAAATACAATATAGGATATGTAATAGTGTAATACAATATAGTACTGTATATATGTAATAGTGAAAATAAATATATTATACGTAATAGTGGAAATACAATATAGTATATGTAATAGTGAATTCAATATAGACTGTATATATGTAATAGTGAAAATACAATATATTATGTAAGTGAAAACATATAGTATATGTAATAGTGTAATCAATATAGTACTGTTATGTAATAGTGTAATTCAAATAGTACTGTATATGTAATAGTGTAATACAATATGTACTGTATATGAATAGTGTAACTACAATATAGTATGTTATGTAATAGTAAAATACATATAGTATATGTAATAGTGAAAATACAATAGTATATGTAATAGTGAAAATACAATGTAGTACTGTATATGTAAAAGTGTATACAATATAGTAGTTTATGTAATAGTGAAAATACAATATAGTATTGTATAGTGTAATACTTAGTATAGTAAATCATAGTATATATGTAATAGTGAAAATACAAAATAATTAATGTAATGTGAATGAAAAATACAATATAGTATATGTAATAGTGTAATATCATATAGTACTAGTGTTATATGTAATAGTGAAAATACAATATATTAGATGTAATAGTGAAAATACGATATAGTATATGTTAATAGTGTAATTCAATATAGTACTGATATATATGTAATAGTGAAAATACAATATAGCATATGTAATAGTGAAATACAATATAGTATATGTAATAGTGTAATACAATATAGTACTGTATGTAATTAGTGATAAAATACCATATAGTATATGTAATAGTGAAAATACAATATAGTATATGTAATAGTGTAATACAATATAGTATATGTAATACAATATAGTACTGTACATATGTAATAGTGAAAATACAATATATTATATGTAATAGTGAAAATATCCTATGATAACCACTACCACTGTGCCACCATGATAACCACTAACCACTGAGACACTAGGATAACCACTAACCACTGAATACCATGATAAGCATTAACCACTGAGACACCTTGATAACAACTAACCACTGAGACACCATGATAACCACTAACCACACTGAGACACCATGATAACCACTGAGACACCATGATAACCACTAACCACTGAGTCACTATGATAACCACTAACCACTGTGCCACCATGATAACCACTAACCACTGAGACACCATGATAACCACTAACCACTGAGTCCCTATGATAACCACTAACCACTGTGCCACCAGGATAACCACGAGACACTATGATAACCACTAACCACTGAGATACCATGATAACCACTAACCACTCAGACACCATGATAACCACTAACCACTGAGACACCATGATAACCACTAATCGTACATAGACTGTCCTGTGTTGAGACAATTTTATAGAGTTTCCTAATAGACACACTATTTTAGATCTGACACTAATCTTGTGGGTATGTTATGTCTCTGCTGTTTTCTTAGATGAAAATTTCTACTTTACTTCAACTAGTAAATCATGATAACATCATGACTAACCACGGAGCCACCATGATGACCACTAACCACTGAGCCACCTATAACCACTAACCACTGTGAGACACATGATAACCACTAACCACTGGTCACTATGATAACCACTAACCACTGTGCCACCATGATAACCGCTAACCACTGAGACACCAGATAACCACTAACCCCTCAGTCACTATGATAACCACTAACCACTGTGCACCACCTTGATAACCACTAACCACTGAGACACTATGATAACCCACTAACCACTGAGATACCATGATAAGCATTAACCACTGAGACACCTTGATAACCACTACCACTGAGACACCAATGATAACCACTAACCACTGAGACACCATGATAACCACTAACCACTGAGACACCATGATACCACTACCACTGAGTCACTATGATAACCACTAACCACTGTGCCACCATGATAACCACTAATCACTGAGACACCATGATAACCACAACCACTGAGTCCCTATATAACCACTAACCCACTGTGCACCAGGATAACCACTGAGACACTATGATACCACTAACCACTGAGATACCATGATAACCACTACCACTGAGAACCATGATAACCACTAACCACTGAGACACATGATAACCACTAATCAGTACATAGACTGTCCTGTGTTGAACATTTCATAGGTTTCCTAATAGACACACTATTTTAGATCTGACACTAATTCTTGTGGGTATGTTATGTCTCTGCTGTGTTTCTTAGATGAAGTTTCTACTTTACTTCCACCACCCCAACCTGTGGTCAGTGTTGCCTTTCGCTAATGATAACATTCTGCTCTTTCTCACCGTTTTTTTTACCACCAGACCATATAAAGTACATGCGGTAGGCTAATAGTTATTTCAATCCATTGCTGATTAGAAGATCTCTTAAACTGGGCTTCAAATTCAACTAGTTATTGAAGATGTAGTTATATTTTTAATTACCTGGGACTTGTAATCTTTGTGTAAAATTGACCCCAGAATTTGCACTGGTTGATACGCATTTTCGATTGGTGTTTAGGGTCCCGGTTCTAATGTAAGGTAACTTTGCTTATTGAGAGTGAACATGGGCCAATTGGTTTCTGAAGATCCTGCATCGTTTTGGATTTCTGCAAACAAAACCAAAACAAAATTAATTTTTGATGAAACAATATTTTTTATGTTCTTGTCATAGTGCAGGTAGAATGACTTTTACCTTGTAAAGAATTCTAAGTCTCAAACGTAAAATATAACGTGTTTCAATATGGGAGAAGCCTAAGCACAGAGGATCCTAATGTCTATTAAGATGTCCGAACTTCGCAAAATCAGGTCCGCTCGAGGAAAAAATTAGAAATTTCGAAAAACCGTGAGTGGACCCATTAAAACCAATTAAAATGAAAAAATCTTCGAAAATACGAGGATTCTTCGAAAATACTTATTTTCCCGCATTCTCGAAAATATGAGAAATCCTCGTAATTTCGAAATTTTCTAAAATGCGGTTCGGAAAAAGTTAGGAAGGCGATAACCGGAAAACCGTGACATCCGCCGTTCGCTATGAGGTAAATCTGCCGCGGATCCGGTTCCGATCTGCGAACTGGGCCATCACTAAATGTCTATATGGGGGGCAGTTGCAGTTAGAATCTGTTTAACTTATAGCAATAGTAATTTTTTCACAAGTCATTGTGCAGAAAATTCAAGGCATAGCTCCTGTTTCAAATCTCTCTTTGAAATTACAAACGGGTGAATGTTATTTATGGTCCATGGAATAGTTATCCAAATAGTTTTTTCTATAGATATATCAAAAAAAATCTTGAAAAAACAAACTAAAAGTTTATTGAGAAAAGCGATTTCAGATTTTATAAACACCTGCTAAAAATATAATGGGGGAGAAAGCACTCCTGGATTTGTGAAAATACAAACATTATTAAAGTTGTCTACGCGTTTCGGTCCGAACACGTTCTCAAGTCCGTATTCAGACCGAAACGCGTAGACAACTTATATATAATACACACAACAAGTAGAGCTTTTAAACAGTGACATAGGGTATAACTTGGATTTTGCAAGGCTTTTGATACTGTCCCCCTAGGTGACTATAAACCTAGGGTCTTTTCGGCTGGGTGGTGCATTTGTTCATGATAGAAATTTGGTTGATGGATCAGATGCAGCAGGGGTGTCGAACTCAAGATTTTAAAGGTGATGCATTTCGGGCTTAAAAATCCTTGTGCTGCTTATACTATAATGGCCCTGTTACTGTAAGTGATCTCTGTTGGGAAAGGATCTGGAGATTTTGGTGGATAACAAATTAAATCTATCAATCAAAGGCAGGCTGCAACAGCTAAAGCCAACATATAAAAAGGGGTATGGATTCAAGGGAGAAAATATTATTCTCCCTTTTTATAAAGCATTGGTAAGGCCTCATTTGGAATATGCAGTGCAATTTTGGAATCCTGTGTACAACAAGGACATCTTTGAAATGGGTTCAGAGAAGGGCAACTAAATTATTAAGGGGACTGGGCTATATATGAAAGAGAGATTGGATAGTTACAATTATGTACACTAGAGAAAAAGATGCTTGAGTGGGGTATAAACACTATCTATAATTATAATACATTAATTGGGCCATACAATAAACTATCTGGCAGGCTGTTTTTAGGCATAGGCTACCTATGGTAAGAATTAGGGCACCCATGTTGAACTTGGGTGCACATTGCTTGTGAAGGTTTCCATTCATCCAGGTCATGGTATATCTGTTGTATTCAATTAGATCAACTGGACATGAAATGTAGTTCTTGAAGACGTTTCGCTAGTCATCCGACTGGCTTTCTCAATTCAGAATGACTTGTACAAGAATCTGTGGCAATTATGTACCCTGGAAAATCCCAATTAGCATATCACACCAGGTGTTAAGGGTGTGATTAGATAGTGGCTAAGAGGTGTTATAGGAACCCCAGAGTAAGGTTTAAAACAGCATTGTACATGGCAGACAGTTGTGTTCGAACCCCCCCACCTCTATTTAGGCTTGGTTCCTTTATTTTCACATAAATGGCCTCCTTAACACCTCTCTTGAACCGTCACCGTTCCTTCGCCAGTATGTTAACATTGGTTGCACATTGTTCTCCATAGCATCTCCCTGTCACTTGCTGTGTCCGAACTTTGCAAATCCGGCGCTCGAGGATCCGCG
Source organism: Hymenochirus boettgeri (assembly GCA_019447015.1). Classification (NCBI taxonomy): domain Eukaryota; kingdom Metazoa; phylum Chordata; class Amphibia; order Anura; family Pipidae; genus Hymenochirus; species Hymenochirus boettgeri. The sequence goes on along the minus strand of CM033476.1, from coordinate 325,830,200 downwards.
AATTTTCGAAAAAATTAGAAAATTCGAAAATCCGCGAGCGGACCCGTTAAAATTAAAATACCCCTTGAAATAACGAGATTTTTCGTATTTTCGAAAATTTTCGAAATTACGAGTTTTCACGTATTTTTGGGAATTTTCGAAAATACTTGAAAACTTGTAATTCGAAAATAACGAAAAATCCCAATCGGAAGTTCGGAAGCGGAAAATCCGGAAAAATCCGCCGTTCGCGAACGATAATCCGCGGCGGATCCGCAAACCGACCATCCCTAGTCAGGAAGGAATTTTTCCCCTTCTTCATAATTCTGGTGAGGTTCTTTTGCCTTCCTCTGGATCAATAGTTAGGCAGAAATGTGGGTATTGCTAAGCAGGTTGGACTAGATATGTCTTTATTCACCTCAATACTATATTATACTATACTGTACTATACTATTCTATACTATACTATCTAATACTATACTATACTATACTATACTATACCATGTATACATTTCCTTTAAATTGAATGGCACTAGTTTTCTATTTTGCTTGAATTAAAATAAATAGCAACATCTTTCATTTAGAAAAAAAAACTTACCCTGTTTTTGCAAAATTTCCCCAGTATCTCATCATTGTCCGACTTAAAATTTCTTCTTCTTTGTGTAGTTAGTGTGGTGTTCAATGGCATGCCAAATACAAATTCAATTTCATAACCATGTAAAACTCCCATCCATTGGGGCCAAGCAAGTCGTGAAGATCTGTGTTGGAAGAAGTATAAATAGGCATTGTTGCCAATCTCAGAATTTTTTTTCTGTGAATTCCAGTAGTGGGCAAACAAAATAGTAATCCCCTGCTATGGCTTTCATAGCATCCCGATAATAGGCGGTTCCTGTTCAATCGTCCAGTCTGTATAGTAAGAAAGGATGGAGTCCACTGCAAGCTGAGTGGCCTTTGGAAAGGACTTTGGACAGTTTCTTTAAATTTCCTGTCTGTTTATAAATCTCATGCTCTTTGCTAAATCCTGGTCTTCCATATACTAAAAAAAATGATCCCTCATCTTTATTAACTCCAGTTGAACTTGCGTGTTTCTTTTTAAGAAACCAGCCTTCATCAGTTCATCTGGCATCGCTACTAGAAAATCTCCATCAACAGTTGGTGGAAACATCAAATCTATTAAGCTTTATCACTTAGTGGAACTACAGAATAAGCCTTTTCAAGAATTCTTGGGGATTTTTTGCTTTCAGACATGCAATGATTTCAGTTTCATTCCAAGTAGGACAATCCAGCTGATATGCTAATGCTAGTGCCCTGTGATGGGCTTCAACTTTGCTTACAGCACCCCAAGGGGCATTACCAGTGCCACTTTGCATAATAGCTCTTGTAAAAAATGTTTGGCTTCCTGAAGAAAGCAATGATAACTTACCGAACCTCCTCCAGCACTCTCCCCAAATATAGTTTATACTTTCGGGATTTCCGCATGCTACAATGTTCTCGTAAACCCACTGAAGAGCCAGTCTTTGGTCAAGAGACCAACATTTCCTGGAGCTTCAGGATTTCCTGGAAAAGACAGAAATCCCAATGGGCCCAGTCTATAGTTCATTGAAACAACAATACTTGTTCAGTCGCAGCCAAAAACTTTCCATCATAAATCAAGCGAAGATGTCCCTGTCTCAAAGCCACCACCGTAATCCAAACCATAACACTTGCTTTATTTGGCTTTGGAGATGGGGCCCAGATGTTAGGTTTAGACAATCTTCACTTAATTCATTCTTTGGATTCCACATTTCAACCCAGAAACCCAGGAAATGTTTCATCTCTGAGTTGAAAGCAAGAGTTTCCATATTTTGTAGCATCCTGTAATTTGACCATGACTTTGGACTTGGGTTTCTTAAATCTTAAATCCCCTACTGGTGGCTCAGCATAGGGAATTCCAAGAAAAGCCATAACATTTCCATAAGGCAGAGAGATCGGAAACCCTTTTACTTTTCCGTATTTGGTAACAACAATCTCATCATTGCTCTCCTGCAGGGCTGGCACAAGAGACAAACCACCGTGAAACAGACTGTAGAGATGGTTTTCACTGCACCCAAACTGCACCACATGCTGTCACCTAAAAAACACAATTATTATTATTTTGAAAAATTAATACAATTTTGGGCATCTGTCCAAAAAACAATTTAAAGGGCATGTCCACCCATAATAGGAAAATGTACACATAATGTAGCTGCAGCACCTCCGCAAACCCTAGTTTTGTTTTACTTACCTTTCCCAAAGATGCGTCCAACATACCACAACCTGCTCCCCCCACCCTGAGTGCCACCTCCTCTGCAAGCTGGTTTCAGCATGCTCAGCAGCAGTGAGGAGCTTCCTGGTCTTTTTGACCTTGATGTCACTGGAAAGCCTAAGACTGACAGCCATGACCAGGAGGAGAACGGTAATTAGCAGTAGATCGGTGAGGACTGGGCCTTTGAAGTATCTGAGGTAAGTGAGATTTGGGGAGTAAAATTTTTTTATGGCTGGACATGCCCTTTAAAAGATGAGATAGGCAGTCCATCTTCATTGTTAACACAATTTGTGGTAACTTTTAGTAAGTGTTTATGATGATGAATAGGGCCAGAAGATATAGTTTAACTAGCAATATAAAAAAACACAAAAAAAACACAACTCAATATTATTTGACAATCCTAAACTTAAACAGACCCCACAGTATATAAAGCAATAATGAGACTCTGGAAAAAAGAGATAAAATACTTTTTGACTACAAAATCTGGACTGATCTTTTAGACAATTAATAGTAATATATACAACAGTAATACAAATATAGTAATGTAATAGTGTATACAACTATGTAATTTATAGTGTATATACAATAGTATCTGTAATAGTGTATACAATATAGTATATGTAATAGTGTAATACAAATAGTATATGTAATAGTGTAATACAATATAGTTGTAATAGTGTATCCAATCTAGTATGTATCTGTATAGTGTATAATATAGTATATGTATAGTGTATATTAGTATGTATTGTAATACAATATAGTATATGTAATAGTGTAATACATATAGTATATGTATATGTAATACATTAGTATATGTAATAGTGTAATACAATATAGTAATGTAATAGTGTATACATATAGTATATGTAATAGTGTATACAATATAGTAATGTATATAGTAATTGTAATACAATATAGTATATGTAATAGTGTAATACAATTAGTATATGTAATCGTGTAAATAGACAATATAAGTATATGTATAGTGTAATACAATATAGATTGTAATAGTGTAATACAATATAGTAATATGTACTAGTGTAATACAATATAGTATATGTAATAGTGTAATACAATATAGTGTATGTAATAGTGTAATACAATATAGTATATGTTAATAGTGAAATACAATATGTATTGTAATAGTGTAATAGAAATATAGTACTGTATATGTAATAGTGTAATACAATATAGTACTTATATATGTAATAGTGTAATACAATATAGTATATGTAATAGTGAAAATACAATATCGAAAAAAAAAATATAATGTATAGTGTAATACAATATAGTATATGTATATATGTATAGTGTAATACAATATAGTACTGTATATATGTAATAGTGTATACAATATTATGTATATATGTAATAGTGTAATACAATATAGACTGTATATATGTATAAGTGTATACAATATAGTACTGTATATATGTAATAGTGAAATACAATATAGTATATGTATAGTGTAATACATATAGTACTTATATGTAATAGTGAATACAATATGTACTGTATTATGTAATAGTGTAATCACAATATAGTACTGTATTATGTATAGTGTACTCAATAGTATATGTGAATAGGAATTATAGTACTTGTTTGTTAATTGTTTCTAGATTATAGTTCTATGTTATATATAGTACTATGTAATAATGTATACATATAGTACTGTATATATGTAATTAGTGTAATACATTGTACTGTATATATGTAATAGTGTAATACTATAGTATATTTAAAGTTGTAATACATATAAGTACTGTATATATGTAATAGTGTAATACAATATGTATGTATTTAGGTAATGTGTAATACAATATAGTAACTGTAATATGTAATAGTGTAATACAATATAGTATATGTAATAGTGTTAATACAATATAGTATATGTACATGGTGTAATACAATATAGTACTGTTATATGTAATAGTGAAATACAATATAGTATATGTAACAGTGTAAACAATATAGTACTGTATATATGTAATAGTGTAATACAGATAGTACTGTAATATGTAATGTGTAATACATATAGTATATGTGATAGTGAAAATACAATATAGTATCTGTAATAGTGTAATACAATATAGTACTGTATATGTATAGTGTAATACAATAAGTACTGTATATGTATAGTGGTAATACATATAGTACTGTATATATGTAATAGTGTATACAATATAGTATGATATGTAATAGTGTAAATACATATAGTAATTATATGTAAATGTAAGACATATAGTACTGTATATATGTAATAGTGTAATACAATATAGTCGTATATGTTGTAATCGTGATAAAGTAACAATATAGTATATGTAATAGTGTAATAGCAATAAGTCTGTATATATGTAATAGTAAATACATATAGTATATGTGATAGTGAAATCAAATATGATATGTAATGTGTAATACATATAGTACTGTTTATGTAATAGTGAAATACAATATAGTATATGTAATAGTGTATAACACATATAGTACTGTATATAGGTAATAGTGAAAATACAATATAGTATATGTGATTAGTGAAATACAATATAGTATATGTAATAGTGTAATACAAATAGTAGTGGTAGATATGTAAAGTGTAATACAATAGTAGTATATGTTGAATAGTGAAAATCCAATAGTATATCAATGTTGTAATACAATATAGTACTGTTTATGTAATAGTGAAAATACAATATGACGGTAGTATATGTAATAGTGTAATACAATATAGTACTGTAATATATGGTAATAGTGAAAATACAATATAGTCATATGTCATAGTGAAATACAATGTAGTTATGTAATAGTGTAATACAATATAGTACTGTATATGTACTAGTGTATACAATATAGTACTGTTTATGTAAGAGTGAAATACCATATAGTATATGTATATGTAATACAATTAGTACTGTTTATGTAATAGTGAAAATACCATATAGTATAGTAATAGTGTAAATACAATATAGTACTGTTTATAATAGTGAAAATACCATATTGTATATGTAATAGTGAAAATACAATGTAGTACTGTATATGTAAAAGTGTAAACAAATAGTAGTGTTTTGTAATAGTGAAAATACAATATAGTATATGTAATAGTGTAATACAATATAGTACTGTATATATGTAATAGTGAAAATACAATATACATATGTAATAGTGAAAATACAATATAGTTATGTAATAGTATAATTCAATATAGTACTGTATATGTAATATGTATACAATATAGTACTGTATGTATAGTGTATACAATAGATGTACTGTTTATGTAATAGTGAAATACCATATATATATGTAATAGTGAAATACAATATAGTATATGTAATAGTGAAAATACAATGAGTACTGTATATGTAAAAGTGTAATACAATATAGTAGTGTTTATGTAATAGTGAAAATACAATATAGTATATGTAATAGTGTAATACAATATGTACTGTACATATGTAATATGAAAATACAATATATTATTTATAGTGAAAATACAATATAGTATATGTAATAGTGTAATTCATATAGTCTGTTTATTATAGTGTATACAATATAGTACTGTATATGTAATGTAAAATACAATATATTATATTAATAGTGAAAATACGATATATTATGTATAGTGTAATTCAATATAGTACTGTATATATGTAATAGTGAAATACAATATAGATATGTAATAGTGAAAATACAATATAGTATATGTAATAGTGTATCAATATAGTATGTATATGTCATAGTGTAATACAATATAGTATGTTTATGTAATAGTGTAAAATACCATATAGTATATGCTTGTGAAGGTTCTCATTCATCCAGGTCATGGTATATCTGTTGTATTCAATTAGATCAACTGGACTTGAAATGTAGTTCTTGAAGACGTTTCGCTAGTCACCCGACTGGCTTTCTCAATTCAGAATGACTTGTACAAGAATCTGTGGGATTTTCCAGGGTACATAATTGCCACAGATTCTTGTACAAGTCATTCTGAATTGAGAAGCCAGTCGGATGACTAGCGAAACGTCTTCAAGAACTACTTTCAAGTCCATTGATCTAATTGAATACAACAGAATTACCATATAGTATAGTTTGTAATAGTGAATACAATATAAGTAATGTAATAGTGAAAATACATGTAGTACTGTATATGTAAAAGTGTAATACAATATAGTAGTGTTTATGTATTAGTGAAAACACAATATAGTATATGTAATGTGTAATACAATATAGTACTGTTATATGTAATAGTGAAAATACAATATATTATATGTAATAGTGAAAATACAATAGTATTTGTAATAGTGTATTCAATATAGTTGTTTATGAATAGTGTAATACAATATAGTACTGTATATATGTAATAGTGAAAATACAATATAGTATATGTAATAGTGTAATACAATATAGTACTGTATATGTAATAGTGTAATACAATATGTACTGTTTATGTAATGTGAAAATCCCAATAGTATATCTTATGTGAAGGTTCTCATTCATCCAGGTCATGGTAATCTGTTGTATTCAATTAGATCAACTGGACTTGAAATGTAGTTCTTGAAGACGTTCGCTAGTCACCCGATCTGGCTTTCTCAATTCAGAATGACTTGTACAGAATCTGTGGGATTTTCCAGGTACATAATTGCCACAGATTCTTTACAAGTCATTCTGAATTGAGAAAGCCAGTCGTATGACAGCGAAACGTCTTCAGACTACATTTCAAGTCCAGTTGATCAATTGAATCACAGATATACATATAGTATATGTAAAGTGAAATACAATATAGTATGTAATAGTGAAATACACTGTAGTACTGTAATGTAAAAGTGTATACACTATGTAGTGTTTGTATTAGTGAAAACACAATATAGTATATGTAATAGTGTAATACAATATAGTACTGTATATATGTATAGTGAAAATACAATTTTATTATGTAATAGTGAAAATACAATATAGTATTTGTAATAGTGTAATTCAATATAGTACTGTTATTAATAGTGTAATCAATATGTACTGTATATATGTATAGTGAAAATACAATATATTATATGTAATGTGAAAATACAATTAGTATATGTAATAGTGTAATACAATATAGTATATGAATACAATATAGTACTGTACATATGTAATAGTGAAAATCCAATATATTATATGTAATAGTGAAAAATACATATAGTATATGTAATAGTGTAATACAATATAGTACTGTTTATGTAATGTGAAAATACAATATAGTATATTAATAGTGTATACAAAATAGTACTGTATATATTTAATAGTGAAAATACATATAGCATATGTAATAGTGAAAATACAATATGTATATGTAATAGTGTATTCAATATAGTACTGTATATGTAATAGTGTAATACAATATAGTACTGTATATGTAATAGTGTAATACAATATAGTACTGTTATGTAATATGAAAATACCATATAGTTATGTAATAGTAATAATACATATAGTATATGTAATAGTGAAAATACAATGTAGTACTGTAAATGTACAAGTGTAAACAATATATAGTGTTTATGTAATAGTGAAAATACATATAGTATATGTAATAGTGTAATACAATATAGTAACGTATATATGTAATAGTGAAAATACAATATATATATGTAATAGTGTAATACAATATAGTATATTGTAAGTACCATATAGTACTGTACATATGTAATAGTGAAATACAATATATTATATGTAATAGTGAAATACATATATTATAATGTATAGTGTAATACCATATAGTATAGTAATACAATATAGTACTGTACATATGTAACAGTGTGAAAATACAATATATTATATGTAATAGTGAAAATACAATATAGTATAGTGTAATAGTGTAATACCAATATAGTCTGTTTATGTAATAGTGAAATAACAATATATAATTATGCAAATAAGTGTACTACAATATAGTACTGTATATATGTAATAGTGAAAATACAATATAGCATAGTAATAGTGAAAATACAATAGTAAATATGTAATAGTGGTAATTCAATAGATATTACGTAGTTATTTAATAGTGTAATACAATATAGTACTGTATATGTAATAGTGTAATACAATATAGTAACTGTTATGTAATGTGAAAATACCATATAGTATATGTAATAGTATCGGAACTATACAATATACGTATATGTAATAGTGAAAATAACATGTAGTACTGTATATTTAAAAGTGTAATCAATATAGTATGTTTATGTATAGTGAAAATACAATATAGTATATGTAATAGTGTAATACAATAGTAACTGTATATATGTAATAGTGAAATACAATATATTATACTAATAGTGAAAATACAATATTATTGTAATAGTGTAATCACTATAGTATGTATTATGTAATAGTAAATACAATATAGTATATGTAACAGTGAATAACAATATAGTATATGAATAGTGTAATTCATATAGTACTTATACTTAATAGTGTAATATCAATATAGTTACTGTATCTGTAATGAGTGTAATAAATATGTACTGTATATGTAATAGTGAATACAATATAGTACTGTTTATGTAATGTGAAAATAACCATATAAGTATATGTAATAGTGAAATCATATAGTAATATGTAAGTGAAAATCAATGTAGTACTGTATATGTAAAGTGTAATACAATATAGATGTTTTATGTAATAGGAAATAACAATATAGTATATGTATAGTGTATAGTACAATATAGTATGTTAGTATGTAATAGTGAAAATACAATATATTATATGTAATGGTGAAAATACAATTAGTATATTGTATAGAGTGTATTCATATAGTACTGTTTATATGAAGAGTGAAAATACAATATATTATATGTAATATTGAAATACGATATAGTATATGTAATATTGTAATTCAATATAGTAACTGTATATATGTAATAGTGAATACAATATAGCATATGTATAGTGAAAATACAATATAGTATATGTATAGTGTAATACAATATAGTACTTTTAATGTAATAGTGAAAATACCATATAGTTATGTAATAGTAAATACCAATATAGTATATGTAATAGTGAAAATACAATGTAGTACTGTATAGGTAAAATTGTAATACAATATAGTAGTGTTTATGTAATAGTAAACTACATATAGTATATGTAAATATGGTAATACAATATATAACGTATATATGTAATAGTGAAAATACAAAATATTATATGTATAGTGAAAATACAATATAGTATATGTATAGTGTAATTCAATATAGTACTGTTTTGTAAACAGTGTAATACAATTAGTACTGTATATATGTAAAGTGAAAATACAATATATATATGTAATAGTGAAAATCAAAGTATTGTATAGTGTAATACATATAGTATATGTAATACACTATAGTCCTGTACATATGTAATAGTGAAAATACAATATATTATATGTAATAGTGAAAATACAATATAGTATATGTAATAGTGTAATACAATACTAGTATATGTAATACATATAGTACTGTACATATGTAATAGTGAGAAATACAAATATTATATGAATAGTGAAAATACAAATAGTATATGTAATAGTGTAATACAATATAGTACTGTTATGTAAAGTGTAATACAATTAGTACTGTATATATGTTAGTGTACACAATATGTACTGTATATGTAATAGTGTATACAATATAGTACTGTATATGTAATAGTGTATACAATAGTACTATATGTTATAGTGTAATACATATAGTACGTTTATGTTAATAGTTGAAAGCAATATGTATTACTAATGGTTGCAGCATTAGAATAAATACATTCCAGTTATGTCTTTTTAACTTTTTATCCAATAAGACAAAATATAAATGCGATACATAGACTTGTGTATCTCAATGGACATTCTCCCTGGAAAAAGCTTTGCAGCAGTAACCAAAACTTAAGTAATTAAGTACTGCTACCCCACTCATTGTAAAATCGTAATAAGCAGACAAAGTGGAGATGCCACAACACTTATCTGACTCTACAAGCAGTATAATGGAGACCAGTACACTTGTAAAGTATCACACATGTAGAAGAGAGAGGATACAACCCTAGATAAGCCCTCTATTAGATAAGCCTTTGTCTGCTTATTAAGATTAGGCTCAGGTTTACAACTATATTAAAGGGAAATTCAGTAGAAAATATGATTATTTTAAAATTCTTCATTTGTATTACGCATACCTAGTAATTCTACAAATTCTCTTCCATTTTAAAAATCAGTTAATGTTAAATCTCTTGCTATTTCCTACGTTTTACATCAGTCCAGCTGACAATTTCAGTCCTTCTTCCCAGAGAATGCACTCTACCTTGGAAGGTTCCTAACAGTAATTTCTACTGATTGGCTGTTGGATGGGTCAACATGCTCAGATCTTCTATGACAACTGAATCAACCCAGGTGCTGGGTCAAGGGCAAGACCATAACGGTCTCTAATAGGGTCCTGCAAACAGGAAGTCAGTATTTTGGAAGCATGTATTTATTCATTGACAAAATGCTGAATGGCAGGTTAAGGTCTTCAGGATGGAAAGTACTGCTCTTTTTTCTTAAAAGTATATGTATTTGCACTGAACTTCCCCTTTAAAGGATATCTATACTAAAAATTAACTGTTTAAAAGGGAAAGTACTGGGACAGGGAGGTTGGATTGATTATTCCTACCTCACAATATCGTTTCGTTAAGGACTACAGCACGTACAGTTTCATTTGCCAGGTTAGTCTGGACTATTCTCTGTATTAAAGATAGTCTGAAGCCAGGAGGAAGAACTGCAGAATCAGTTTCTTTGGACTGGTGCGTCTCACAGAAACAATATTTGAAAGTAGGAATTACCGATCCGATATCCCTGTCTCAGTACTTTCAGTTTAACAGTTGTAAAAGTTTATAAACTTTATGCAGAAAGTTATCCTTTAAGTGCACATAGGGGACTGTTACTTCTATGCAAATATTTACTTCATTATTGAATGTGTATATGCTAGCCTGTCCTTAATTATGTTTTTAATGGCTTTAATGTGTTTCACATTAATTTACTGTGATTTAATAAAGATTTTTTTAATATTCTGTTTCAGTATATTTTTGTATATATATACAAAATACATAACTACTTACAGAGCTGAGATCCCTATTTTAAAATGGAATGGTAAAATGGCAGCTTAAAACTACCCCCTTAGTGGTAAAGCCAGGCAGGTATACCAAGGATTTACTGTAATATGAATAAAAAAGCAGTTTATCGTATAAAAATTGCTCTGAAGCAACTTTTTTTCAATTAGATCTGTATAAGAGTATTAAAGGATAAATCCATTTCTTTAGTAAACTGGGAATGAGAAATGTTTGTTATACGTTAGATTATTAGGGAAATGCTATTACAATAACATGATGCTGTGAGGACCCTTCTGTTATAATATATGAGGTACCATCACCATTTGCCGTGGTGAATACAAATAAGTATTAACCTAGCATGTTTAGTTTCAACCACACAGCGTGGCAGGATTGCCTGGGTCTACTCTCAGACCTGCAGGATTATCCTATTGGTTTCTCTGGAAGCTGGGACTGAGTAACAGTTTAAAATATACCTGTGTAAACTCTATCTCCCATTATCTCCACACATAGCAAAAACCAACACACACATAATTTCCATTGTGCGCCAACGGGCACACTTTTGCTAGTAATATATATATTGTGCTCTACAGTAAAGATCTGCACCTTTAATGTGAGTATGTATAACGGTGTATTGTTCAATGCTTAGCAGCTTCAATGAATGAAGGGCGTTCCCGGTTCACCGCTGCTGACCTTGGCCTAGTATTCTGTAGGTGCAATCCTCCACACCCCCTACCAGAGGGTCATGGTAATCCAATAGATAACAAAGCAAGAGGAGCGCACTACTTTCTTGTGAACTTCGCAATTTATGTAGTACAAAACACCAGAACTTTCTGGGAGCTTACTGCCCCCTTCCCAGGTCCTGTAGTGCTCCTCCTCTTGCTTTGTTATCTATGGATCAGTTTGTGCAGACACACATACACTTGCCCTATAGTTGTACATTTGCATCGCCAGGCGTGGAGCGAAAAGGACCATTAATGATGCAGACGAACACTGCTGTTTCATTGTGTCGAGGGAGCTGATACACTAAGATGCACATATTACTGTATGGGAATTCTGCTGTCCATTTAAAGGGCAACTAAAGCATTCAAACACAGAATCAGAAGGAAGTAGTGGTGATAATTTCTACACTCGACATTTACTCGAGTTAGGCTGAGGCCACACTACAACGGACCACATCACGCACACAATCGCAATCGTTATTGCAAGCAATTCCGTGCGCAATTTCTTCTTGCTTTTTTGGTTTCGCTATTTGTCAAGAGAAAATGCTGTGGTGAAAAAATGCTGAAACGCAAAACGGACACGCAATCGCATGCTCATGGGAAATCGCAGGAATGTTTGTGTTCCCACATTTCCATGTTAGCCGAAAAACCGCAGGCGCAACCGCGAACGAAAGCGCACGCGCAAGCGTGCTGTTTGGCCTAGCCCCTTGATTAGGTCTTACTCATTTTTTCGGAAAAATAGGTCCCTCGACTTATCTCAATTGACTTAAATTCGAGTAATACGGTATGTAGTGATGGCCCGGTTCGCGGATCGGGGTTCGGATCCAGCGAATTTCCCTCATTCGCCCTACGGAGTATATCGCGGATTTCCGGATTTCCACCTTCCGAATCTTTTCCGACACGCGTTTTTGAAAATTTTTTAAATTACGAGGATATTCTTTGTATTTTCGAAAACGCCAACGGAAAAACTTATTTTCGAAAATTTAGAAAATTACGAGGATTTCTTGAATTTCGAACAATTTTTCATTTTAATGGGTCCGCTTGCGTATTTTCGAATGTTCAAAATTTTGTTTCGAAAATTCGCGGATCCTCAAGACCTGATTTTGTCGAAGTTCGGCATCTCTAACAGTATGTAATATTTTTTTGCTCTTCCCTTTATCACATTGTTGTCTCTAAATTCATTTTGAGAAACATTACACAATACATTTACAAAACAGAAAAAGATGGAGCTTGTATTTGAAACGGAAGTAAAAACGTTCCTTTCCTCCAATTGATTTCATTTTCAGGACTGTTGGCAGACACTCATTTTAAGTGTTATCATTTATTTGAAGACTGACTTTTTACATTTTAGATTTTTACGTTTTATTTCCAGAATCTACGTCTTTTGTTTTTAGATTTCACAAAAAAACATCATGGTCAGACATCTATTTATAAGGCTGATGTAATAAAGGTGAAAAAGTTTGCCCGTGTTATGTTTAATCTGCACTAACCAGAAGTTTTATACCGCAGTAACCCATTAGAAGGCAACTTTGATTGGTTGATGCAAATTGATAACAACAGGCAAACTTAGCTCCTTTTATTGCATCAGCCCCATTCTCTCGGACTTCTATTCAGTAGCTTTATATGCAATATAATAATTATAGACTTTCATTCTCCTTAAAAATGTAATAATTAGGTATGTATTATACTCGAGTATAAACCGAGATTTTCAGGCTAAAAAATAGCCTGAAAATCAGTTCTTGGTTTATACTCGAGTCAAAAACTTACCTGCTCGGTGGCCGCATGCTCCGCATCCTCTGCTGACTGATGTCACTACTCGTCGCCGGGAAGTGAGGCCCGCGCCGAGTAGTGACGTTAGCCTGCAGAGGAATGGGAGCATGCGGCCGCTGGAGCTTAGAGAGGGTCCAAGAGCCTGCAGGGGAACATGTGAGCAGGTAGGAGCTGTGAGGATTGAGAAGGGGGAAAGGCCCAGTAATTCTTGCAGTGGCTATTCCTTGCCACTGCAGATGTTTGGACTAAAGCATGCTGGGAGTTGTAGTTTCCAACATCTGGAGTGCCAAGGAATGAGGTTTAATTGTCTTTTAAATGGACATAAGAATTCCCATACAGTAATAGCCAAATACGTATGGTTATTACTGTAGGGACTTTCTATGTTCATTTTAAAGGCAACTAAAGCCTCAAAACATTACAGAATCAGAAGGAGGATGATATCTATTGCTGCCTTCTGATTCTGTATTGTTTTGAGCTTAGTTGCCTTTATGGACAGGAGAATTCCCATAGAGCAGTCCCATACAGTAATTCCCATTTGGCTATATTGACTACTGTATGGGAATTCTGCTGTCCATTTAAAGGGCAACCAAACCTCAAACATACAGAATCAGAAGGCAGTAATGGTCATAATGTCTACCCTTGGTTTTACTCGAGTCACTCACTTTACTCCTTTTAGGGGTAAAAGTGGATGTCTCGGTTTATACTCTGGTCGGTTTATACTGGTATATACGGTAATTTCTTAATTAAATCAGTGGTGCCCAAACCTCAGCCTTCCTTTAAAAATTTTAGCCAGCAGAAGAGTGGGCATAGCAAGGGCAAGCATGAGCAGTCCAGGGAGGGTCGGACATTCCAGGGGATGAATAGACAAGTTGCTGAAAAAAAATGTTGATGTATTTTCAGTTGCGTATCTAGAATTAAACATTTGCAGTGCCTAGTGAAAAGTGAATTCTTTCTCTGGACCTAAGCCTAAATAAAAACTATGGAATAACACAAACATGACTTTCAGAGTTTCCAGACAAAGCAGCGGGCCAGTCCCAGTTTACACAAAATATGATATAGGAAAAAATGACGAGGACCATTCCTCATCATTTTTTCCCTGTAACAAACTTGTAACTGTTTAACAGTATTTATAATATTAGAAAGGCCTCCATGCACTCTATTTATACAGAATTGCATTTCATTATTATAACAATATTGTAATTTTACGCAGCGGTCGTTATTTTACACACATTGTAAAATACAGATGTATACTTTGCGTCTTTAATATTTGACATTTGTTACTTGGTTTCTTTTAAATATGGAATTCTTATTTGAAAGAACTAGCAGTAGATTTGTCAAATAATAAAGGCACAAAGTACATCCTACTTTCACGCCGTGTAACATAACAAGTATAAAATAATGTGTATAACAACAGTTTCCGTATTTATTTCTGCAATATCATTATTTTACATTAACAAAGTTTTATAAATACTTTATAAATTCTCTACTACAGTACAATTTACTACTACTTCGCATACTGAGAATTTAACATACATTCGAACTACATGAGAATTTAACTACATTTGAACTACATGAGAATTTAACTACTTTGAACTACATGAAATTTAACTACATTTGAACACATAGAATTTTACTACAAATGAACTACATGGAATTTAACTACTTCGAAACTACATGAGAATTTTACTACATTTGAACTACATGAGAATTTAGCTACATTTGAACTACATGAGAATTTAACTACATTTGAACTACATGAGAATTTCGCTACATTTGAAACTACATGAGAATGTAACTACATTTGAACTACATGAGAATTAGCTACATTTGAACTACATGAGATAACTACATTTGAACTACATGAGAATTTCGCTACTTTGACTACATGAGAATTAACTACATTCGAACTACATGAGAATTTAACTACATTTGAACTCATGAGAATTTAACTACCTTCGAACTACATGAGAATTAACTACATTTGAACTACATGAGAATTTTACTACATTTGAACTACATGAGAATGTCAACTACATTTGAACTACATGAGATTAACTACATTCGAATACATGAAATGTAACTACATCAAACTACATGAGAATTTTACTAACATTTGAACTACATGAGAATGTAACTATTCGAACTATATCAAATTAACTACATTTGAACTACATGAGAATTTAACTACATTTGAACTACAGAGAATTTTACTACATCGAACTACATGAGAATTTAACTACATTTGAACTACATGAGAATTTAACTACATTTGAACTACATGAGATTTTACTACATTCGAACTACATGAGAATTTTACTACATTCGACTACATGAGAATTTAACTACATTTGAACTACATGAGAATTTTACTACATTTGCACTACCGAGAATGTACTACTTTTGAAACTACATGGTAAATTTAATACATTGAACAACATGAGAATTTAACTACATTTGAACTACATGAGAATTTACTACATTTAACTACATGAGGAATGTAACTACATTCGAACTACATGAGAATTTTACTACATTTGACTACAGGAAAAAATACTGAACTACATGAGATTTACTCCATTTGAACTACATGATAATTTAACTACATTCGAACTACATGAGAATTTAACTACATCGAACTACATGAGAATTTAAACTACATTCGAACTACATGAGAATTTTACTACATTCGAAACTACAATGAGAATGTAACTACATTCGAACTACATGAGAATTTTCTACATTTGAACTACATGAGAATACTACATTTGAACTACATGAGAATTTAACTACATTTGAACTACATGAGAATTTAACTACAGTTGAACTACATGAGAATTTACTTACATTTGAACTACATGAGAATATAACTACGTTGAACTACATGAGAATGTAAACTACTTTGAACTACATGAGAATGTAACTACAATTGACTACATGAGAATTAACTACATTCGAACTACATAGATTTTCACTTTTGACTACTTAGAATTTAACTACATTGAAATTATGAGAATTTAACTACATTGAACTACATGAGAATTTAACTACATTTGAACTACATGAGAATGTAACTACATTTGAACTACATGAGAATGTAACTACAATTGAACAACATGAGAATGTAACTACATTTGAACTACATGAGATGTAACTCACATTTAACTACATTTAATGATTTAACACATTGGAACTACATGAGAATTTAACTACATTCAAACTACATGAGAATTTTAACTACATGAACTCAGATATTTACTACTTTGAACTACATGGACTTTAAACTACATTCGAACTACATGAGAATTTTTACTACATTTGAACTACATGAGAATTTTTCTACAGTTGAACTACATGAGACTGTAACTACAAATACATGTGAAACTACATGAGAATTAACTACATTGACTACATGAGAAGTCTACATTTGAACTACATGAGAATGTACTCACTGAACTACATGAGAATGTAACTACAGTTGAACTACATGAGAATGTACTCACATTTGAACTACATGAGAATTTAACTACAGTTGAACTACATGAAAATGTAACTACTACAATTGAACTACATGAGAATGTAAACTACAGTTGAACTACATGAGAATGTAACTACATTGAACTACATGAGAATTTAACTACAGTTTGAACTACATGACGAATGGTGTAAACTACATTTTGAACTACATGAGAATTTTTTCTACAGTTGTAACTACATGAGAGATGTAACTACTTTTGAACTACATGAGAATGTCCTACAGTTTGAACTACATGAGAATGTAACTCATTTGAAACTCATGAGAATTTAACTAACAGTATTTAACTACTGAGAATGTAACTACAATTGATATGAATAACTACATTTGAACGACATGAGAATTTAACTACATGTTGTAACTACATGAGATGTACTACATTTGAACTACATGAGAATGTAACTACTACAGTTGAACTACATGAGAATGTAACTACATTTGAACTACATGAGAATTTAACTACAGTTGTGAACTACATGAGAATGTAACTACAATGAACTACATGAGAAATGTAACTACATTTGAACTACATGAGAAGTACTACATTGAACTACATGAGAATACTACATTTGAACTACTTACTAAATAGATTAAATGTATTTTCCTGATAAATTGATAGTAATTAAAAACAAATTAATGTTAATAAATATTATTTTAATGTGAACAAGCTGAGAATTTACACTTTGTTTGTTTTTTATCTGCATGTTTTTTCTTAGAATTAAGGTATGATTTCTTATGGACAAGTTGTTTAGATTTAATAAAAATAGACATGTTTAGATAATAACTACAGAAGTACATCTGGTCGATGACCTTTAGTCTTCCTATGATAATGTCATTGTTGTAGTAGGATACTGTTTACTTCTAGGTGCAGTTTCCAAGGAAAAAAAAAATTTGTGAAATACTGAAACTGTAGCAATGTCCACCTCCCTTTTTAACCTCTTATGGTAACATTTCATTATCACCTTAGACACACATTTTAAATAGTAAAATGCTTTTAACAGATAATGTTGTGAAATCTACAAATCATATATATATATATATATATATATATATATATATTAATATACCAACATAGTAGCAGGTCGCACTACTTTAACCTTTTAAGTGCCGCAGATTGCTGCAGCACTTTGCTGTTTTTGCAAAAATGTTTAGGAACTGATTGGGAGCAGTATTCAAGTGCCCCTATCCCCCTCATTCCCTCATGAGTTTTGTCCAATCGATGGGGAGATTGGAGATCTCCTACCTGAAAGCTGTGATTGTACAGCAGCAGCAGGTCCCATGAGGAAGTTGGGGTCCGTGCGGAAGGGAGACCCCAGTGACATCACAGGATTTCCTGCTTCATCACCAGGGTCTTCCCTTAGGCTTCCTCCGGTGGTCTAGAAGAGGTACTGCCCTGCAATCTCCATTAACTTGGCAGGCAGTACATGCTATAGTAAGCAGTCACTGTATTCCAAGTATGTTATCATTCCCTAAGATGATTTGATGATTATCTTTGTTGATTTTTTTAAAAAAAAGTGAAATCACTAAAAAATTCTTAAAGTGACACCCCCCCCTTTTTTTTTAAAAGTTATAATTAGTGTGCATCCATGCATACGCATACCGTTTGATTCAGGACATGTGGGAGATTGAACTTTAGTGTTTTTTTACTTGGAAAGTGGGTTTAGGTAGGATTTTTAACATGTAGGCTGTTAAAATTACAGAGCTTTTACATTTGTTTCTGTAATGGCAAGGAGGAGATTGACATTAAGTGGGTTTTTTTAATTTGTGGGGGGCATTTCCAAGTTTCGGGGGCTGATTCCATTGAAAAACGTGTAGCTGTTACAGAGGACTTTGATTTTATCTTGTAATTGCCCTTGTGCATGCGTCGCATTTGAGTTAGTTGCTGGTCATGTCCGGCTGTGCACCCATGCATTGGCATACTGTTTGATTCAGGACATGTGGGAGATTGACATTTAGTGTTTTTTTTTTTTTTTAGAAACATAGAAAAGATAATCATCAAGCACATTCCTAGGCCCCATACAATATCATATTATCTGCACCCTGGCATACTTTATAAACAAAGGGGTTTAGTATACTTACTGTGATCACATAATGAAAGCCTTCCAACCCACGTCAAGTAACCCCAGTCTGGAAGGTCCTCACTTCTAACCTTTTTACATTTCTTTTTACTTCATTACGATTAGCAAACTTTGGCATTTCTCATTCTAACACACGGATCCATATAACAGGCTCTCCTCTCCTTCCCCCACCCTTTGGCTTTTAAAATGAGGAAGAGGCCATCCACCCAGTGCTTTATATTAAAGGCAGAGACCTCCCATTAAGGGGCGTGTTGGGGTGCTATTACAACAGGGAGCTGACCAAGCCTCCCAAAAATACATACAATACAAGAATTGTGGAGCACTCCAATTAGGCTAATTTACAACTACATTTAGCAGAAGTGCTACTGATCTGGTCAAACATTTATACAAACTAGTGTTTTTTTTTTTTTAATTAATGGAGGGTATTTCAACGTTCCGGGGCGGATTCCTTTGAAAAAGTGAAGGCTGTTCAAATTACTGGAGCACTTTGATTTTTTCTTGTAATAGCACTTGTGCATGGTCCAATTCGAGATAGGTTTGTGGCCTTGCTCTGTGTACAACCCACGCATATTGCATATTTTCAATTCAGGACTTTTGGGAGATTGATATTTGGTAAGTACATTCTTCATTACTTGGGGTTTTGGCATGATTTTTAACTTTGAAACTTCTTTTCCTTATTTTTTCAAAAATCTGCTAAACCTGCGAAATTCGACGAAAATCTGGACTCGCACCATTGATGGTATGAATAATAAATATGTACCATTGCTTAGACTGAAGTGTAAGATTCTGAGAATATATAGTTTGGGGGGTATTTTTGAGTTTGAGGGGTGTTTAGATTGAAAAATCGGTAAAATTTATGTTTAGGGCCAAAGCCATTGGCTCAATTTGTGACAGTGGCTTTCATGTCCGTTGTGTGTAACCATGCATATGGCTACCATTGGTTCAGTACCACATTTGGTTGGGGGTATTTCTTAGTTAGTTTTTTTTTTGGGGGGGGGGACTGCAGACTGTTTCATTTGATTGCTGATATTTATATATCACAGCCATCATGCATTGTCTCACTTTGTGGCTAGTTTGCTTCCAGTCCGCCGTGTGCGTAACCAGAATATGGACATCCGTTTGATTCAAGACATTTTGAGATTGATATTCTGGTAAACTTTTTTGTAAAAACCAACCATGGGGGTGTCTTTACATTGATTTCACTCTGAATGTTATTTACAAGTGTGAAGTTCTACCGAAGAAACTGCGCCCAAAACCATTAATGGTATGAATGAATGCATACGTAGATGGAGGTTGTGTAAATTCTATAGTTTGTTGGGGGTATTTCTGAGTTGGGGGGGGGTGTTTGTTGGAAAAATGCAGACGTGTTCAAATACAAAAATGGCTATTTTTTTTTTTTGTTCCTGCCATTTGACATTGGTCCCCTTTGGGTTAGTTTGGGGGTTCATCTTGAAACACCCATGTAATGTGGCATACCGTTTATTTGGGAGGGGTTAGGCTTCATATTTCAGATGCTTTTGAACTTTCCTCTACAGTTTTCTAGTTGAAATTGGACATATGATTTTGGTCTCTGATTTACAGTTGAGGAGAAAAAAAAAGGGAAGAAAATTGTTTTGAGAAAATAACTTACAATGGATGAAGAGCTGTGCCCAGGTATCTGTAGGGTGATCTACACTGCCTCACTCAAAAAACTTGCTGCGGTGTGTTAGTTTGTAAAATATCTCACTTGTGTGTGAAAATTTTTAGTTAATTGGTTAGATTTTTATGTTAACAAAGTCAGAGTAGGTTATACATTTCATTTGGTGAAATATTTCTGAATGGTTGGCAGTTTAGGTGGGGGGGGTCTCCTGTCCAGGAAAGTGGGTTACCTACATATATCTGGTATGGTTGTACTCGGGAGATCAGAGCTTTTAGAACATTAAAAATTTTTGTGGCAAAACAAAGATAATTATAAATAAAAATGGGAAAAATCCATAAAAATTTCCAAATGTTATCAATTTTTGTTACACTTTTACCCGAAAATCCAGTAAAAAGCTCCAGGAAAGTTACAAAATTCTGTTAACCTTGGTTAAAGTACACTTGTGCTGAAAAAACCGTGTAAAAAATTTATGATTTACTGGGGGGTTTCCTACTGTAAGATTAGACTAAACTGATTGAGGGCTGGCACTTGAACCAACTCTTTTTTGAAAATTCGGCTGGCACTCTGAAAAGGGTTAATTCCTTAGATGCCTGGGTACTGTTATAAAATGGATTACAGTAGTAATGTATCGGGCTCACTCAAATGGTCTTTATAATAATAGTTTTTTATTCACCACGTGAAACTCAGTGTGTTTCCACCCACTTTGGTGGCCCCCCATCATCAGGATAAATCCTACTGTGACGCAACTTCCTTTTATCCCTGCTAGTGAACCCTGCCCCAACAACATCATAATACTCCTGAAACACCTCAGGCATCTCCATAATTACCCTACCACCCCCACTCTTCAATTTGTGGTTCCTTTAATTATCCACTGCTTATCAGAAGTGTAATCGCAGGTCTTATTTGAGTAGTGCCGGCATTCCATCTGGATAATGTAAGGGCAGCTTAATAGTATTTGTGAACGACGTGTATAACTTCCACCCTCGCCTTAGTAATGGAGCCTCCCCCGTTAGATTGGTCAAACCATGGAAAACCTTCCACAATTGATTTCTGAGGTATCGGTACCATAACTGTAATAAGCTAGTCCCTCCCTTAGTAAATGGGTAAAAGGGAGCTGCAACAGTGTAATCTCCTGCCCCGGACTGCACACATTCATTGAGTCACAAACAAATAGTGACAAGATAATATATAAAAAAAGCTAATAGAAATATTTAAAGAGATATGGCCATATATTCAATGATTTATCCCATACTACAACAATCTACTAACGGTCATAATGTTGACATAATTAGGAACTGCTAGCATCTTGGGATGAAAAAACTCTTTACTTAGGGACGAAGGTTAGGGGCCATGTCGGAGACGTAGCTTTAAAAACAAGGTGAGGTTTTAAAAGCATTAGATACCTACATATTATGAACGGCAAAACTCTATCAAAACATGACTAAGTCGCACATCTCTCGATTCTCAAAGTTAGAGACAAGCTGTAGGGCAAACTGTTCATTTAAATTTAGGGTGTTTTGAGACCGCCGCTAATAACATATCACACTTGCCTCTCGTCTAACTAGTGCTGTATACATTCTGACTCGAAACGTGTGTCAGTTCATCTGATGCCACATGCCATGACTCCTCTACATGTAGCAGTTTGGATTGTGGCTAATGGTCATGATTGGTGATATGAGTGGAGGTTACCAACTCAATGCTAACACCTAAAGGGGACAACTATCTCCTCTTCTCTCCCCTTGTATTACTTTCGATACAGTCCCCCATAGGCGACTAATGATAGCTAAGGTCTGTTGGTCTGGGGATTCACATTTGTAATGGATAGAAAACTGGTTAAGAATAGGATGGCAGAGAGTAGTTTTAATGGGGCTTCATCATTATAGATAAAGTGCTAAGGGGGGGTGCCACAGGGTTCCGTGGTTGGGGCCGCTTCTATTTAATCATCTTATTATTATGATTTGGGAAGTGGTTATTGTCAGCAAGGTTTCTGTGTTTGCTGACGACACAAACTTTGTCGACCTTAAAAACTTCAGAGGATGTGCAATCGTTGCAAGGGGATCTAGATTAGATTCACATTGGGCTGCTAAGTGGCAATGAGATTTCAATGTTATAATGTAACGGTGATGTACCCCTCTACACACTAGATGGAACAATGTTATGTCATAAAGGATTTAGAATTTTCAATTTGTGCCCTAACTTTGTACTTGGAAAGCAGCCCGGATTCATGCATTACCATATACTGACACGAACCCTTGCTGTTTTTTGTTGTAGACTGTGTACTGTGTTTTATGTATACATTTTGGATGTAGGGGTGTATTGGGATTTATTGGAAGGGTGTATGTGATCGTGAGCACCTATAACTGGCTAAGGAATAAGCATGGTTTATTACCTTATCTCAGTGGTTGTGTTATTTGTTTAAGTGCCTGTTGTGAGGACTTTTCACCATTCCTCCTTTCTGAAACAGGACGTTGAGTTGTGGTTAAAGCTTTATTCCATTTTTTCCCTTTTAGGCATGCACATATTATAAGTTGGAAGCTCACACTAACCTTGTGATTTTCTTACATATGAATAGCTGTCAATTGATGTACCCGTCTGTACATTATATGTTGTGTTAAACTTGTTGACATTGTGCAAATTTGTATACTCAAAATTTTTGCCAAATGATGGGGCCACATTGGACCCCCCATACGGTCGCCTGCCATATCGACAATAGGTTTTGTCCAAATTTAAGTAATGAATGGGAATAACATATTCCAGTACAATCTCCCTGGTGATTATTGTGGATAGGTGTTTGTACTGTAAAGGCTTCTTACCTTTTCCTCCTTCCCTATGAAGGGGTCCAAGATAGGGCATTCCACAGGTTGTTTAAGGGACTTTGCATATTTTTGACATTGGACATCTTGGTGTGTTTACATTGTCGACTAATTCAACGCACACTCCGTCTTATTAACCTACCCATTGTAGTGTTGTGGTTAACTTAGGATCTTATATTTCTTGTATTTTGATTGATTAAATCTATGTTTTTGACGCCAATGTATATATGTAGGAGTGTTCAGCATAATTGTGTTAATTTTGGTGGAGGTTTCACTGGACAACAAGAAAAGAGATGATCACCTGCCACATTCCTGGGCCCCATTATCATAATATCGTGCTAGTGCAAACATAAAAACATGAGGGTTTTAGTTACATTTTATTCATAAAAGTGAAAATCCTTCCAACCCCAATCAGGTAACCCCATAATGGAAGGTCCTAACATTTTACCTGGGTCATTTAAATCTGGGCTGAGCACTCCCTTGCTTGGTTTGCCATTTTCATTGGAAGTTGTCTCCTACCTTGGCATTGGATAGTATTACCGGCTATCACTGACCCCCCCTACTGGCTTTTAACCAAGGAGGGATGCCTTATCAATCCAATGCTTAGTATAAAGGCATAAGACCTCCATTAAAGGGGCGTGTTTGGGGGTGCTATATATTGTATCGAGGTTTCACTGGAGGTATGAAAAGGAAGTGCAACCATTGTGGGATTTATCCTGATGAATATTTCAGGATAAATACTAAACTGTTTGAAAAACACTAACACAGTATTGATGTACTGCAATGCATACCAATTAGGAGTGTTAACACAAAATTTATTACCAGGCCTACGGAAGGTATATGATAGAAGAGTTCTAGACAATAGGGAAGCTGGTGCAGAGTTATTACCCATCCAAATATTATTAAATGCTTGTCTGGTCTTAACTTTGTTCCCATGTGTGGAACACATTGCTATTTGCGATCATGGCCAAAAATAACTGTAACTTATTTGCTATGTGAACATATCCACCCTCCTCATGGTAGATTTACAACTCACTCATTCATGTGTAAGGTCCAGGTGTAACAAACCCCCCAACCACCCACAACCAAACCCCCACCCCCACCCACCCCACGCCCCCCAACCCCACCCCCCGGACCTGGCGTGTATTATTTCAACAGGGGATGTAATAGACCACACCCTTCCACGTGGGTTCCTTCACAGGGGCATACTACCAGGGAGAAGGGGGAGCAACAGCAGGGGTCCAGGAGCCAAGGGGGGCCCCCGTCTTCTTATTTTCCTTTGACAGATCTAAGCCTCCTCCCAGAAAACCACTGTGATGAAACACAGATGGGGGTCCCTTCATAGTTTTTTGCATGGGGCCCCGTGATTCTAGTCACGCTGCTGTTTAACACAATGCGTTAAATCACGTGAGAATTAGCGCGCCGAGCATGTCAATCTGGTGGCCCTATTGCAATGGCGTGCAATCTGAACGTTCTTGTCCGGAGCTTTGAAACCGTTAGATCCAATTCGGATTTGGCTTTGATATCTACTGAATTTTATCTCTCCATTAGTTGCCCTTTAACTGGAGAGCAGAATTTCGCTACACGATCCCATCAGTAACAGCCACTCCAGTACCCGTAACCCCCAATTCCTTGGCACTTCAGATGTTTGGACACTAACAACTCCCACATGCTTTGTTGCTGGAGTTTCAGTTTCTAAACATGTGGAGTGGCAAAGGTTCAGTAAACCTTTAATTCATCCAGGCTTCCCATCATTTACAATGCTTCCTGACCCCTCATATTGTACAGGGCCCACTGACCCCAATGGAAAGGGCCCACTGACCCCACTATAGTAGGACTCTCTGATCCCAATAGTTATAATGTCACCTGAGTTGTGTAGTTTCAAAGATGTCATTTGTATGGAACTAGCAGCTGAGAGACCCATCAGCTTTAAAGGCCTCCAATGAGCATGACAATGGCTGAGTGAGTCCAGCAGCCAAACTACAGAAGCAGAAACGATTGTAAAGCAAGATCAGCTCCTGTAACTTTCTATGGCGGTTTACACCCCGCCACCTACGGTTTACTATTCTGCAATTGCGAATTTGGGGGGGGGGGGGGGGGGGGGGGGATCTAATTAGGACTTGACGCCAGTAATAAAGTCTAGGTAGGTTTTCAGGCTAACTTTAAAGGCCTGAAAATTCGACTTATACTAGAGTATATCCGTAATATATACCGATTTTTAGATATGGTGGAGCTTTATAGACAACCATTGTTTCCTGAAGAGAGACCAAAAGAGATTGCAGAAGGAATAGAGATGGGATCCGGGTTTGACACAAACCCGGATACAACACGCAACTCCGGAATCCATCTGATCCCGGACGGATCCTCCCGGATTTCGGGACTTCGAGATAATTTCGATAATTTTTTCGAAATTACGACGGGGCTACTTTGATAATTTTCAGAAATAGCCTTGAACTTTGAAAATTAGCGAAAAAGACAATCGAGACCATTTCGAGTTTCGAAAATCGAACGTCGCGCTATTTCGAAAATTTTCAAAATAGCCTTGAACATTCCGAAAATCTTTGAAAATACGATCAGAAAACTTGGCATGGTCTCCGATCATGTTTACGATAATTTTCGAACGTTCGGGGTCTATTTTAGAAATTTAGAAAATTCGTTCAGTTTAGGATTTTTCGGATCTACGGGATTTTCACGAGATTTTCACGATCCGGAAATCCAAAAACAGAACGAAACGAGTGAGTTCAACCATCTCTACAGAAGAATTTAAGGAGGTTAAATACCAAGGATTTTTTTGTCATCATATTATTGTATGTTTCAATCATATACATAAGTAATCATTCTTACAATGGTATAGAAGGTGTCATTGTATAAATACAAAAGGGAAAAAGTATTCCTTGTCAGAAAATGTCAACATTCCTACCTCCCAGTTTTTTATAGAATTTAGATCAAAATTGCCTTGGGCAATCTATATGCTTTCTCATATAGCACAATCTTAGTTCAGAAAGACGTATGAACTTCTTTTTCTTCAAGGATGGTGTTTTATCGGCCAGTATTTTTGTAATTGAATTTTTTCGTATTGTTAGGGTGTAATATTTTATGATTGATGTCTGGAAGATAGTGATAGACACAAACCGACTCGAAGCTGGTTTCAGCCAAACTTTATCAGGGCGACTCAAACTATTAGTTTCGAACAGTTCAGTTTTCCGAACTCGCGGCTGTATTTTCAATATTAGCAAAAATTCGATAATTATCGATTTACAAACCATCTTGCTAACCCTAATGTATTGTTTCGTCTAACCCCTTGAACGCGTATCATTCGTTTATGGTACCCCTAGAATGTTATGTTCATTTTTGCTAACCCTCCATGTATAGTTCGTTTCCCTAACCTAGAATTTATCGTCCGTAACCCTCGAATTTAATTTCACTAACCCTCAAATTATCGTTTTGTTTTCGTTAACGCCAGATGTATCGTTCGCTACCCTCGACTGTAGCCTTTGACTTTCCGTACCTAGAATGTATCATTTGCTAACTCCTCGAATGTACCTTTGACTTTCGAGTACCCTAGAATGTATCGTTCGCGCTAACCCCTCGAATGTAAGCCTTTGACTTTCAGTAACCTAGAATGTATCGTTCGCTAACTCCTCGAATGTAGCCTTTGACTTCAGTAATCCCTAGAATGTATCGTCGCTACCCTCAAATGTAGTCCTTTGACTTTCGGTAAACCCTTGCATGTACGTTTGATCGCGATAAACTTAATGTAATGGTTCTAGTTTTTGCTAACCCTCGAAAACATAATTCGGCCGGTAACCCTCGAATTGGCCGCAACTTTCAAATGTAGAATTGCGCCAAACCCAACAATTGCTAATCATGAAGTAAAAGTGTTTAACAGGTTTCGGTGACTGGTTGCATTTTCCCCAGACCATTCCCATGTGCCACAGCCCATTTACAGTAATGTTCAACATTGTTAGTTTAAATCTTGTAAATCATCGGACCTTTTGAACTATAAGCTGCCGGTATGACTTTAATGTGTTCATTTCGACTTTCCGACTGTCAGTTTGGAGTTCGGGCACGAACCGACTCAGTAAGTTCGCCCCTCTCTACTGGAGGATATTGAGCCATCAGTATTAATAGTGCTAAGGTAGGTGTGGTTTAGTAAAGACCCGCATAATTTGCTTAATAAGAAAACATTTTGTTCCATGTTTTTTTCCATGAGTTTTAAAGTTTTAAAATGAAACTTACATACAGGAATCACCCCCAAACCTCCTAAATGGTATAGTTTGAAATGTGAAATATATAATTCTGAAATATAACCTGAAATCCTGCAATGTCCTGTTTCCCTTTGTTGCTGCTTCCTGGTTTCTTCGCATGTTAGTAACTGTCAGTTATGGATTTGACAGTTGACACACACAGCCAATGACTGAATGTAATCCCCTATCTGCCTCTCTGAGCATGCCCAGTCTCAGTACAGGTTTCAAATGCTCAGTTTCCATGAGGAGCCGAGCATAGCAGGCATACAGTAATGAATTCATAGGGTAAAGTAGGATATATCAACATATTTAAAGAGAACCATTCTGTCTAAAAGATGTTCTTATGAGATGGAGTTGTCTTTAATAAGCATTTTCACCAATGTGCTTTGCTTTGGCACCCCTTCAACGAGTGGAGTAACTAGGAAACAGCTATGAAGAGCTGGAATATCTGTAGTAGCTATAAACTTTTTCTGTTACTTTCCCAGTGTAATATACATTTTGAGAGTTTGAAAAGTTAGTATGAAAGTTTCGCTTCCATTGTTCTAACTACCGATATCTCATTTCCCCGTATCCTGTTCCATTTTGTCATGCATTGGAGTCGAGCAATAGAATTTTATTATTTAGGGATACAAATATTTGGAAATCATTTTTTTGCTGTTGGTGTCCGTCTATCATTATTTAGACAATCGTCTCATTTGTGATTACATTGCAGTGGAAATGGAAGTAGAATAGTACAAGGGGCACATGTCCACTAGTGGATGGCCCAGTTTGCGGGATCCGAACTCGGATCCGCGGCAGATTACCTTGTTCGCAATGGTGGATCATCCTGCTATTTTCTTGTTTTTTCCGCCTTCCGAACTTTTCCGAACCGCGTTTTCGGAATTTTCCGAAATTTTACGAGATTTCTCATATTTTTACCGGGAAAATACGAGAAATCGCAGATTTCGTATTTTTGCGAATCTCTCTATTTTTTTCGAAAGAATCCTCGTATTTTCGAATTTTAATAGGTTTTAATGGGTCCGCTCGCGGATTTTTCGAATTAAAAATGTTTCCGAGAATTCGCTGATCCTCGAGCGACCGCATTTTGCGAGTCGGACCTCTCTAATGTCCACCCTGAAAATAAACTTTGCAGCCTAACGTATGTAGTTTTTTGATGACCAATAAACACCTGTCCGCATCAAAGTCCTGGTTCACATTTTTCTTCGTTTGATGTAAGACAATGCTTGCCACATACTGTGGTACCCAGACCCCGCATTATAGTCGCCTAATGACTGGAGTCATGAGTGTGCAGGATCACTTTGTCCTGTTTTTTAGTATATTATCCCCTGCCCACCCCCACCCGCAGATTATATATATTTTTAAAAAGTTTTAGATCGATACAACAGCCCTTACATTCCCGATGCATATCTGCTGCTTCCTGTTTGGAGGAGGTCCAACAGGGCCTGACCGGCAGGCCCATCGTTTGGTGATTGGCTTAGAGGCAGCCATCACAGCGCGGCTGCTTTTAATAGAAACCGCCTCTTTGTTCTTGATTTTAGATTAATGAGATGAATTCTTTCCAGATTGAATTGTTCGCTTAAATTTAGATCAGACCCTTTCACATAAATTTTATTGGCTGTTTTGTGCGGGTGTAGGAGGGTAGATTTTTGGGGATTGTCTCCTGTGGGTCTGATTTTCTCTGAGTATTATTCTGGAGTGATTTTGTGGTCATGAAAATACCTTTAAGGACTGGGATGTTTTGTTGGTAGTTATTCTCTGTGTTTTTTATCTCCCATCATTAAGTACAGTATTGGTAAAATCTTATAAAATTTTAGTCATAAAAAAAGTTGAATTAACAATATTTGATCAATCTACTTTGGAAACAGTTTATTGGCACTAAATTTCCTATAGTCATCAGAAAAGTTTAACTACCTACATAATGAAAGTTAACTTGGGGAAGGGAAAAAAAGACGCTTCAGGGTTAGGCAATAAAAGTTTCTTATTGGTAAAAAAGGTGCTAATTTTGGGGGGGGGGGGGGGGGGGCTCAAACCATCATATGTTAGCTTTCAAATGTTAAATAAATCTATTGGTTGGGGCACAATTAGCACCATTTTTAACGATAGAACTTTTTTGAATCTCCCTGCTTGTTTCTTAGGTCGTAGCACACATGCAGGTTCCAATTCGCGACGCATGAGTGTAGGAACAACATTTCGGTCGATAATCGGTGTTGGTAGGCACTTTATGGCCAAAACGGATATTCGTTCAGAGATCAGCCAGGTCGGTACGAACCTTACAGGCCGATTCACCGAGCACCGCTATCGCAACACCGGTGCAAACAACCCGGCGATGTTATATGCGGATAGTGGCCGCCGAATCCATCGCTACATGGCGCTGTTCGAGTCCGACACTTTCATCAATGCCAGCTATTAGCTGCGTTAAAGTTGCCGCAATAAATGCCGATTTCGGCAATATAACATCGCTTGCGGGCGCTGCGCTGTTAACTTTTCGCATTTGCCTCGCAGCCGCCGCAAGGAAGGGTTTAAGTCACGCTAACCAATATAACCTCAGTTATGCGTGACTAAAACTCCAAAACAGGAGTGATGCCCCGTGGTGCATCGCCCCCTTAGAGTTTTGGTCTATGTCAATGCCAGTTCTAAATTAGCACCATTTAAACGAAAGAACTTTTTTGACTTTCCCTGTATATTTTCTAAAGTTGATATTGAAATATACTGTTTTCTGACTTAAACCTAACAAAATAAAAAATGAATTGATATGTAACGTGAATATACAATAGTATCCTCCCTAAAAACCTTTTTGTTTTTGTTTTTCTCTCGTTTCTGTCCTAAATAAAAGACATTTTTACATTGCTATTGATAACTTTAGAACTTACTAACTTAACTCAATCACTCATTGAATGGTGGTGATGGTAATATAAATGGAAATGTGATATATATCGTTTGGATTTAGACGCTAAATAAGAATGACTTTAGCGTTGATAATGAATGTTGAATATACAAATAATCTAAATAAGATAACTTAATGCAGATAATATATTGTGTATCTACAAAGAAAAACTCTCTTCTATCCCTCCCCTTTTTTTTCCTTCTCCTTTCCCATCTTTCTCCACTCTTGGGTTTCTCACTGAATTGACATAGAAAAAATCTAAAGTTCGTAACATACGTGCGATCGCTGATAAATCGGCCCGTGTGTAGGCATTTATCATCCAAAGGACGTTCGGTTGACCAACCGACCTGGGATCTCTGAACGAACATCCCTTTCGACAATAAAGTGGGCCTACACACAGATTATCGGCCGAAATATTTTGTCCTGCACATTATGCGTCGGCAAGTCGGACCTACATGTGTGTACGAGCTTTAAGAAAACAAACAGGGAGATTCAATAAAGGTCTTATCTTTACAAAGGGCTAATTTTGCCCCAACAATCAGAATTATTTTTAACATTTGAAAGCTAAATCTGGTTGGTTGGAGACAAAATTAGCACGCATTTTTTACAGGACAATTCCTAAGTAGAGATGGACTAGAACCTCGAACTTGAACCCGAGTTTGAGAGAACTTTCTCGAACTATCCCGGACCCGGACTTTCATATTTTTCCGACTCAATAATAATCGTATGTCGAACGTTCGAGGTGTGCGAATATGCGAGTAAATGTCTATTATCTCAATACGCGAGTAAATATCGAATTATCGAATATGTGAGTAAAATGTCTATTATACAATACGCGAGTACATTCAAATTATGAATATGATGAGTAAAATGTCTATTTACGCAATACACGAAGTAAATATCGTTAAACAATATGTGAGTAAAATGTCTATTATACAATACACGGTAAATATCGAATTAACGAATATGTGAGTAAAATGTCTAATTATACCGATACGCAATTAAATATCGCATTAACGAATATGCGAGAAAATGTCTATTATACCATACAATACGCGAGTAATATCGAATTACGAATATGTGTGAGTAAAATGTCTATTATAATACCAATACGCGAGTAATATCGAATTAACAATATCGTAGTAAAAAGTCTATTATACCAATACGCCGGTAAATATCGAATTATCTAATATGGATAAAATGTCTATTATACAATACGTTGAGTAGATATCAAATTAACGATATGTTAGTAAAATGTCTATTATACCAACACGCAAGTAAATATCAATTACTGAATATGCAAGGAAATGTCTATTATACGCAATACGGCGAGTAAATATATCGAATTACCGATATGTGGAGTAAAATGTCTATTCTACCATACGCGAGTAAATCATCGAATTATCGAATAGGATAAATGTCTATTATACCAATAGCGAGTAAATTCAAATTAATGATATGTGAGTAAAATGTCTATTATACCAATCCACGAGTAAATATCAATTACGAATATGTGAGTAAAATGTCTATTATACCAATATACACGAGAATCTCGAATTAAACGATATGTAGTAAACATGTCTAGTATAACCCACCCGCAAGTAATATCGAACTAACGAATATCAAGTAAAATGTCATTATACCAATAACGCGAGTAATATCGAATTAACGAATATGCGATAAAATGTCTATTATACCATACGCGAGTAATATCGATTATCGAATATGGTGAGTAAATGTCTATTATACCAATACGCGAGTACTATCGAATTATCGAATATGTTATTAAAATGTCTATTATACCAATACGCGAGTAATATCGAATATCAAAATCCGCTAGTAAAATGCCTATCATACCTATAAGCGAGTAAATATCGAATCCGCAAGTAAAATGGCTATGTAATACCAATACGTGAGAAGTACTGAATTATCGAATCCGTGAATCGTTCATGGGATAATTCTCGAATGTTCGAACCTCGAGAGCTCGGAAGTATTCGCTCTTAGAGTAAAATCGAGTTTTGAAAGTCCTGGATATTGGAACAGTTCCCAGACCATTTTCCAGGTCACACAGTCCATTTACATTAAGTTACCATTGGATTTTTATTGTATTTCATTAGAACTTTCAAACTATTTGCCTCCCTTGACTTTTGGCCCATTTCGAACTTTCGCATATAGTTTGAAAGTTCGGCCATCTCTATTCATAATAATGAGACGTATTGTACCTAACGAAGGACTTTGATAGTGCCGCAGATAAGCTAGAACCATTTTCTATAGAAAAGATAGATGATATCCTAAAGCAAACTTCTACGGCCATAAAGATTTACCTCTAAATTTACAACAAGAAGATTTTAAAATCCATATACAAAAAAAATAGAGATAGAGACACTAGTGTGAGAAGGTTTATCATGCTTTTAAAAGTGGGCATGTCCACCCTTAAAATCGTTTTTAATATTATCTCCCCCATGTCCCCCAGCCAAACGCAATTTTCTTTTTTTTTAAAAAGCTCCCCAAACTCTTACTTCCTCCCTCGATCCTCCGCCGCTCTGGCCGGCCCTCTGCTTGCGAGACTGCAAGCAGAGGGGCGGGACGCGCATTCAGCGCCTGTGATTGGCTGAGGGCAGCCAATCACGGACGCGGCTGCCGGTATTCAGTGCAAGGGCGGAAGGAAAGCGAGAGGTAAGTAAGGTTTGGGAGCTTTTTGGAAAAAAAACATGCGGTTGTGGCGGGGGACTGGGGGAGCATAATATTAAGGGGTGATTGAATGCTAGGGGGAGGGATAGTAGACGGGAAGGGAGAGGGAGGGAGAGGGAGGGGGAGGAGGGGGGAGAAGGGTAACTACATCAGTGCGCATGGCCAATACTACCGGAGGCAAGATAGCAGGGCAGAGCCCTGTCTATCCTCCTGCTTGTTAGTTTTTGGGAAACTTTGGTGGGGGTCCCTACAGGAGACCCCTAATGGAGCTGTGATGTGAGGTAAGGATTAACTACACTACAGAGTGGGCCATTAGTTGTGGGATTAATAGTTTTGGGGTGGACAGCCCTTTAGATGATGAAATTGATGATATCAAGGTCATATTAACAAGAAACTGACATATTCTAAAAATTATAAAATGTATTTTACTGATTTTATTGATAAAACCCCTTCATTTACAACAAGGAAAGCTAAAAATTTTACCAAGTATTTCCAAGTCAACGAACGAGGTATAAAACTCAAAGGGACTTTACTTGTAGTTAAATGGACTTATTGTATATAATATGAGTCACTAATTCGAAATATGGAAAACATCACAACTACCATCTATATAGATCCTTCAATTGTAATACGACAAATATAATCTATGCTTCGAAGGTTCATGTAACTTTGTTGTACATAGGGATGAGTACACAAAATTTAGAGTATCTATTTTATTTCCACCTATCGAATATCAAAAACTGGGGCTTAGCGAGATCATGCGAATATAAAGTTTTTGTTTTTGGGTTGGGGGGGGGGGGGGGCTATTAACTACAGTAGCGCAGCATTTTTTAAGAATTCACAATGGTAAAATGTTTTGGTTTGGAGTCAATGTCAAGTGTAATCTGAGACGAGGTGATTATTATACTCAGAGGCTATTGCAATGTTAACCAGGTGGAAATTAAATTAATACTTTTGATCCCCACTTTGCCTCTCTGAAGAATTTAGACTTTACTTTCTTTGTATAACTAATATTTTCTCTTTCAATTTTGGATAAATATCAGGGAATTCACTCAAAGGATATCTCTCCTTTTTTGGACATCAGGGTTATTCAATACAAGTTCTTAGTGTCATAACATGGTGCTAATACTTTTTGCCCCAACCAATCAGATGTTAGCGTTCAAATATTAAATAAGATCTGATTGGTTGGGGCAAAATTAGCACCATTTTTAACGATAAGACACTTTTATTGAATCTCCCTGATAGTGTATCCATAACTGATCTTTTTTTGTAGATCTTCTGAAAGGTGACTTCTTCAACTGTAATCAATAATATTTTTAACTTTTGAGCCACATCCAATCACACCAATCAACCCTAACACTCCTGGACTGTGATATGCTAATTGGGATTTTTCCGGGTACTAATTGCCACAGATTCTGTACAAGTCTCTGAATTGCAGAAGCCGTCGGATGACTAGCGAAACGTCTTCCGAACTAAACTAGAACTAAACTTCAAGTCCAGTTGATCTAATTGAATACCACAGCTATTTCGGTATTGATCTTTTGAATAAGGATACTTTACACTCACTTGGATAAGGATACTTATATATACTTTACTTGGATATAAGACTCATCTATGGGACTCATCTGATGAACTTTACCTAGATGTACTTCCCTTGAATATAGGCTGCACGTATGAAGACTTACCTAGATAATTGAAGTATAGGATTGAGTACTCTATAGCTATGCAAATATAATATCTAATATATGTCTTGACCTGTACTAATAACTGTACCTTATAATGTTTAAATGTACCATGATGAAATACAAGGGGTATGATAATATAAGGGATTTTCACCTTATAAGCATCCTAAATACTTTGGCTGTTCTTGAAGGTGAATAATCTATTGGTTGGCACAGATATCATGTAATAATCTTATTTGTTATTGGGTTACTAATTGTCTGTTGATTAAGAGTAATCAAGTTTAGAATTGTAACTAGATGAGACACTATAATAATCATCTATGTGTGTTCCGTGTCTTGACTAAATCCTAGGGAATTTTTTAACAAAAGCCCTGCTTACATGCATGGGCTTATTTACCTTTATCCGAGATATTTAAATGTGATGTCTACCCTTTCATTTAGATAACCGCTAACCACTGAGACACCATGATAACCACTAACCACTCAGTCACTATGATAACCACTAACCACTGATGGGGCCCAGATGTTAAGGTTAGACAATCTTCACTTAATTCATTCTTTGGATTCCACATTTCAGACCCAGGAAACCCAGGAATGTTTCATCTCTGAGTTGAAAGCAAGAGTTTCATATTTTGTAGCATCCGTAAATTTGCCATGCTTTGGTGACTTGGGTTTCTTAAATCTTAAATCCCCTACTGGTGGCTCAGCATAGGGAATTCCAAGAAAAGCCATAACATTTCCATAGAGCAGAGAGATCGGAAACCCTTTTACTTTTCCGTATTTGGTACAAACAACTCATCATGCTCCTGCAGGGCTGGCACAAGAGACAAACCACCGTGAAACAGACTGTAGAGATGGTTTTCACTGCACCCAAACTGCACCACATGCTGTCACCTAAAAAACACAATTATTATTATTTTGAAAAATTAAATACAATTTTGGGCATTGTCCAAAAAAACAATTTAAAGGGCATGTCCACCCATAATAGGAAAATGTACACATAATGTAGCTGCAGCACCTCCGCAAACCCTAGTTTTGTTTTACTTACCTTTCCCAAAGATGCGTCCAACATACCTACAACCTGCTCCCCACCACCTGAGTGCCACCTCCTGCTGCAAGCTGGTTTCAAGCATGCTCCAGCAGCAGTGAGGAGCTTCCTGGTTTTTGACCTTGATGTCACTGGAAAGCCTAAGACTGACAGCCATGACCAGGAAGGAGAACGGTAATTAGCAGTAGATCGGTGAGGGACTGGGCCTTTGAAGTATCTGAGGTAAGTGAGATTTGGGAGTAAAATTTAATTTTATGGCTGGACATGCCCTTAAAAGATGAGATAGGCAGTCCATCTTATTGTTAACACAATTGGGTAACTTTTAGTAAGTGTTTATGATGATGAATAGGGCCAGAAGAATATTGTTTAACTAGCAATATATAAAAAAAAACAAAAAAACACAACTCAATATTATTTGACAATCCTAAACTTAAACAGACCCACAGTATTATAAAGCAATAAATGAGACTCTGGAAAAAAGAGATAAAATACTTTTTGACCACAAAACTGGACTGATTTTTAGACAAATTAATAGTAAATATATACAACATGTAATACAAATATAGTATATGTAATAGTGTAATACAATATAGTATAGTAATAGTGTTATACAATATAGTATATGTAATAGTGTAATTACAATTAGTATATGTAATAGTGTAATACAATATGTAATGTATATAGTGTAATACAATATAGTATATGTAATAGTGTAATACAATATAGTACTGTATATAGTAATAGTGTAATAAAAATTATTGTAATAGTGTAATACAATATAGTATATGTAATAGTGTAAACAATATAGTATATGTAATAGTGTAATACAATATAGTATGTAAAGTGATAATAAATATAGTATATGTAATAATAGTGTAATACAATATAGTATATGTAATAGTGTAATACAATATGTATATGTAATAGTGGAATACAATATAGTATATGTAATAGTGAATACAATGTATATGTAATAGTGTAATACAATATATATGTAAAGTGTAATACATATAGTATATGTAATAGTGTAATACAATATAGTATATGTAATAGTGTAATACAATATAGTATATGTAATGTGTAATACAATATAGTATATGTATAGTGTAATACAATAGTGTATGTAATAGTGTATACAATATAGTATATGTTAATAGTGATGAAAATACAATATAGTATATGTAATAGTGTAATAGAATATAGTATGTATATATGTAATAGGTAATACAATATAGTACTGTATATATGTAATAGTGTAATACAATATAGTATGTAATAGTGAAAAACAATATAGTATATGTAATAGTGTAATACAATTATAGTACTGTATATATGTAATAGTGTAATACAATATAGTACTGTATATATGTAATAGTGTAAACAATATAGTACTGTATATATGTAATAGTATGTAGCAATATATTACTGTATATATGTATAGTGTAATACAATATAGTATGTATATAGGAATAGTGAAAATACAATAAGATATGTAATAGTGTAATACAATATAGTACTGTATATGTAATAGTGTAATACAATATAGTACTGTTAATATGTAAGTGTATACAATATAGTACTGTATATATGTAATAGTGTAATAAAATATAGTATAGTGATAGTGAAAATACAATATAGTATATGTAATAGTGTAATACAATATAGGATATGTGATAGTGAAAATACAATATAGTATATGTAATAGTGTAATACAATATAGTATATATGTAATAGTGTTAATACAATATAGTACTGTATATATGTAATAGTGTAATACAATATAGTACTGTATATATGAATAGTGTAATACAATATAGTATATGATAACGTGTAATACAATATAGTACTGATATATATGTAATAGTGTAATACAATATAGTACTGTATATATGTAATAGTGTAATACAATTAAGTACTGTAAATATGTAATAGTGTAATACAATATGAGTTATATGTAATAGTGTAATAAAATATAGATATGTAATTGTTGATACAAATGTACTGTTTATGTAATAGTTGGAAATACATATAGTCATATGTAAGTGTTAACAAGTATAGTACGTATATATGTAATAGTGTATACAATATAGTACTGTTATATGTATGTGTGTAATACAATATAGATGTATAGTGAAATAGTGAAAATACAATATGTATATGTAATAGTGTAATACAATATAGTACTGTATAGTAATATGTGTAATACAATATAGTACTGTTATGTAATAGTGTAATACAATATAGTATGTTATATGTAATAGTGTATACAAATAGTACGTATAGTAATGTGTATACAATATATACTGTATATGTAATAGTTAATAC
The DNA here is from genome assembly GCA_019447015.1 of Hymenochirus boettgeri. Taxonomy (NCBI): domain Eukaryota; kingdom Metazoa; phylum Chordata; class Amphibia; order Anura; family Pipidae; genus Hymenochirus; species Hymenochirus boettgeri. The sequence goes on along the minus strand of CM033476.1, from coordinate 325,791,431 downwards.
AATATAGTACTGTATATATGTAATAGTGTAATACAATATAGTATATGTGATAGTGAAAATACAATATAGTATATGTAAAGTGTAATACAATAAGTAGTGTATATATGTAATAGTGTAATACAATATAGTATATGTGTGTGAGAATGATATAGTATATGTAATGTGTAATACAATATAGTACTGTTTATGTAATAGTGAAAATACAATATAGTATATGTAATAGTGTAATACAATAGTACTGTATATATGTAATAGTGAAAATACAATATAGTATATGTGATAGTGAAAAATACAATAGTATTATGTAATAGGGTAATACAATATAGTAGTGTATTATGTAATGTGTAATACAATATAGTATATGTATAGTGAAAATGCAATATAGTTATCTAATTGTTGTAATACAATATAGTATGTTATGTAATAGTGAAAATGCAATATAGTAAGTAAGTAATAGTGTAATACAATATAGTACTGTATTATAGTAATAGTGAAAATACAATATAGCATATGTAATAGTGAAAATACAATGTTAGTATATGGAAAGTGTAATACAATATAGTACTGTATATGTAATAGTGTAATACAATATAGACTTACTGTTATGTAATAGTGAAAATACCATTAGTATATGTAATAGTGTAATACAATATATTAGTACTGTTTATGTAATAGTGAAAAATACCATATAGTATATGTAATAGTGTAATACATAATATAGTAATGTTTATGTAATAGTGTGAAAATACATATAGTATATGTAATAGTGTGAAAATACAATGTAGTACTGTATATGTAAAAGTGTAATAAAATATGTAGTGTTTATGTAATAGTGAAAATACAATAGTAGTATAGTATGTGTAATACAATATAGTACTGTATATATTGAATAGTGAAAATACATATAGCATAGTATATGTGAAAATGAAACAATATAGTATATGTAATAGTATAATTCAATATAGTACTGTATATGTAATAGTGTAATACAATATAGTACTGTATATGTAATAGTTAATACAATATAGTACTGTTATGTAATAGTGAAAAATACCATATAGTATATGTATAGTGAAAATACAATAGTATTTGTAATAGTGAAAATACAATGTAGTACTGTAATATGTAAAAGTGTAATACAATATAGTAGTGTTTATGTAATAGTGAAAAACATATATAGTATATGTAATAGTGTAATACAAGATAGTACTGTACATATGTAAGTAGTGAAAATACCAAATATATTATATGTAATGGAAAATACTATAGATATGAATAGTGTCAATGCTAATATAATGTTTATGAATATGTAATACAATATAGTTATATGTATATGTAATAGTGAAAATACAAATATTATATGTAATAGTGAAAATACGATATAGTATATGTAATAGTGTAATTCAATATAGTACTGTATATATGTAATAGTGAAATGAAAATACAATATAGACATATGTATAGTGAAAATACAATATAGTATATGTAATAGTGTAATACAATATAGTACTGTATATGTAATGTGATAATACAATACTAGTACTGTTATGTAATAGTGAAAATACCATATAGTATATGCTTGTGAAGGTTCTCATTCATCCAGGTCATGGTATTCTGTTGTATTCAATTAGTCAACTGGACTTGAAATGTAGTTTGAAGACGTTTCGCTAGTCACCCGACTGGCTTTCTCAATTCAGAATGACTTGTACAAGAATCTGTGGGATTTTCCAGGGTACATAATTGCCACAGATTCTGTTACAAGTCATTCTGAATTGAGAAAGCCAGTCGGGAATAGCGAAACGTCTTCAAGAACACATTTCAAGTCCAGTTGATCAATTGAATCAACAGATATACATATAGTATATGTAAAGTGATACATATAGTAATGTATAGTGAATGAAAAATACAATGTAGACGTAATGTAAAAGTGTAATACAATATAGTAGTGTTTATGTATTAGTGAACACAATATAGTATTAGTAATAGTGTAATCAATATAGTACTGTATATATGTAATGTGAAAATACAATATATTATATGTAATAGTGAAAATACAATATAGTATTTGTAATAGTGTAATTCAATATAGTACTGTTAGTAATAGTGTAATACAATATGTTACTGTATATATGTATAGTGAAAATACAATATAGATATAGTAATAGGTAATAAAATATAGTACTGTATAGTAATAGTGTAATACAATATAGTACTGTTTATGTAATAGTGAAAATACCATATAGTATATGCTGTGAAGGTTCTCATTCATCCAGGTCTATGGTATATCTGTTGTATTCAATAGATCAACTGGACTTGAAATGTAGTTCTTGAAGACGTTTCGCTAGTCACGACTGGCTTTCTCAAATCAGAATGACTTGTACAAGAATCTGTGGGATTTTCCAGGGTACTAATGCCCAAGAGTTCTGTACAAGTCATTCTGAATTGAGAAACCAGTCGATATGATGACTAGCGAAATCAGTCTTCAAGAACTACATTTCAGTCCAGTTGATCAATTGATACAACAGATATTACCATATAGTATAGTTAATAGTGAAAATACAATATAGTAATGTAATAGTGAAAATACAATGTAGTAGTACAATGTAAAAGTGATAATAATACATATAGTAGTGTTTATGTATAGTGAAAACACAATATAGTTATATGTAATAGGTGTAATACAATATAGTACTGTATATATGTAATAGTGAAAAAAATATATTATTGTAATAGTGAAAATAAAAATAGTATTTGTAATAGTGTATTCAATATAGTACTGTTATGTAATAGTGTAAACAATGTATAGATACTGTATATATGTAATAGTGAAAATACATACATTATATGTCAATAGTGAAAATACAATATAGTGATGTAATAGGGTAATACAATATAGTATATGTAATACAAATAGTTAGTATGTACATATGTAATAGTGAAAATCAATATATTACTGTACTAAATGTCAAATATAGTATGTATATAGTTGTATTAAATACAATATAGTGTGTAGTATGTAATAGTGAAATACACTATAGTCTATGTAATATGTAATGTGTACAATATAGGACAGATATATATGATAATACCACCGTAAATCCAAACCATAACACTTGCTTTATTTGGCTTTGGAGATGGGGCCCAGATGTTAAGGTTTAGACAATCTTCACTTAATTCATTCTTTGGATTCCACATTTCAGACCCAGGAAACCCAGGAAATGTTTCATCTCTGAGTTGAAAGCAAGAGTTTCATATTTTGTAGCATCCGTAAATTTGCCATGCTTTGGTGACTTGGGTTTCTTAAATCTTAAATCCCCTACTGGTGGTCAGCATAGGGAATTCCAAGAAAAGCCATAACATTTCCATAAGGCAGAGAGATCGGAAACCCTTTTACTTTTCCGTATTTGGTACAAACAACTCATCATGCTCCTGCAGGGCTGGCACAAGAGACAAACCACCGTGAAACAGACTGTAGAGATGGTTTTCACTGCACCCAAACTGCACCACATGCTGTCACCTAAAAAACACAATTATTATTATTTTGAAAAATTAAATACAATTTTGGGCATTGTCCAAAAAAACAATTTAAAGGGCATGTCCACCCATAATAGGAAAATGTACACATAATGTAGCTGCAGCACCTCCGCAAACCCTAGTTTTGTTTTACTTACCTTTCCCAAAGATGCGTCCAACATACCTACAACCTGCTCCCCACCACCTGAGTGCCACCTCCTGCTGCAAGCTGGTTTCAAGCATGCTCCAGCAGCAGTGAGGAGCTTCCTGGTTTTTGACCTTGATGTCACTGGAAAGCCTAAGACTGACAGCCATGACCAGGAAGGAGAACGGTAATTAGCAGTAGATCGGTGAGGGACTGGGCCTTTGAAGTATCTGAGGTAAGTGAGATTTGGGAGTAAAATTTAATTTTATGGCTGGACATGCCCTTAAAAGATGAGATAGGCAGTCCATCTTATTGTTAACACAATTGGGTAACTTTTAGTAAGTGTTTATGATGATGAATAGGGCCAGAAGAATATTGTTTAACTAGCAATATATAAAAAAAAACAAAAAAACACAACTCAATATTATTTGACAATCCTAAACTTAAACAGACCCACAGTATTATAAAGCAATAAATGAGACTCTGGAAAAAAGAGATAAAATACTTTTTGACCACAAAACTGGACTGATTTTTAGACAAATTAATAGTAAATATATTACAACATGTAATACAAATATAGTATATGTAATAGTGTAATACAATATAGTATAGTAATAGTGTTATACAATATAGTATATGTAATAGTGTAATACAATTAGTATATGTAATAGTGTAATACAATATGTAATGTATATAGTGTAATACAATATAGTATATGTAATAGTGTAATACAATATAGTACTGTATATAGTAATAGTGTAATAAAAATTATTGTAATAGTGTAATACAATATAGTATATGTAATAGTGTAAACAATATAGTATATGTAATAGTGTAATACATATAGTATGTAAAGTGATAATACAATATAGTATATGTTAATAGTGTAATACAATATAGTATATGTAATAGTGTAATACAATATGTATATGTAATAGTGGAATACAATATAGTACTTTATGTAATAGTGATACAATGTATATGTAATAGTGTAATACAATATATATGTAAAGTGTAATACATATAGTATATGTAATAGTGTAATACAATATAGTATATGTAATAGTGTAATACAATATAGTATATGTAATGTGTAATACAATATAGTATATGTATAGTGTAATACAATAGTGTATGTAATAGTGTATACAATATAGTATATGTTAATAGTGATGAAAATACAATATAGTATATGTAATAGTGTAATAGAATATAGTATGTATATATGTAATAGGTAATACAATATAGTACTGTATATATGTAATAGTGTAATACAATATAGTATGTAATAGTGAAAAACAATATAGTATATGTAATAGTGTAATACAATTATAGTACTGTATATATGTAATAGTGTAATACAATATAGTACTGTATATATGTAATAGTGTAAACAATATAGTACTGTATATATGTAATAGTATGTAGCAATATATTACTGTATATATGTATAGTGTAATACAATATAGTATGTATATAGGAATAGTGAAAATACAATAAGATATGTAATAGTGTAATACAATATAGTACTGTATATGTAATAGTGTAATACAATATAGTACTGTTAATATGTAAGTGTATACAATATAGTACTGTATATATGTAATAGTGTAATAAAATATAGTATAGTGATAGTGAAAATACAATATAGTATATGTAATAGTGTAATACAATATAGGATATGTGATAGTGAAAATACAATATAGTATATGTAATAGTGTAATACAATATAGTATATATGTAATAGTGTTAATACAATATAGTACTGTATATATGTAATAGTGTAATACAATATAGTACTGTATATATGAATAGTGTAATACAATATAGTATATGATAACGTGTAATACAATATAGTACTGATATATATGTAATAGTGTAATACAATATAGTACTGTATATATGTAATAGTGTAATACAATATAAGTACTGTAAATATGTAATAGTGTAATACAATATGAGTTATATGTAATAGTGTAATAAAATATAGATATGTAATTGTTGATACAAATGTACTGTTTATGTAATAGTTGGAAATACATATAGTCATATGTAAGTGTTAACAAGTATAGTACGTATATATGTAATAGTGTATACAATATAGTACTGTTATATGTATGTGTGTAATACAATATAGATGTATAGTGAAATAGTGAAAATACAATATGTATATGTAATAGTGTAATACAATATAGTACTGTATAGTAATATGTGTAATACAATATAGTACTGTTATGTAATAGTGTAATACAATATAGTATGTTATATGTAATAGTGTATACAAATAGTACGTATAGTAATGTGTATACAATATATACTGTATATGTAATAGTTAATACAATATAGTACTGTATATATGTAATAGTGTAATACAATATAGTATATGTGATAGTGAAAATACAATATAGTATATGTAAAGTGTAATACAATAAGTAGTGTATATATGTAATAGTGTAATACAATATAGTATATGTGTGTGAGAATGATATAGTATATGTAATGTGTAATACAATATAGTACTGTTTATGTAATAGTGAAAATACAATATAGTATATGTAATAGTGTAATACAATAGTACTGTATATATGTAATAGTGAAAATACAATATAGTATATGTGATAGTGAAAATACAATAGTATTATGTAATAGGGTAATACAATATAGTAGTGTATTATGTAATGGTGTAATACAATATAGTATATGTGATAGTGAAAATGCAATATAGTTATCTAATTGTTGTAATACAATATAGTATGTTATGTAATAGTGAAAATCAATATAGGTAAGTAAGTAATAGTGTATACAATATAGTACTGTATTATAGTAATAGTGAAAATACAATATAGCATATGTAATAGTGAAAATACAATGTTAGTATATGGAAAGTGTAATACAATATAGTACTGTATATGTAATAGTGTAATACAATATAGACTTACTGTTATGTAATAGTGAAAATACCATTAGTATATGTAATAGTGTAATACAATATATTAGTACTGTTTATGTAATAGTGAAAAATACCATATAGTATATGTAATAGTGTAATACTAATATAGTAATGTTTATGTAATAGTGATGAAAATACCATATAGTATATGTAATATGTGAAAAAATACAATGTAGTACTGTATATGTAAAAGTGTAATACAAATATGTAGTGTTTATGTAATAGTGAAAATACAATAGTAGTATAGTATGTGTAATACAATATAGTACTGTATATATTGAATAGTGAAAATAATATAGCATAGTAATATGATGAAAATGAAAACAATATAGTATATGTAATAGTATAATTCAATATAGTACTGTTATGTAATAGTGTAATACATATAGTACTGTATATGTAATAGTTAATACAATATAGTACTGTTATGTTAATAGTGTAAATACCATATAGTATATGTATAGTGAAAATACAATAGTATTTGTAATAGTGAAAATACAATGTAGTACTGTAATATGTAAAAGTGTAATACAATATAGTAGTGTTTATGTAATAGTGAAAAACATATATAGTATATGTAATAGTGTAATACAAGATAGTACTGTACATATGTAAGTAGTGAAAATACCAAATATATTATATGTAATGGAAAATACTATAGATATGAATAGTGTCAATGCTAATATAATGTTTATGTAATATGTAATACAATATAGTTATATGTATATGTAATAGTGAAAATACAAATATTATATGTAATAGTGAAAATACGATATAGTATATGTAATAGTGTAATTCAATATAGTACTGTATATATGTAATAGTGAAATGAAAATACAATATAGACATATGTATAGTGAAAATACAATATAGTATATGTAATAGTGTAATACAATATAGTACTGTATATGTAATGTGATAATACAATACTAGTACTGTTATGTAATAGTGAAAATACCATATAGTATATGCTTGTGAAGGTTCTCATTCATCCAGGTCATGGTATTCTGTTGTATTCAATTAGTCAACTGGACTTGAAATGTAGTTTGAAGACGTTTCGCTAGTCACCCGACTGGCTTTCTCAATTCAGAATGACTTGTACAAGAATCTGTGGGATTTTCCAGGGTACATAATTGCCACAGATTCTGTTACAAGTCATTCTGAATTGAGAAAGCCAGTCGGGAATAGCGAAACGTCTTCAAGAACACATTTCAAGTCCAGTTGATCAATTGAATCAACAGATATACATATAGTATATGTAAAGTGATACATATAGTAATGTATAGTGAATGAAAAATACAATGTAGACTATATGTAAAAGTGTAATACAATATAGTAGTGTTTATGTATTAGTGAAACACAATATAGTATTAGTAATAGTGTAATCAATATAGTACTGTATATATGTAATGTGAAAATACAATATATTATATGTAATAGTGAAAATACAATATAGTATTTGTAATAGTGTAATTCAATATAGTACTGTTAGTAATAGTGTAATACAATATGTTACTGTATATATGTATAGTGAAAATACAATATAGATATAGTAATAGGTAATAAAATATAGTACTGTATAGTAATAGTGTAATACAATATAGTACTGTTTATGTAATAGTGAAAATACCATATAGTATATGCTGTGAAGGTTCTCATTCATCCAGGTCTATGGTATATCTGTTGTATTCAATAGATCAACTGGACTTGAAATGTAGTTCTTGAAGACGTTTCGCTAGTCACGACTGGCTTTTCAAATCAGAATGACTTGTACAAGAATCTGTGGGATTTTCCAGGGTACTAAGTGCCCAAGATGTTCTGTACAAGTCATTCTGAATTGAGAAACCAGTCGGATATGATGATAGCGAAATCAGTCTTCAAGAACTACATTTCAGTCCAGTTGATCTAATTGATACAACAGATATACCATATAGTATAGTAATAGTGAAAATACAATATAGTAATGTAATAGTGAAAATACAATGTAGTAGTACGAATGTAAAAGTGATAATAATACATATAGTAGTGTTTATGTATTAGTGAAAACACAATATAGTTATATGTATATGAATACAATATAGTACTGTATATATGTAATAGTGAAATAAAATATATATATATGTAATAGTGAAAATAGACAATATAGTATTTGTAATAGTGTATTCAATATAGTACTGTTATGTAATAGTGTAAACAATATAGTACTGTATATATGTAATAGTGAAAATACAATATATTATATGTCAATAGTGAAAATACAATATAGTGAGTGTAATAGTGGTAATACAATATAGTATATGTAATACAAATAGTATAGTAGTGTACATATGTAATAGTGAAAATCAATATATTACTGTACTAAAAGTAAATATAGTTATGTATATAGTTGTATTAATACAATATAGTGCTGTAGTATGTAATAGTGAAATACACTATAGTTATGTAATAGTTGTGTACAATATAGGACAGATATATATGATAATTTAGACAATCTTCACTTAATTCATTCTTTGGATTCCACATTTCAGACCCAGGAAACCCAGGAAATGTTTCATCTCTGAGTTGAAAGCAAGAGTTTCCATATTTTGTAGCATCCTGTAAATTTGACCATGACTTTGGTGACTTGGGTTTCTTAAATCTTAAATCCCCTACTGGTGGCTCAGCATAGGGAATTCCAAGAAAAGCCATAACATTTCCATAAGGCAGAGAGATCGGAAACCCTTTTACTTTTCCGTATTTGGTAACAACAATCTCATCATTGCTCCTGCAGGGCTGGCACAAGAGACAAACCACCGTGAAACAGACTGTAGAGATGGTTTTCACTGCACCCAAACTGCACCACATGCTGTCACCTAAAAAACACAATTATTATTATTTTGAAAAATTAAATACAATTTTGGGCATCTGTCCAAAAAAACAATTTAAAGGGCATGTCCACCCATAATAGGAAAATGTACACATAATGTAGCTGCAGCACCTCCGCAAACCCTAGTTTTGTTTTACTTACCTTTCCCAAAGATGCGTCCAACATACCTACAACCTGCTCCCTCACCACCTGAGTGCCACCTCCTGCTGCAAGCTGGTTTCAAGCATGCTCAGCAGCAGTGAGGAGCTTCCTGGTCTTTTTGACCTTGATGTCACTGGAAAGCCTAAGACTGACAGCCATGACCAGGAAGGAGAACGGTAATTAGCAGTAGATCGGTGAGGGACTGGGCCTTTGAAGTATCTGAGGTAAGTGAGATTTGGGGAGTAAAATTTAATTTTATGGCTGGACATGCCCTTTAAAAGATGAGATAGGCAGTCCATCTTCATTGTTAACACAATTGTGGTAACTTTTAGTAAGTGTTTATGATGATGAATAGGGCCAGAAGAATATATGTTTAACTAGCAATATAAAAAAACACAAAAAAACACAACTCAATATTATTTGACAATCCTAAACTTAAACAGACCCCACAGTATTATAAAGCAATAAATGAGACTCTGGAAAAAAGAGATAAAATACTTTTTGACCTACAAAATCTGGACTGATCTTTTAGACAAATTAATAGTAAATATATACAACATGTAATACAAATATAGTATATGTAATAGTGTAATACAAATATAGTATATGTAATAGTGTAATACAATATAGTATATGTAATAGTATAGTGTAATACAATATAGTATATGTAATAGTGTAATACAATATAGTGTATGTAATAGTGTAATACAATATAGTATATGTAATAGTGAAAATACAATATAGTATATGTAATAGTGTAATAGAATATAGTACTGTATATATGTAATAGTGTAATACAATATAGTACTGTATATATGTAATAGTGTAATACAATATAGTATATGTAATAGTGAAAATACAATATAGTATATGTAATAGTGTAATACAATATAGTACTGTATATATGTAATAGTGTAATACAATATAGTACTGTATATATGTAATAGTGTAATACAATATAGTATATGTAATAGTGTAATACAATATAGTACTGTATATATGTAATAGTGTAATACAATATAGTATATGTAATAGTGTAATACAATATAGTACTGTATATGTAATAGTGTAATACAATATAGTACTGTATATGTAATAGTGTAATACAATATAGTACTGTATATATGTAATAGTGTAATACAATATAGTACTGTATATGTAATAGTGTAATACAATATAGTACTGTATATGTAATAGTGTAATACAATATAGTACTGTATATATGTAATAGTGTAATACAATATAGTATATGTGATAGTGAAAATACAATATAGTATATGTAATAGTGTAATACAATATAGTAGTGTATATATGTAATAGTGTAATACAATATAGTATATGTGATAGTGAGAATGCAATATAGTATATGTAATTGTGTAATACAATATAGTACTGTTTATGTAATAGTGAAAATACAATATAGTATATGTAATAGTGTAATACAATATAGTACTGTATATATGTAATAGTGAAAATACAATATAGTATATGTGATAGTGAAAATACAATATAGTATATGTAATAGTGTAATACAATATAGTAGTGTATATATGTAATAGTGTAATACAATATAGTATATGTGATAGTGAAAATGCAATATAGTATATCTAATTGTGTAATACAATATAGTACTGTTTATGTAATAGTGAAAATACAATATACGGTAGTATATGTAATAGTGTAATACAATATAGTACTGTATATATGTAATAGTGAAAATACAATATAGCATATGTAATAGTGAAAATACAATGTAGTATATGTAATAGTGTAATACAATATAGTACTGTATATGTAATAGTGTAATACAATATAGTACTGTTTATGTAATAGTGTACTGTTTATGTAATAGTGAAAATACCATATAGTATATGTAATAGTGAAAATACAATGTAGTACTGTATATGTAAAAGTGTAATACAATATAGTAGTGTTTATGTAATAGTGAAAATACAATATAGTATATGTAATAGTGTAATACAATATAGTACTGTATATATGTAATAGTGAAAATACAATATAGCATATGTAATAGTGAAAATACAATATAGTATATGTAATAGTATAATTCAATATAGTACTGTATATGTAATAGTGTAATACAATATAGTAAGTGTAATACAATATAGTACTGTATATATGTAATAGTGAAAATACAATATATTATACGTAATAGTGAAAATACAATATAGTATATGTAATAGTGTAATTCAATATAGTACTGTATATATGTAATAGTGAAAATACAATATATTATATGTAACAGTGAAAATACAATATAGTATATGTAATAGTGTAATTCAATATAGTACTGTATATGTAATAGTGTAATTCAATATAGTACTGTATATGTAATAGTGTAATTCAATATAGTACTGTATATGTAATAGTGTAATACAATATAGTACTGTATATGTAATAGTGTAATACAATATAGTACTGTTTATGTAATAGTGAAAATACCATATAGTATATGTAATAGTGAAAATACAATATAGTATATGTAATAGTGAAAATACAATGTAGTACTGTATATGTAAAAGTGTAATACAATATAGTAGTGTTTATGTAATAGTGAAAATACAATATAGTATATGTAATAGTGTAATACAATATAGTACTGTATATATGTAATAGTGAAAATACAAGTTTCGCTAGTCATCCGACTGGATCTCTCAATTCAGAATGACTTGTCAAGAATCTGGGCAATTATGTACCCTGGAAAATCCCAATTAGCATATCACAGCCAGGTGTTAAGGGCGTGATTGGATAGTAGCTAAGGGTGTTATGGGATGCCCTGAGTAAGGTGTCAAACAGCTTGTACATGGCAGACATGTTGTGTCGAACCCCCCCCCTCTATTTAGGCTTGGTTTTTTATTTTCACATAAATGGCCTCCTTTACACCTCTCTGAACCAGTCACATTCCTTTGCCAATATGTAACATTGCAATTTCAAAGGTATGTCCTTTATCCTTAAGATGCAGGTACACGGCTGAGTCCTGACCCGAGGAATTGGCTCTTCTGTGCGGGCCATACGTTGATGCAGTTGCTGTTTGTCTCCCCCACATACAAATCAGAGCATTCTTCACTGCACCGCACTGCGTATATGAGTGTCGCTTTTCTGTGTTTTGGTATTGGGTCTTTCGGATGTACCAATTGCTGTCTCAGTGTGTTGTTTGGTTTAAAGCAGACAGGGATACAGTGTTTTTTGAAAATTCTTCTTAATTTCTCGAGAGACCCCTGCTACATATGGGATGACCATGTTCTTTCTCCTGTCTTGCTTTTCCCCTTCACTGTTGGTATTCGTGTTCTTTTCTTTCTGTACAAGTCATTCTGAATGGAGAAAGCCAGTCGGATGACTAGCGAAAACGTCTTCAGAACTAAACTCAAGTCCAGTTGATCTAATGAATACAACAGATATACCATGACCTGGATGAATGAATATTACAGATATACCATGACCTGGATGGATGAATATTACAGATATACCAGAGCTGGATGGATGAATATACAGATATACCATGACCTGGATGAATGAGAACCTTCACAAGCGTATCAGACAATACTTTCCCCCTTAATTCTAAGCAAAGTGCACATAAGTTCTGCAGGCTGGTAGTATTTAAAGGTATCTGTGGTCCAAAAATTACTTTATGTAAATTGACCAGGAATTGCAATATTTTTGCAATTTTTTTCTTATTTTTTTTTTTGTTTACATAGTTTTGAAGATATTTACATTTTTATTTGTGGTTAATGCAGCATCACCAGATCCCCTGCACTTCCTGCTCTGAAACCATTTGACAACCCTTTTCCATGTCTCCTCCTTCTTGTGGGCCCCATGGCTATTCCCTTGCAGATTCCTTTTGGCCCCTCCCCTTGCAGCTCCTTTGGCCCTCCCACTCATAGGCCCCATGACCCCTCAACCACTAGATTTGTGATCAGTTATTTCTAATATCTTGGGTGTGCAGCATGTAGAGAGGTGGTTGATGGCTCATTTAAATGTAGGAACATGGTCATTTTAAAATCAACTTGGTTGTAGACCACAGTTCCCTTTAAATCTAAACATATACTGGTGTACTGCAGTCTACTCAACCTGATGTGTTGATAAACTCTCTAAACCAGTCACCAGTTTTCAAGAGCCATCGGTTCTTTGCTGTGTTGATGGTTCAAGTTTCAGTAGATTTTATGTTTCTGTTACATTACATTTTCCCCCAGAAGTTTCTCTCTTTTCCCCTCTGTATTCCTTATTTAGAAGACTCTATTAAGTGAGTGTGGGCTGTCTTTTAATGCTGATAGTCATCAATAATAACCACTGGCCAACAAGATAACCACCAAGCCACCACAATACCACTAAGCAAGCAAAGAACACCAAGCCCACCATAATAACCACTGATCCACAATAATAACCACTGAGCCACCATGATAACCATTGAGCAAACAAGATAACCAACAAACAATCATGATAACATCATGACTAACCACTGAGCCACCATGATGACACTAACCACTGAGCCACCATGAGAACCACTAACCACTGAGACACCATTGTCACGAACGCCCAGTTCGCTGGGCACGTGAATCTGACTAATTAATCGGTATTCGCTGCCACCACTTTAAGTTACGGCCTTAAAGACGCCCAAAAACCCACTCTTGACTCTCATGACTATGCACACCCCTGTCCTGGCAGCTAAATGGTTAACACTACACCATTCATCCAGCAACTAACTGGTTAATTAGCATCGGTCCTTCACAAGCCGTCAGAGTTAATTAGCATTTACACTGCACACTCCATTCAAACACATATATAACTTATCAGAGGCTACTGAGTTCTTTTAGAGCATCAAAGACAAAACTTATTAAATTTTAGATTTAATATTCCAAAAGGTGGACAGTGCATATAATACAAAATAAAATAAAATGGTGTTATAATAAATGACATACAATAAGTACAACAGTTATATAAAATAAAAAGGATAAATTCACAGACCCTACTCACTAGAAGAAGTCCTGTGTCCGGGCAGGATGAAACATTGGGTCCATACACACGTTCTTAGCATGTCCCCAGTATGAACAACATTATTTGGACTACATGGACTTTTAACTATTTGTTGAAACTACGCCCTCCACATGAGGTGGGAGTGTCCAGGAATGTCCAGATTTACGACTAACCAAAAGCATTCATTCCCCTCATTTAGGCAGACTCCATATAAAGTAGATATGTACTTTGTATGGGCTATTGATCACATATTCCTCTCCTGTATTAATTATCAATTCTCCAATACCAAACATGACCTGTGTGTAATCCATATTTCCCCAGATATTAATATCTCACCTTGGCAAGGGAATAAGGTCTCCATGTTTTGGGTATCATATAATGGGCATATTATTATTTTACAAATATAACATTGGTTTCTGTCTTACACATTCCAATACCGAATACACATTATTTTACATGTATGCTTGTCCTTAAAATGACCTCTTAGTACCCACCAGACCCTACTGAAGAGAATTCCAGATACACGGTTCGGCCCCACATTGTCTGAGAAAGGAGACCTGGTTCCATGCTTGACTAATCGTAATATAAACAAAGGAACTGTTCCAGGGTGGAATGGAATGTTTATGGCTTTTCAAGAACCAATACTACTAGTTAACCCATTCTTACCAAGTCACTTACACATTTTCCTGAACACATGATAACCACTAACCACTGAGCCACCATGATAACCACTACCACTGAGACACCATGATAACCACTAACCACTGAGACACCATGATAACCACTAACCACTGAGTCACTATGATAACCACTAACCACTGTGCCACCATGATAACCACTAACCACTGAGACACCATGACAACCACTAACCAATGAGTCACTATGATAACCACTAACCACAACCACTGAGACACCATGATAACCATTAACCACTGAGACACCATGATAACCACTACAAACTGAGACACTATGATAACCACTAACCACTGGATACCATGATAACACCACTAACCACTCAGAACACCATGATAACCACTAACCACTGAGACACCCATGATAACCACTAATCAGTACATAGACTGTCCTGTGTTTGAGACAATTTTATAGGTTTCCTAATAGACACACTATTTTAAGATCTGACAACTAATTCTTGTGGGTATGTTAGTCTCTGCTGTTTTCTTAGATGAAAATTTCTACTTTACTTCCACTAGTAAATCATGATAACATCATGACTAACCACTGAGCCACCATGAGACACTAACCACTGAGCCACCATGATAACCACTAAACCACTGGACACCATGATAACCATAACCACTGAGTCACTATGATAACACTAACCACTGTGCCACCATGATAACCGCTAACCACTGAGACACCATGATAACCATAACCACTCAGTCACTATGATAACCACTAACCACTGTGCCACCATGTAACACTAACCACTGAGACACTATGATAACCACTAACCACTGAGATACCATGATAGCATTAACCACTGAGACACCTTGATAACAACTAACCACTGAGACACCATGATAACCACTAACCACGAGACACCATGATAACCACTGAGACACCATGATAACCACTAACCACTGAGTCACTATGATAACCACACCACTGTGCCACCATGATAACCACTAATCACTGAGACACCATGATAACCACTAACCACTGAGTCCCTATGATAACCACTAACCACTGTGGCCACCAGGATTAACCACTGAGGACACTATGATAACCACTAACCACGAGATACCATGATAACCACTAACCCTCAGACACCATGATACCACTAACCATGAGACACCATGATAACCACTAATCAGTACATAGACTGTCCTGTGTGTGAGACAATTTATAGAGTTTCCTAATAGACACACTATTTAGATCTGACACTAATTCTTGTGGGTATGTTATGTCTCTGCTGTTTTCTTAGATGAAAATTTCTACTTTACTTCCACTAGTAAATCATGATAACATCATGACTAACCACTGAGCCACCATGATGACACTAACCACTGAGCCACCATGATAACCACTAACCACTGAGACACCATGATAACCACTAACACGACGTCACTATGATAACCACTACCACTGTGCCACATGATAACGCTAACCACTGAGACACCATGATAACCAAACCACTCAGTCATTGATAACACTAACCACTGTGCACCAGATAACACTAACCACTGAGACACTATGATACCACTAACCACTGAGATACCATGATAAGCATTAACCACGAGACACCTTGATAACCACTAACCACTGAGACACCATGATAACCACTAACCACTGAGACACCATGATAACCACTAACCACTGAGACACCATGATAACCACTAACCACTGAGTCACTATGATAACCACTAACCACTGTGCCACCATGATAACCACTAATCACTGAGACACCATGATAACCACTAACCAGCTGAGTCCCTATGATAACCACTAACCACTGTGCACCAGGTAACCACTGAGACACTATGATAACCACTAACCACTGAGATACCATGATAACCACTAACCACTGAGACACCATGATAACCACTAACCACTGAGACACCATGATAACCATATCAGTACATAGACTGTCCTGTGTTGAGACAATTTCATAGAGTTTCCTAATAGACACACTATTTTAGATCTGACACTAATTCTTGGTGGTATGTTTGGTCTCTGCTGTTTTCTTAGATGAAAGTTTCTACTTTACTTCCACACCCCACTGTGGTCAGTGTTGCCTTTCGCTAATGATAACATTCTGATCCTTCTCACCGGTTTATTTTTACCACCAGACCATATAAAGTACATGCGGTAGGCTAATAGTTATTTATATCCATGCTGATTAGAAGATCTCTTTAACTGGGCTTCAAATTCAAAGCTAGTTATTGAAGATGTAGTTATATTTTTAATTACCTGGGACTTGTAAGTCTTTGTGATAAAATTGACCC
The DNA here is from genome assembly GCA_019447015.1 of Hymenochirus boettgeri. Classification (NCBI taxonomy): domain Eukaryota; kingdom Metazoa; phylum Chordata; class Amphibia; order Anura; family Pipidae; genus Hymenochirus; species Hymenochirus boettgeri. Next base: position 325,773,858 of record CM033476.1, on the reverse strand, counting down.
CAGAATTTGCACTGGTTGATACGCATTTTCTGATTGGTGTTTAGGGTCCCGCGGTGTCTAATGTAAGGTAACTTTGCTTATTGAGAGTGAACATGGGCCAATTGGTTTCTGAAGATCCTGCATCGTTTGGATTTCTGCAAACAAAACCAAACAAAATTAATTTTTTATGAAAAACAAATTGTTTTTATGTTCTTGTCATAGTGCAGGTAGAATGACTTTTACCTTTGTAAAGAATTCTAAGTCTCAAACGTAAATATAAACGTGTTCAATATGGGAGAAGCCTAAGCACAGAGGATCCTAATGTCTATTAGAGATGTCCGAACTTCGCAAAATCAGGTCCGCTTCGAGGAAAAAATTAGAAAATTCGAAAATCCGTGAGTGGACCCATTAAAACCAATTAAAATGAAAAAAAATCTTCGAAAATACGAGGATTCTTCGAAAATACTTATTTTCCCGCATTCTCGAAATATGAAAATCCTCGTAATTTTAGAAATTTTCTAAAAATGCGGTTCGGAAAAGTTAGGAAGGCAGATAACCGGAAAATCCGTGAAATCCGCCGTGCGCTATGAGGTAAATTCTGCCGCGGATCCGGGTTCCGATCTGCGAACTGGGCCATCACTAAAGTCTATATGGGGGGCAGTTGCAGTTAGAATCTGTTTTAACTTATAGCAATAGTAAATGTTTTTCAAAGTCATTGTGCAGAAAATTCAAGGCAATAGCTCCTGTTTCAAATCTTCTTTGAAATTACAAACGGTGAATGTTATTTATGGTCCAGGAATAGTTAATCCAAATAGTTTTTTCTATAGATATATCAAAAAAAATCTTGAAAACACAAACTAAAAGTTTATTGAGAAAAGCGATTTCAGATTTTATAAACACCTGCTAAAAATATAATGGGGGAGAAAGAGCACTCCTAGGATTTGTGAAAATACAAACATTATTAAAGTTGTCTACGCGTTTCGGTCCGAAACGTTCTCAAGTCCGTATTCAGAACGAAACCGTAGCTAGACAACTTATTATATATACACACAAACAAGTAGAGCTTTTAAACCAGTGACATAGGGTATACTTGGATTTGCTAAGGCTTTGATACTGTCCCCCATAGGTGACTATAAACTAGGGTCTTTCGGCGGGTGGTGCATTTGTTCATGGATAGAAATTTGGTTGATGGAATCAGATGCAGCAGGGGGTGTCGAACTCAAGATTTTAAAGGTGATGCATTTCGGGCTTAAAAATCCTTGTGCTGCTTATACTATAAATGGCCCTGTTACTGTAAGTGAATCTCGTTGGGAAAGGATCTGGGAGTTTTGGTGGAAACAAATTAAAATCTATCATCAAGGCAGGCTTGCAACAGCTAAAGCCAACATATAAAAAGGGGTATGGATTCAAGGGAGAAAATATTATTCTCCCTTTTTATAAAGCGGTAAGGCCTCATTTGGAATATGCAGTGCAATTTTGGAATCCTGTGTACAACAAGGACTCTTTGAAAATGGGTTCAGAGAAGGGCACAACTAAATTATTAAGGGGACTGGGCTTATAATGAAGAGAGATTGGATAAGTTACAATTATGTACACTAGAGAAAAGATGCTTGAGTGGGGATATAAACACTATCTATAAATATATAATACATTAATTGGGCCATACAATAAACTATCTGGCAGGCTGTTTTTAGGCATAGGCTACCTAGGTAAAGAATTAGGGCACCCATGTTGAACTTGGGTGCACATTGCTTGTGAAGGTTCTCATTCATCCAGGTCATGGTATATCTGTTGTATTCAATTAGATCAACTGGACATGAAATGTAGTTCTTGAAGACGTTTCGCCTAGTCATCCGACTGCTTTCTAATTCAGAATGATGCTTGTACAAGAATCTGTGGCAATAGTACCCTGGAAAATCCCAATGCATATCACAGCAGGTGTTAAGGGTGTGATTAGATAGTGGCTAAGAGGTGTTATAGGAACGCCCAGAGAGGTAGGGTTAAAACAGCATGTACATGCAGACTGGTGTCGAACCCCCCCACCTCATTTAGGCTTGGTTTCTTTATTTTCACATAAATGGCCTTAACACCTCTCTTGAACCAGTCACGTTCCTTCGCCAGTATGTTACATTGGGTGCACATTGTTCTCCATAGCATCTCCCTGTCAGCTTGCTGTGTCCGAACTTTGCAAAATCGGTACGCTCGAGGATCCGCGAATTTCGAAAAAATTAGAAAATTCGAAAATCCGCGAGCGGACCCGTTAAAATTAAAAATACCCCTTGAAAACGAGATTTTTGTATTTTCGAAAATTTTCGAAATTACGGTTTTACGTATTTTTGGGAATTTTCGAAAATACGTGGAAAACTTTAATTTCGAAAATACGAAAAAATCCGCGAATCGGAAGTTCGGAAGGCGGAAAATCCGGAAAAATCCGCCGTTCGCGAACGGGATAATCGGGCGGATCCGCAAACCGACCATCCCTAGTCAGGAAGGAATTTTTCCCCTTCTTCCTAATTCTGGTGAGGTTCTTTTGCCTTCCTCTGGATCAATAGTTAGGCAGGAAATGTGGGTATTGCTAAGCAGGTGGACTAGATATGTCTTTATTCACCTCAATACTATATTATACTATACTGTACTATACTATTCTATACTATACATACATATATTACTATACTATACTATACTATACCATGTATACATTTCCTTAAATGAATGTGCACTAGTTTTCTATTTTGCTTGAATTTAAATAAATAGCAAACTTTCATTTAGAAAAAAAAACTTACCCTGTTTTTGCAAAATTTCCCCAGTATCTCATATTGTCCGACTTAAAATTCTTCTTCTTTGTGTAGTTAAGGTGGTGTTCAAGGCATGCCAAATACAATTCAATTTCATAACCATGTAAAACTCCCATCCATTGGGGGCCAAGCAAGTCGGTGAAGATCTGTGTGGAAGAAGTATAAATAGCATTGTTGCCATCTCAGAATTTTTTTCGTGAATTCCAGTAGTGGGCAAACAAAATAGTAATCCCCTGCTATGGCTTTCATAGCATCCGATAATAGGCAGGTTCTGTTAATCGTCCAGTCTGTATAGTAAAGAAGGATGGAGTCCACTGCAAGCTGAGGGCCTTTGGAAAGGACGTTGGACAGTTTCTTTAATTCCGTCGTTTATAAATTCTCATGCTCTTTGCTAAATCCTGGTCTTCCATTATACTAAAAAAAATGAACCCTCATCTTTATTAACTCCAGTTAGAACTTGCGTGTTTCTTTTTAAGAAACCAGACTTCATCAGTTCATCTGGCATCGCTACTAGAAAATCTCCATCAACAGTTGGTGGAAACATCAAATCTATTAAGGCTTTATCACTTAGTGGAACTACAGAATAAGCCTTTTCAAGAATTTCTTGGGGATTTTTTTGCTTTCAGACATGCATGATTTCAGTTCATTCCAAGTAGGACAATCCAGCTGATATGCTAATGCTAGTGGCCTGTGATGGGCTTCAACTTTGCTTACAGCACCCCAAGGGGCATTACCAGTGCCACTTGCATAATAGCTCTTGTAAAAAATTGTTGGCTTCCTGAAGAAAGCAAATGATAACTACCGAACCTCCTCCAGCACTCTCCCCAAATATAGTTATACTTTCGGGATTTCGCCAAATGCTACAATGTTCTCGTAACCCCCACTGAAGAGCCAGTTTGGTCAAAGAGACCAACATTTCCTGGAGCTTCAGGTTCTGGAAAAGACAGAAATCCCAATGGGCCCAGCTATAGTTCATTGAAACAACAATGACTTGTTCAGTCGCAGCCAAAAACTTTCCATCATAAATATCAAGCGAAGAATGTCCCTGTCTCAAAGCCACCACCGTAATCCAAACCATAACACTTGCTTTATTTGGCTTTGGAGATGGGGCCCAGATGTTAAGGTTTAGACAATCTTCACTTAATTCATTCTTTGGATCCACATTTCAGACCCAGGAAACCCAGGAATGTTTCATCTCTGAGTTGAAAGCAAGAGTTTCCATATTTTGTAGCATCCTGTAAATTGACCATGACTTTGGTGACTTGGGTTTCTTAAATCTTAAATCCCCTACTGGTGGCTCAGATAGGGAATTCCAAGAAAAGCCATAACATTTCCATAAGGCAGAGAGATCGGAAACCCTTTTACTTTTCCGTATTTGGTAACAACAATCTCATCATTGCTCCTGCAGGGCTGGACAAGAGACAAACCACCGTGAAACAGACTGTAGAGATGGTTTTCACTGCACCCAAACTGCACCACATGCTGTCACCTAAAAAACACATTATTATTATTTTGAAAAATTAAATACAATTTTGGGCATCTGTCCAAAAAAACAATTTAAAGGGCATGTCCACCCATAATAGGAAAATGTACACATAATGTAGCTGCAGCACCTCCGCAAACCCTAGTTTTGTTTTACTTACCTTTCCCAAGATGCGTCCAACATACCTACAACCTGCTCCCTCCACCACCTGAGTGCCACTCCTGCTGCAAGCTGGTTTCAAGCATGCTCAGCAGGCAGTGAGGAGCTTCCTGGTCTTTTTGACCTTGATGTCACGGGAAGCCTAGACTGACAGCCATGACCGGAAGAGAGAACGGTAATTAGCAGTAGATCGGTGAGGGACTGGGCCTTGAAGGATCTGAGGTAAGTGAGATTTGGGGAGTAAAATTTAATTTTATGGTGGACATGCCCTTTAAAAGATGAGATAGGCAGTCCATCTTCATTGTTAACACAATTGTGGTAACTTTTAGTAAGTGTTTATGGATGAGATGAGGGCCAGAAGAATATATGTTTAACTAGCAATATAAAAAAAACAAAAAACACACAACTCAATATTATTTGACAATTCTAAACTAAACAGACCCCACAGTATTAAAAGCAATAAATGAGACTCTGGAAAAAAGAGATAAAATACTTTTTGACCTACAAAATCTGGACTGATCTTTTAGACAAATTAATAGTAAAAATTACAACATGTAATACAAATATAGTATATGTAATAGTGTAATACAAATATATTATAGTGTAATAGGTGTAATACAATATAGTATATGTAATAGTGTAATACAATATAGTATATGTAATAGTGTAAACAATTTAGTATATGTAATGGTATAATTAGTATGTAATGGTATACAAATATAGTATATAGTAATAGTGTACTACAATATAGATATGTATAGTTGTAATACAATATAGTATAAAATAGTATAGTATAAGTATATGTATAGTGTAATACAATATAGTATATGTAATAGTGTAATACAATATAGTATATGTAATTAGTGTAATACAATATAGTATATGTAATAGTGTAATACAATATAGGTATGTAATAGTTGTAATACAATATAGTCTGTAATGTTAATATGTGTTAATTACAATATAGTATATGTAATAGTGTAATACAAATGTATATTATAGTGTACATATGATATGTAATAGTGTAATACAATATAGTATATGTAATAGTGTAATACAATTAGTATGTAATAGTGTAATACGAATATAGTGATATGTAATAGTGTAATACAAATAGTGTATGTAATAGTGTAATACAATATAGTATATGTAATAGTGAAAATACTATAGTATATGTAATAGTGTAATAGCAATATAGTAATGTATATATGTAATAGTGTAATACAATATAGTACTGTATAATGTAATAGTGAATAAATAATAGTATAGTAATAGTGAAATACAATATAGTATAATGATAGGTAATACAATATATAGTACTGTATATATGTATAGTGTTAATACAATATAGTACTGTATATATGTAATAGGTAAAATATAGTAATGTATATATTGTAAAGTGTAATACAATATAGTATATATGTATAGTTGTAATACTATAGTATGTATATATGTAATAGTGAAAATACAATAGTAGTCTATATGTAATAGTGTAATACAATATAGTACTGTATATGTAATAGTGTTAATTACAATATAGTACTGTATATATGTAATAGTGTAATAAATATAGTACTGTAGATATGTAATAGTGTAATACGATATAGTTATATGTGATAGTGAAAATACAATATAGTATATGTAATAGGTAATACAATATAGGATATGTGATAGTGAAAATACAAATAGAGTATAGTAATAGTGTAATACAAATATGTATATGTAATAGTGTAATACAATATAGTACTGTATATATGTATGTGTAATACAATATAGTACGTATATATGTATAGTGTAATACAATATATATGTAAAAGTGTAATACATATAGTACTGTATATATGTAATAGTGTATACATATATAGTACTGTATATATGTAATAGTGTAATACAATATAGTACTGTAATATGTAATATTAGTGTAATACAATATAGTATATGTAATAGTGTAATACAATATAGTATATGTAATTGTGTAATACAAATAGTACGTTTATGTAATAGTGAAAATCAATATAGTATATGTACAGTGATAATACAAATAGTAGATATATGTAATAGTGTAATACAAATAGTACTGTATATATGTAATAGTGTAAACAATAGTATATGTGATAGTGAAAATACAATATAGTATATGTAATAGTGTAATACAATATAGACTGTATATGTAATAGTGAATAATACATATAGTAGTATATGTAAAGGGTAAACAATTTATAGTACTATATAGTAATAGTGTAATACAATATAGTACTGATATGTAATAGTGTAAATACAATATAGTACTGTATATGTAATAGTGTAATACAATATAGTACTGTATATATGTAATAGTGTAATACAATATAGTATATGTGATAGTGAAAATACAATATAGTATATGTAATAGTGTAATACATATAGTAGTGTATATATGTAATAGTGTAATACAATATAGTATATGTGATAGTGAGAATGCAATATAGTATATGTAATTGTGTAATACAATATAGTACTGTTTATGTAATAGTGAAAATACAATATAGATATGTAATAGTGTAATACAATATAGTACTGTATATATGTAATAGTGAAATACAATATAGTATATGTGATAGTGAAAAATACAATATAGTATATGATAGTGTAATACATATAGTAGTGTATATATGTAATAGTGTAATACCATATAGTAAGATGTGATAGTGAAAATGCAATATAGTATATCTAATTGTGTAATACAATATAGTACTGTTTATGTAATAGTGAAAATACAATATACGTGGTAGTATATGTAATAGTGTAATACAATATATTACTGTATATAGTAATGTGAAAATACAATAAGCATATGTATAGTGAAAATACAATGTAGTATATGTAATAGTGTAATACAATATAGTACTGTATATGTAATAGTGTAATACAATATAGTACTGTTTATGTAATAGTGAAAATACCATATAGTATATGTAATAGTGTAATACAATATAGTACTGTTTATGTAATAGTGAAAATACCATATAGTATATGTAATAGTGTAATACAATATAGTACTGTTTATAATAGTGAAAATACCATATGTATATGTAATAGTGAAAATACATGTAGTACTGTATATGTAAAAGTGTAATACAATAGTAGTGTTATGTAATAGTGAAAATAAAATATATATATGTATAGTGTAATACAATATAGTACTGTATATATGTAATAGTGAAAATAATATAGCATAGTATAGTGAAATACCATAGATATATGTAATAGGATAATTCAATATAGTATGTATATGTAATAGTGTAATACAAATATAGTACTGTATATGTAATAGTGTAATACATATAGTACTTTATGTAATAGTGAAAATACCATATAGTATATGTAATAGTGAAAATACAATATAGTATATGTAATAGTGAAAATACAATGTAGTACTGTATATGTAAAAGTGTAATACAATATAGTAGTGTTTATGTAATAGTGAAAATACAATATAGTATATGTAATAGTGTAATACAAATAGTACTGTACATATGTAATATGTGAAAATACAATATATTATGTAATAGTGAAAATACAATATAGTATATGTAATAGTGTAATCAATATAGTACTGTTTATGTAATAGTGTATACAATATAGTACTGTATATATGTAATAGTGAAAATACAATATATTATATGTAATAGTGAAAATACGATTATAGTATATGTAATAGTGTAATTCAATATAGTACTGTATATATGTAATAGTGAAAAACAATATAGCATATGTAATAGTGAAAATACAATATAGTATATGTAATAGTTGTAATACAATATAGTACTGTATATGTAATAGTGTATACAATATAGTACTGTTTATGTAATAGTGAAAATACCATATAGAATGCTGTGAAGGTCTCATTCATCCAGGCATGGTATATCTGTTGTATTCAATTAGATAAATGGACTGAAATGTAGTTCTTGAAGACGTTTCGCTAGTCACCCGACTGGCTTTCTCAATTCAGAATGACTTGTACAAGAATCTGTGGGATTTTCCAGGGTACATATTGCCACAGATTCTTGTACAAGTCATTCTGAATTGAGAAAGCCAGTCGGATGACTAGCGAAACGTCTTCAAGAACTACATTTCAAGTCCAGTTGATCTAATTGAATACAACAGATATACCATTAGTATATGTATAGTGAAAAATACAATATAGTAATGTAATAGTGAAAATACAATGTAGTACTGGATAGTAAAAGTGTAATACAATATAGTAGTGTTTATGTATTAGTGAAAACACAATATAGTATATGTAATAGTGTAATACAATATAGTACTGTATATGTAATAGTGAAAATCAATATATTATATGTAATAGTGAAAATACAATATAGTATTTGTAATAGTGTAATCAATATAGTACTGTTTATGTAATAGGTAATACAATATAGTACTGTATATATGTAATAGTGAAAATACAATATAGTATATGTAATAGTGTAATACAATATAGTACTGTATATGTAATAGTGTAATACAATATAGTACTGTTTATGTAATAGTGAAAATACCATATAGTATATGCTTGTGAAGGTTCTCATTCATCCAGGTCATGGTATATCTGTTGTATTCAATTAGATCAACTGGACTTGAAATGTAGTTCTTGAAGACGTTTCGCTAGTCACCCGACTGGCTTTCTCAATTCAGAATGACTTGTACAAGAATCTGTGGGATTTTCCAGGGTACATAATTGCCACAGATTCGTGTACAAGTCATTCTGAATGAGAAAGCCAGTCGGATGACTAGCGAAACGTCTTCAAGAACTAATTTCAAGTCCAGTTGATCTAATTGAATACAACAGATATACCATATAGTATATGTAATAGTGAAAATACAATATAGTAATAATAGTGAAATACATGTAGTACTGTATATGTAAAAGTGTAATAAACATATGTAGTGTTTATGTATTAGTGAAAACACAATATAGATATGTAATAGTTGAATACAATATAGTACTGTATATATGTAATAGTGAAAATACAATATATTATATGTAATAGTGAAAATACAATATAGTATTTGTAATAGTGTAATTCAATATAGTACTGTTTATGTAATAGTGTATACAATTTAGTACTGTATATATGTAATAGTGAAAATACATATCTTATATGTATAGTGAAAATACAATATAGTAATGTAATAGTGTAATACAATATAGTATAGTAATACAATATAGTACTGTACATATGTAATAGTGAAAATACAATATATTATATGTAATAGTGAAAATACATATAGTATATGTATATGTGTAATACAATATAGTACTGTTTATGTAATAGTGAAAATACAATATAGTATATGTAATAGTGTAATACAATATAGTACTGTATATATGTAATAGTGAAAATACAATATAGCATATGTAATAGTGAAAATACAATATAGTATATGTAATAGTGTAATTCAATATAGTACTGTATATGTAATAGTGTAATACAATATAGTACTGTATATGTAATAGTGTAATACAAAATTACTGTTATGTAATAGTGAAATACCATATAGATATGTAATAGTAATAATACAATATAGTATATGTAATAGTGAAAATACAATGTAGTACTGTATATGTAAAAGTGTAATACAATATAGTAGTGTTTATGTAATAGTGAAAATACAATATAGTATATGTAATAGTGTAATACAATATAGTACTGTATATATGTAATAGTGAAAATACAATATAGTATATGTAATAGTGTAATACAATATAGTATATGTAATACAATATAGTACTGTACATATGTAATAGTGAAAATACAATATATTATATGTAATAGTGAAAATACAATATAGTATATGTAATAGTGTAATACAATATAGTATATGTAATACAATATAGTACTGTACATATGTAATAGTGAAAATACAATATATTATATGTAATAGTGAAAATACAATATAGTATATGTAATAGTGTAATACAATATAGTACTGTTTATGTAATAGTGAAAATACAATATAGTATATGCAATAGTGTAATACAATATAGTACTGTATATATGTAATAGTGAAAATACAATATACATAGTAATAGTGAAAAATACAATATAGTATATGTAATAGTGTAATTCAATATAGTACTGATATGTAATAGTGTATTACAATATAGTACTGTATATGTAATAGTGTAAACAAATAGTACTGTTTATGTAATAGTGAAAATACCATATAGTATATGTAATAGTGAATTCAATCATAGTATATGTAATAGTGAAAATACAATGTAGTACGTATATGTAAAAGTGTAATACAATATAGTAGTGTTTATGTAATAGTGAAAATACAATATAGTATAGTAATAGTGTAATACAATATAGTACTGTATATATGTAATAGTGAAAATACAATATATTATATGTAATAGTGAAAATACAATATAGTTATGTAATAGTGTAATTCAATATAGTACTGTATATATGTATGTGAAAATACAATATATTATATGTAACAGTGAAAATACAATATAGTATATGTAATAGTGTAATTCAATATAGTTTGTATATGTAATAGTGTAATTCAATATAGTACTGTATATGTAATAGTGTAATACAATATAGTACTGTATATGTAATAGTGTAATAACAATATAGTCATGTTTATGTAATAGTGAAATACCATATAGTATATGTAATAGTGAAAATACAATATGTAATGTAATAGTGAAAATACAATGTAGTACTGTATATGTAAAAGTGTAATACAATATAGTAGTGTTTATGTAATAGTGAAAATACAATATAGTATTGTTAGTGTATACCAAAGTACTGTATATATGTAATAGTGGAAAATACATAATATTATATGTAATGGTGAAAATACAATATAGTATATGTAATAGTGTAATTCAATATAGTACTGTTTATATGTAATAGTGAAAATACAATATATTATATGTAATAGTGAAAATACGATATAGTATATGTAATAGTGTAATTCAATATAGTACTGTATATATGTAATAGTGAAAATACAATATAGCATATGTAATAGTGAAAATACAATATAGTATATGTAATAGTGTAATACAATATAGTACTGTTTATGTAATAGTGAAAATACCATATAGTATATGTAATAGTGAAAAATCCAATATAGTTATGTAATAGTGAAAATACAATGTAGACTGTTTATGTAAAAGTGTATACAATTAGTAGTGTTTATGTAATAGTGAAAATACAATATAGTATATGTAATAGTGTAAATACAATATATACATGTATATATGTAATAGTGAAAATACAAAATATTATATGTAATAGTGAAATACAATAAGTATATTGTAATAGTGTAATTCATATAGTACTGTTTATGTAACAGTGTAATACAATATAGTACTGTATATATGTAATAGTGAAAATACAATATAATATATGTAATAGTGAAAATACAATATAGTATATGTAATAGTGTAATACAATATAGTATATGTAATACAATATAGTACTGTACATATGTAATAGTGAAAATACAATATATTATATGTAATAGTGAAAATACAATATAGTATATGTAATATGTAATACAATATATATGAATACAAATAGTATGTACATATGTAATAGTGAAAATAACAATATATATTATGATGTAATATGTGAAAAACAATTATAGTATATGTAATAGTGTAATAATATAGTACTGTATAGTTAATAGTGTAATACAATATAGTGTATATGTAATAGTGTGTGTAAACACAAATAGTACGTGTATATGTAATAGTGTAATACAATATAGTACTGTATATGTAATAGTGTAATACAATATAGTACTGTTTATGTAATAGTGAAATGCAATATGTATTACTAATGGTTAGCAGCATAGAATAAATACATTCCAGTTATGTCTTTTTAACTTTTTATCCAATAAGACAAAATATAAATGCGATACATAGACTTGTGTATCTCATGGACATTCTCCCCTGGAAAAAGCTTTGCAGCAGAATCCAAAACATTTAAGTAATTAAGTACTGCTACCCCAATCATTGTAAAATCGTAATAAGCAGACAAAGTGGAGATGCCACAACACTTATCTGACTCTACAAGCAGTATAATGGAGACCAGTACACTTGTACAAGTATTCACACATGGTAGAAGAGAGAGGATACAACCCTAGATAAGCCCTCTATTAGATAAGCCTTTGTCTGCTTATTAAGATTAGGCTCAGGGTTTACAACTATATTAAAGGGAAAGTTCAGTAGAAAATATGATTATTTTAAAATTCTTCATTTGTATTACGCATACCTAGTAATTCTACAAATTCTCTTCCATTTTAAAAATCAGTTAATGTTATATCTCTTGCTATTTCCTACTGTTTACATCAGTCAGCTGACATTTCAGGTCCTTCTTCCCAGAATGCACTCTACCTTGGAATGTTCCTAACAGTAATTTCTACTGATTGGCTGTTGGATGGGTCAAACATGCTCAGATCTCTACTGAGCAACTGAATCAACCCAGGTGCTGGGTCAAGGGCAAGACCATAACGGTCTCTAATAGGGGTCCTGCAAACAGGAAGTCAGTATTTTGGAAGCATGTATTTATTCATTGACAAAATGCTGAATGGGCAGGTTAAGGTCATTAGGATGGAAAGATACTGCTCTTTTTTCTTAAAAGTATATGTATTTGCACTGAACTTCCCCTTTAAAGGATATCTATACTAAAAATTAACTGTTTAAAAAGGGAAAGTACCTGGGACAGGGAGGTTGGATTGATTATTCCTACCTCACAATATCGTTTCGTTAAGGAGCTACAGCACGTACAGTTTTCATTTGCCAGGTTAGTCCTGGACTATTCCTGTATTAAAGATAGTGCTGAAGCCAGGAGGAAGACTGGCAGAATCAGTTTTCTTTGGACTGGTGCGTCTCACAGAAACAATATTGGAAAGTAGGAATTACCAGTCCGATATCCCTGTCTCAAGTACTTTTCAGTTTAACAGTTTAAAGTTTATAAACTTTATGCAGAATAGTTATCCTTTAAGTGCACTAGAGGGTACTGTTTACTTACTATGCAAATATTTACTCATTATATGAATGTGGTATATGCTAGCTGTCCTTAATTATGTTTTTAATGGCTTTTAATGTGTTTCACATCTAATTACTGTGATTAAATAAAGATTTTTTTAATATTCTGTGTTCAGTATATTTTGTATATATATACAAAATACATAAACTTACTTACAGAGCTGAGATCCCTATTTTAAAATGGAATGGTAAAATGGCAGCTTAAACTACACCCCTTTAGTGGTAAAGCCAGGCAGGTATACCAAGGATTTACTGTAATACTGAAATAAAAAGCAGTTATCAGTTATTAAAAATTGCTCTGAAGCAACTTTTTTTCAATTAGATCTGTATAAGAGTATATAAAGGATAAATCCATTTCTTTAGGTAAACTGGGAATGAGAAATGTTTGTTTATACGTTAGATTATTAGGGAAATGCTATTACAATAACATGATGCTGTGAGGTACCTTCTGTTATAATATATGAGGTACCATCACCATTTGCCGTGGTGAATACAAATAAGTATTAACCTAGCATGTTTAGTTTCAACCACACAGCGTGGCAGGATTGCCTGGGTCTACTCTCAGACCTGCAGGATTATCCTATTTGGTTTCTCTGGAAGCTGGTGACTGAGTAACAGTTTAAAATATACCTGTGTAAAGACTCTATATCCACTATATCCACACATAGCAAAACATACACACACATAATTTCCATTGTGCGCCAACGGGCACACTTTTGCTAGTAAATATATATATATGTGCTCTACAGTAAAGATCTGCACCTTTAATGTGAGTATGTATAACTGTGTATTGTTCAATGCTTAGCAGCTTCAGATGAATGAAGGGGCGTCCCGGTTCACGCTGCTGACCTTGGCCTAGTATTCTGTAGGTGCAATCCTCCACACCCCCTACCCAGAGGGTCATGGTAATCCAATAGATAACAAAGCAAGAGGAGCGCACTACTTCTTGTGAACTTCGCAATTTATGTAGTACAAAAACACCAGAACGTTTCTGGGAGCTTACTGCCCCCTTCCTCAGGTCCTGTAGTGCTCTCCTCTTGCTTTGTTATCTATTGGATCAGTTTGTGCAGACACACATACATTGCCCTATAGTTGTACATTTGCAATCGCCAAGGCGTGGGAGCCGAAAAGGACCATTAATGATGCAGACGAACTACTGCTGTTTGCATTGGTGTCGAGGGAGCTGATACACTAAGATGCACATATTACTGTATGGGAATTCTGCTGTCCATTTAAAGGGCAACTAAAGCTTCAAAACAGAATCAGAAGGAAGTAGTGGTGATAATTTCTACACTCGACATTTACTCGAGTTAGGCTGAGGCCACACTACAACGGACCACATCACGCACACAATCGCAATCGTTATTGCAAGCAATTCCGTGCGCAATTTCTTGCATTTTTTTGCGTTTTCGCTATTTTCAAAGAGAAAATGCATGTGTGAAAAAATGCTGAAACGCAAAACGGACACGCAATCGCATGCTCATGGGAAATCGCAGGAATGTTTGTGTTCCCACAATTTCCATGTTAGCGAAAACCGCAGGCGCAACCGCGAACGAAAGCGCACGCGCAAGCGTGCTGGTTTGGCCTAGCCCTTGATTAGGTCTTACTCATTTTTCAGGTAAAAATAGGTCCCTCGACTTATACTCAGATTGACTTAAATTCGAGTATATACGGTATGTAGTGATGGCCCGGTTCGCGGATCGGGGTTCGGATCCACGGCGAATTTCCCTCATTCGCCTACGGAGTATATCGCGGATTTTCCGGATTTCCACCTTCCGAACTTTTCCGAACCGCGTTTTTGAAAATTTTTTAAATTACGAGGATTTCTTGTATTTTCGAAAACGCACGGAAAAACGTATTTTCGAAAATTTTAGAAATTACGAGGATTTCTTGTATTTTCGAACAATTTTTCATTTTAATGGGTCCGCTTGCGTATTTTCGAATGTTCAAATTTTTTCGAAAATTCGCGGATCCTCAAGCGGACCGGATTTTGCGAAGTTCGGACATCTCTAACAGTATGTAATATTTTTTGGCTCTTCCCTTTATCACATTGTTGTCTCTAAAATTCATTTTGAGAAACATTACACAATACATTTACAAAACAGGAAAAAGATGGAAGCTTGTATTTGAAACGGAAGTAAAACGTTCCTTCCTCCAATTGATTTCATTTTCAGGACTGTTGGCAGACACTCATTTTAATGTGATTATCATTTATTTAAGACTGAATTTTTACATTTTAGATTTTTACGTTTTTTATTTCCAGAATCTACGTCTTTGTTTTTTAGATTTCACAAAAAACATCATGGTCAGACATCTATTTAAAGGCTGATGTAATAAAAGGTGAAAAAGTTTGCCCGTGTTATGTTAATCTGCAGTAACCAGAAGTTTTATAACCGCAGTAACCCATTAGAAGGCTAACATTTGATTGGTTGATGCAAATTGATAACACAGGCAAACTTTAGCTCCTTTTATTGCATCAGCCCATTCTCTCGGACTTCTATTCAGTAGCTTTATATTGCAATATATATATTATTAGACTTTCATTCTCCTTAAAAATGTAATAATTAGGTAATGTATATACTCGAGTATAAACCGAGATTTTCAGGCTAAAAAAATAGCCTGAAAATCGAGTCTTGGTTTATACTCGAGTCAAAAACTTACCTGCTTCGGTGGCCGCATGCTCCGCATCCTCTGCTGACTGATGTCACTACTCGGCGCCGGGAAGTGAGGCCGGCGCCGAGTAGTGACGTTAGCCTGCAGAGGAATGTGGAGCATGCGGCCGCTGGAGCTTAGAAGAGGGTCCAAAGCAGCCTGCAGGGGAACATGTGGAGCAGGTAGGAGACTGTGAGGATTGAGAAGGGGGAAAGGCACAGTAATTCTTGCAGTGGCTATTCCTTGCCACTGCAGATGTTTGGACTAAAGCATGCTGGGAGTTGTAGTTTCCAAACATCTGGAGTGCCAAGGAATGAGGCTTTAATTGTCTTTTAAATGGACATAAGAATTCCCATACAGTAATAGCCAAATACAGTATGGTTATTACTGTATGGGACTTCTGATGTTCATTTAAAGGGCAACTAAAGCCTCAAAACATTACAGAATCAGAAGGAGGATGATATCTATTGCTGCCTTCTGATTCTGTATTGTTTTGAGGCTTTAGTTGCCCTTTAAATGGACAGGAGAATTCCCATAGAGCAGTCCCATACAGTAATTCCCATTTGGCTATATTGACTACTGTATGGGAATTCTGCTGTCCATTTAAAGGGCAACCAAAGCCTCAAAACAATACAGAATCAGAAGGCAGTAATGGTCATAATGTCTACCCTTGGTTTATACTCGAGTCAATCACTTTTACTCCTTTTTAGGGGTAAAAGTGGATGTCTCGGTTTATACTCTGGTCGGTTTATACTCGGGTATATACGGTAATTTCTTAATTAAATCAGTGGTGCCCAAACCTCAGCCCTTCCTTTAAAAATTTTAGCCAGCAGAAAGAGTGGGCATAGCAAGGGCAAGGCATGAGCAGTCCAGGGAGGGGTCTGGACATTCCAGGGGATGAATATGACAAGTTGCTGAAAAAAAAATTGTTGATGTATTTTCAGTTGCGTATCTAGAATTAAACATTTGCAGTGCCTAGTGAAAAGTGAATTCTTTCTCTGGACCTAAGCTAAATAACAAACTATGGAATAACACAAACATGAACTTTCAGAGTTTCCAGACAAAGCAGGCAGGGCCAGTCCCAGTTTACACAAAATATGATATAGGAAAAAATGACGAGGACCATTCCTCATCATTTTTTCCTGTAACAAACTTGTAACTGTTTAACAGTATTTATAATATTAGAAAGGCCTCCATGCACTCTATTTATACAGAATTGCATTTCATTATTATAACAATATTGTAATTTTACGCAGCGGTCGTTATTTTACACAGCATTGTAAAATACAGATGTATACTTTGCGTCTTTAATATTTGACATTTGTACGTTGGTTTCTTTTAAATATGGAATTCTTATTTGAAAGAAACTAGCAGTAGATTTGTCAAATAATAAAGGCACAAAGTACATCCATACTTTACAACGCCGTGTAAAATAACAAGTATAAAATAATGTGTATAACAACAGTTTCGTATTTATTTCTGCAATATCATTATTTTACATTAACAAAGTTTTATAAATACTTTATAAATTCTCTACATGACAATTTTACTACATTCGAACTACATGAGAATTTAACTACATTCGAACTACATGAGAATTTAACTACATTTGAACTACATGAGAATTTAACTACATTTGAACTACATGAGAATTTAACTACATTTGAACTACATGAGAATTTTACTACAAATGAACTACATGAGAATTTAACTACATTCGAACTACATGAGAATTTTACTACATTTGAACTACATGAGAATTTAGCTACATTTGAACTACATGAGAATTTAACTACATTTGAACTACATGAGAATTTCGCTACATTTGAACTACATGAGAATGTAACTACATTTGAACTACATGAGAATTTAGCTACATTTGAACTACATGAGAATTTAACTACATTTGAACTACATGAGAATTTCGCTACATTTGAACTACATGAGAATGTAACTACATTCGAACTACATGAGAATTTAACTACATTTGAACTACATGAGAATTTAACTACATTCGAACTACATGAGAATTTAACTACATTTGAACTACATGAGAATTTTACTACATTTGAACTACATGAGAATGTAACTACATTTGAACTACATGAGAATTTAACTACATTCGAACTACATGAGAATGTAACTACATTCAAACTACATGAGAATTTTACTACATTTGAACTACATGAGAATGTAACTACATTCGAACTATATCAGAATTTAACTACATTTGAACTACATGAGAATTTAACTACATTTGAACTACAAGAGAATTTTACTACATTCGAACTACATGAGAATTTAACTACATTTGAACTACATGAGAATTTAACTACATTTGAACTACATGAGAATTTTACTACATTCGAACTACATGAGAATTTTACTACATTCGAACTACATGAGAATTTAACTACATTTGAACTACATGAGAATTTTACTACATTTGAACTACACGAGAATGTAACTACATTTGAACTACATGGGAATTTAACTACATTTGAACAACATGAGAATTTAACTACATTTGAACTACATGAGAAATTACTACATTTGAACTACATGAGAAGTAACTACATTCGAACTACATGAGAATTTTACTACATTTGAACTACATGAGAATTTAACTACATCGAACTACATGACGAATTTAACTACATTTGAACTACATGAGAATTTAACTACATTCGAACTACATGAGAATTTAACTACATTCGAACTACATGAGAATTTAACTACATTCGAACTACATGAGAATTTTACTACATTCGAACTACATGAGAATGTAACTACATTCGAACTACATGAGAATTTACTACATTTGAACTACATGAGAATTTAACTACATTTGAACTACATGAGAATTTAACTACATTTGAACTACATGAGAATTTAACTACAGTTGAACTACATGAGAATTTAACTCATTTGAACTACATGAGAATTTAAATACGTTGAACTACATGAGAATGTAACTACATTTGAACTACATGAGAATGTAACTACAATTGAACTACATGAGAATGTAACTACATTCGAACTACATGAGAATTTATTACATTTGAACTACATGAGAATTTAACTACATTTGAACTTCATGAGAATTTAACACATTTGAACTACATGAGAATTTAACTACAGTTGAACTACATGAGAATGTAACTACATTTGAACTACATGAGAATGTAACTACAATTGAACAACATGAGAATGTAACTACATTTGAACTACATGAGAATGTAAAACTACATTGAACTACATGAGAATTTAACTACATTGGAAACTACATGAGAATTTAACTACATTCAAACTACATGAGAATTTAACTACATTCGAACTACATGAGAATTTTACTACATTTGAACTACATGAGAATTTAACTACATTCGAACTACATGAGAATTTACTACATTTGAACTACATGAGAATTTTTCTACAGTTGTAACACTGAAGATGTAACTACATTTGAACTACATGAGAATTAACTACAGTTGAACTACATGAGAATGTAACTACATTTGAACTACATGAGAATGTAACTACATTTGAACTACATGAGAATGTAATACAGTTGAACTACATGAGAATGTAACTACATTTGAACTACATGAGAATGTAACTACAGTTGAACTACATGAGAATGTAACTACAATTGAACTACATGAGAATGTAAACTACAGTTGAACTACATGAGAATGTAACTACATTGAACTACATGAGAATTAAACTACAGTTGAACTACATGAGAATGTAACTACATTTGAACTACATGAGAATTTTTCTACAGTTGAACTACATGAGAATGTAACTACATTTGAACTACATGAGGATGTAACTACAGTTGAACTACATGAGAATGTAACTACATTTGAACTACATGAGAATTTAACTCAGGTGAACTACATGAGAATGTAACTACAATTGAACTACATGAGAATGTAACTACATTTGAACTACATGAGATGTAACTACAATTGAACTACAGAGAATGTACTACATTTGAACTACATGAGAATGTAACTACAGTTGAACTACATGAGAATGTAACTACATTTGAACTACATGAGAATTTAACACAGTTGAACTACATGAGAATGTAACTACAATTGAACTACATGAGAAGTGAACTACATTTGAACTACATGAGAATGTAACTACATTGAACTAAGAGATAACTACATTTGAACTACTGTACATGAGAATAGATTAAATGTAATTTCTCCTGCTAAATTGATAGTAATATAGAAAAACAAAAATAATGTTAATAATATTATTTATAAATGTGAACAAGCTGAGAATTTACACGTTTGTTTGTTTTTATCTGCATGTTATTTCTAGAATTAAAAGGTATGATTTCTTTATGGACAAGTTGTTTAGATTTAATAAAAAAATAGACATGTTAGATAATAACTTAAGAAGTACAGCTGGTCGATTGAAACTTTAGTCTTCCTATGAATAATGTTCATTGTGTGTAGTAGGATACTGTTACTTCTAGGTGCAGTTCCAAGGAAAAAAAAAATTGTGAAATACTGAACTGTAGCAATGTCCACCTCCCTTTTTAACCTCTTATGGTAACATTTCATTATCACCTTAGACAACATTTTAAATAGTAAAATGCTTTTAAAGATAATTGTGAAATCTAAAAAACATATATATATATATATATATATATATATATATATATATACCAACATAGTAGCAGGTCGCACTACTTTAACCTTTTAAGTGCCGCAGATTGCTGCAGCACTTTGCTGTGTTTTTGCAAAAAATGTTAGGAACGATTGGGGAGCAGTATTCAAGTGCCCCCTATCCCCCTCATTCCCTCATGAGTTTTGTCCAAATCGATGGGGAGATTGGGAGATATCCTACCTGAAAGCTGTGATTGTACAGCAGCAGCAGGTCCCATGAGGAAGTTGGGGTCCGTGCGGAAAGGGAGACCCCAGTGACATCACAGGATTTCCTGCTTCACCAGGGTCTTCCCTTAGGCTTCCTCGGTGGTCTAGAAGAGGTACTGCACTGCAATCTCCATTAACTTGGCAGGGCAGTACATGCTATAGTAAGCAGTCACTGTATTCCAAGTATGTTATCATCCCTAAGATGATTTGATGATTATCTTTGGTAATGATTTTTTTAAAAAAAGTGAAATTCACATAAAAAATTCTTAAAGGGACACCCCCCCCTTTTTTTTAAAAGTTATAATTAGTGTGCATCCATGCATACTGCATACCGTTTGATTCAGGACATGTGGGAGATTGACATTTAGTGTTTTTTACTTGGAAAGTGGGTTTAGGTAGGATTTTTTAACATGTAGGCTGTTAAAATTACAGAGCTTTTACCTTTGTTTCTTGTAATTGCAAGGAGGGAGATTGACATTAAGTGGGTTTTTAATTTGTGGGGGGCATTTCCAAGTTTCGGGGGCTGATTCCATTGAAAAAGTGTAGGCTGTTACAGAGGACTTTGATTTTATCTTGTAATTGCCCTTGGGCATGCGTCGCATTTGAGTTGTTGCTGGTCCTGTCGCTGGGTGCACCCATGCATATGGCATACTGTTTGATTCAGGACATGTGGGAGATTGACATTTAGTGTTTTTTTTTATTTTTAGAAACATAGAAAAGATAATCAATGCACATTCCTAGGCCCCATACAATATCATATTATCTGCACACTGGCATACTTTATAAACAAAGGGGTTTAGGTTACATTACTGTGATCACATGAATGAAAAGCCTTCCAACCACGTCAAGGTAACCCCAGTCTGGAAGGTCCTAACTTCTAACCTTTTTACATTTCTTTTACTTCAATTACGATTAGCAAACTTTGCATTTCTCATTCTAACACACTGGATCCATATAACAGGCTCTCTCCCTTCCCCCCAGCCCTTTGGCTTTTTAAAATGAGGAAGAGGCCATCCACCCAGTGCTTTATATTAAAGGCAGAGGACCTCCCATTAAAGGGGGTGTTGGGGGTGCTATTACAACATGGAGGTTGACCAAGCCTCCCAATAAACATACAATACAAGAATTGTGGAAGCACTCCAATTAGGCTAATTTACAACTACATTTAGCAGAAGTGCTATGATCTGGTCAAACATTTATACAAACATAGTGTTTTTTTTTTTTTAATTAAGGAGGGTATTTCAACGTTCCGGGGCGGATTCCTTTGAAAAAGTGAAGGCTGTTCAATTACTGAGCACTTTGATTTTTTCTTGTAATAGCACTTGTGCATGGGTCCAATTGAGATAGTGGGCCTTGTCTCTGTGTACACCCACGCATATTGCATATTTTCAATTCAGGACTTTTGGGAGATTGATATTTGGTAAGTACATTCTTCATTACTTGGGGTTTTGGCATGATTTTTAACTTTGAAACTTCTTTTCCTTATTTTTTCAAAAAATCTGCTAAAACTGCGAAATTCGACGAAAATCTTGACTCGCACCATTGATGGTATGAATAATAAAATGGTACCATTGCTTAGTGAAGGTGTGAAGATTCTGAGAATATATAGTTTTGGGGGGTATTTTTGAGTTTGAGGGGTGTTTAGATTGAAAAATCTGTAAAATTTATGTTATTGGGCCAAAGCGCATTGGCTCATTTGTGACTAGTGGCTTTCATGTCCGTGTGTGTAACCATGCATATGGCATACCATTTGGTTCAGTACCAACATTTGTTGGGGGTATTTCTGAGTTAGTTTTTTTTTTTGGGGGGGGGGACTGCAGACTGTTCAAATTTGGATTTGGCTGAATATTATATATCACAGCCATCATGCATTGTCTCACTTTGTGGCTAGTTGCTTCCATGTCCGTGTGCGTAACCATGATATGACATACCGTTTGATTCAAGACATTTTGGAGATTGATATCTGGAACTTTTTTTACACTCCATGGGGTCTTAGCATGATTTCTACCTCTTGAATGTTATTTAAGTGTGAAGTTCTACGAAGAACTGCGCCCAAACCATTTATGGTATGAATGAATGCATTACGTAGATGGAGGTGTGTAAATTCTAGTAGTTTGTGGGGGTATTTCTGAGTTAGGGGGGGGGTGTTTGTTGGAAAAACTGCAGACGTTCAAATACAAAATGGCTATTTTTTTTTTTTGTTCCTGCCATTTGACATTGGTCCCCCTTTGGGTTAGTTGGGGGTCATCTTGAATACACCCATGAATGTGGCATACCGTTTTATTTGGAGGGGTTAGGCTTTCATATTTCAGATGTTTTGAACTTTCCTCTACAGTTTTTAGTTGAAATACATATGATTTTGTCTTGATTTTACAGTTGAGGGAAAAAAGGGAATGTGGAGAAAATAACTTACAATTGGATGAAGAGCTGTGCCCAGGTATCTGTAGTGATCTACACTTGCCTCACTCATAAAATTCTGCGGGTGTGTGTAGTTTTTAAAATATCTCACTTGTGGGGAAATTTTAGTTAATTTGGTAGATTTTTATGTTAACAGTCAGAGGTGGTTATACATTTCAATTTGGTGATATTCCTGAAGGTGCAGTTTAGTTTGGGGGGTCTCCTGTCCAGGAAAAGTGTGGGTACCTACATATATCTGGTATGGTTGTACTCGGGAGTATCAGAGCTTTTAGAAACATTAAAATTTTTGTGGGCAAACTAAAGATAATTATAAATAAAAATGGGAAAAATCCATAAAAATTTCCAAATTTACAATTTTTGTTACACATTTTACCCAAAATCCAGTAAAATCTCCAGAAAAGTTACAAAATTCTGTTACCTTGGTAAAGTACACTTGTGCTGAAAAAACACGTGTAAATAAATTTATGATTTACTGGGGGGTTTCCTACTGTAAGATTAGACTAAACTGATTGAGGGCTGGCACTGAAACACAACTCTTTTTTGAAATTCTGCTGGCACTGAAAAGGGTTAATCCTTAGAATTGCCTGGGTACTGTTCAAAAATGGTAATATACAGTAGTAATATCGGGCTCACTCACTGGTCTTTATAATAATAGTTTTTATTCACCACGTGAACTCAGTGTGTTTCCACCCACTTTGTGGCCATCATCAGGATAAATCCTACTGTGACGCACTTCCTTTTATCCCTCTAGTGAACCCTGCCCCAACAACATCATAATACTCCTGAACACCTCAGGCATCTCATAATTACCCAACCCCCACTCCAATTTGTGGTCTTTAATTATCCATCTGCTCTATCAGAAGTGTAATGCAGCTTATTGAGTAGTGGCATTCCATCTTGGAATAATGTAAGGCAGCTTAATAGTATTTGTGAACGACGTGATACTTCCACCTCGCCTTAATGAGAGCCTCCCCGTTAGATTGCGTCACCATGGAAACCTTACCACAATTGATCTTCTGAGGTATCGGTCATACTGTAATAAGCTAGTCCCTCCCTTAGTAAATGGGTAAAAGGGAGCTGCAACATGTATCATCCTGCCCCGACTGCACAATTTTGGTCACAAAAAAATAGTGACCAAGATATATATAAAAAAAGCTAATAGAATATATTTAAAGAGATATGGCAATAATATTCAATGATTACCATACTACAACAATCTAATAACGGTCATAATGTTGAACATAATTAGGAACCTGCTAGCAATCTTGGGATGAAAAAACTCTTACTTGAGAAGGTTAGGGGCCATGTCGGAGACTAGCTTTAAAAACAAGGTGGAGGTTAAAAGCATTAGATACATACATACTTATGAAGCGCAAAACTCTATCAAAACATGACTAAGTGCAACATCTCTCATCTCAAAGTTAGAGAAAGCTGTAGGGCAAAACTGTTCATTTAAAATTTAGGGTGTTTGAGAACCCAGCTATATATATACACTTGCCTCTGTCTAACTAGTGCTGTATAACATTCTGAACTCGAAACGTGTGTCAGTTCATCTGATGCCACATGCATGACTCCTCTACATGTAAGCAGTTTGATTGTGGCTAATGGTCATGATTGGTGATATGAGGGAGGTTACCAAACCTCAAATGCTAACCTTAAAGGGGACAATCTATCATTCTCTCCACCTTGGCTTATTACTTTGATACAGTCCCCCATAGGCGACTAATGAATAAGCTAAGGTCTGTTGGTCTGGGGAGTCACATTTGTACATGGATAGAAAACTGGTTAAGAATAGGAGCAGAGAGTAGTTGTTAATGGGGCTTCATCATTATAGATAAAGTGCTAAGGGGGTGCCACAGGGTTCGTGTTGGGGCCGCTTCTATTTAATCTTTATTAATGATTTGGAAGTGGGTATTGTCAGCAAGGTTTCTGGTTTGCTGACGACACAAAACTTTGTCGACCATTAAAAACTTCAGAGGATGTGCAATCGTTGCAAGGGGATCTAGATAGATTGTCACATTGGGCTGCTAAGTGGCAGATGAGATTCAATGTTGATAAATGTACGGGGATGTACCCCTTACACACTAGATGGAACAATGTTATGTCATAAAGGATTTTAGTTTCACATTTGTGCCCTAACTTGTACATCTGGAAAGCAAGCCCGGATTCTGCATTACCATTACTGACACGAACCCCTTGCCTGTTTTTGTTTGTATGACTGTAGTACTGGGTTTTATGTATACATTTTTGGATGTAGGGGTAGTATTGGGATTTATTGGAAGGGTGGTATGTGATCGTGAGCACTATACTGGCTAAGGTATTAAGCATGGTTTATTACCTTATCTCAGTGGTTGTGTTTATTTGTTTAAGTGCCTGTGTGAGGGACTTTTTCACCATTCCTCTTTCTAAAGGGACGTTGAGTTGTGTTAAGCTTTATTCCATTTTCCCTTTAGGCATGCACAGTATCTATAAGGTTGGAAAGCTACACTAACATTGTTGATTTTCTTACATATGAATAGCATGTCATTGATGTACCGTCTGTACATTATTGTTGTGTAAACTTGTTGACATTGTGCTATAACTCAAATTTTTGCCAAATGATGGGGCCACATTGGACCCCCATCACGGTCCCTGCCATTAACTACATTTGAACTACATGAGAATTTTACTACATTTGAACTACACGAGAATGTAACTACATTTGAACTACATGGGAATTTAACTACATTTGAACAACATGAGAATTTAACTACATTTGAACTACATGAGAATTTAACTACATTTGAACTACATGAGAATTTTACTACATTTGAACTACATGAGAATGTAACTACATTCGAACTACATGAGAATTTTACTACATTTGAACTACATGAGAATTTAACTACATTCGAACTACATGAGAATTTAACTACATTTGAACTACATGAGAATTTAACTACATTCGAACTACATGAGAATTACACATCGAACTACAGAGAATGTAACTACATTCGAACTACATGAGAATGTTACTACATTTGAACTACATGAGATGTAACTACATTTGAACTACATGGAGAATTTAACTACATTCGAACTACATGAGAATTTAACTACATTCGAACTACATGAGAATTTAACTACATTCGAACTACATGAGAATTTTACTACATTCGAACTACATGAGAATGTAACTACATTCGAACTACATGAGAATTTTACTACATTTGAACTACATGAGAATTTAACTACATTTGAACTACATGAGAATTTAACTACATTTGAACTACATGAGAATTTAACTACAGTTGAACTACATGAGAATGTAACTACATTTGAACTACATGAGAATGTAACTACAATTGAACTACATGAGAATGTAACTACATTCGAACTACATGAGAATTTTACTACATTTGAACTACATGAGAATTTAACTACATTTGAACTTCATGAGAATTTAACTACATTTGAACTACATGAGAATTTAACTACAGTTGAACTACATGAGAATGTAACTACATTTGAACTACATGAGAATGTAACTACAATTGAACAACATGAGAATGTAACTACATTTGAACTACATGAGAATGTAACTACATTTGAACTACATGAGAATTTAACTACATTGGAACTACATGAGAATTTAACTACATTCAAACTACATGAGAATTTAACTACATTCGAACTACATGAGAATTTTACTACATTTGAACTACATGAGAATTTAACTACATTCGAACTACATGAGAATTTTACTACATTTGAACTACATGAGAATTTTTCTACAGTTGAACTACATGAGAATGTAACTACATTTGAACTACATGAGAATGTAACTACAGTTGAACTACATGAGAATGTAACTACATTTGAACTACATGAGAATGTAACTACATTTGAACTACATGAGAATGTAACTACAGTTGAACTACATGAGAATGTAACTACATTTGAACTACATGAGAATTTAACTACAGTTGAACTACATGAGAATGTAACTACAATTGAACTACATGAGAATGTAACTACATTTGAACTACATGAGAATGTAACTACATTTGAACTACATGAGAATTTAACTACATTTGAACTACTGTACATGAGAATAGATTAAAATGTAATTTCTCCTGCTAAATTGATAGTAATTATAAGAAAACAAAATTAATGTTAATAATATTATTTTATAAATGTGAACAAGCTGAGAATTTACACGTTTGTTTGTTTTTTATCTGCATGTTTATTTCTTAGAATTAAGGTATGATTTCTTTATGGACAAGTTGTTTAGATTTAATAAAAAAATAGACATGTTTAGATAATAACTTACAGAAGTACAGCTGGTCGATTGAACCTTTAGTCTTCCTATGAATAATGTTCATTGTGTGTAGTAGGATACTGTTACTTCTAGGTGCAGTTCCAAGGAAAAAAAAAATTGTGAAATACTGAACTGTAGCAATGTCCACCTCCCTTTTTAACCTCTTATGGTAACATTTCATTATCACCTTAGACAACATTTTAAATAGTAAAATGCTTTTAAAGATAATTTGTGAAATCTACAAATCATATATATATATATATATATATATATATATATATATATACCAACATAGTAGCAGGTCGCACTACTTTAACCTTTTAAGTGCCGCAGATTGCTGCAGCACTTTGCTGTTTTTGCAAAAAATGTTAGGAACGATTGGGGAGCAGTATTCAAGTGCCCCCTATCCCCCTCATTCCCTCATGAGTTTTGTCCAAATCCGATGGGGAGATTGGGAGATATCCTACCTGAAAGCTGTGATTGTACAGCAGCAGCAGGTCCCATGAGGAAGTTGGGGTCCGTGCGGAAAGGGAGACCCCAGTGACATCACAGGATTTCCTGCTTCACCAGGGTCTTCCCTTAGGCTTCCTCCGGTGGTCTAGAAGAGGTACTGCACTGCAATCTCCATTAACTTGGCAGTGCAGTACATGCTATAGTAAGCAGTCACTGTATTCCAAGTATGTTATCATTCCCTAAGATGATTTGATGATTATCTTTGGTAATGATTTTTTTAAAAAAAGTGAAATTCACATAAAAAATTCTTAAAGTGACACCCCCCCCTTTTTTTTTAAAAAGTTATAATTAGTGTGCATCCATGCATACTGCATACCGTTTGATTCAGGACATGTGGGAGATTGACATTTAGTGTTTTTTTACTTGGAAAGTGGGTTTAGGTAGGATTTTTTAACATGTAGGCTGTTAAAATTACAGAGCTTTTACATTTGTTTCTTGTAATTGCAAGGAGGGAGATTGACATTAAGTGGGTTTTTAATTTGTGGGGGGCATTTCCAAGTTTCGGGGGCTGATTCCATTGAAAAAGTGTAGGCTGTTACAGAGGACTTTGATTTTATCTTGTAATTGCCCTTGTGCATGCGTCGCATTTGAGTTAGTTGCTGGTCATGTCGCTGTGTGCACCCATGCATATGGCATACTGTTTGATTCAGGACATGTGGGAGATTGACATTTAGTGTTTTTTTTTATTTTTAGAAACATAGAAAAGATAATCAATGCACATTCCTAGGCCCCATACAATATCATATTATCTGCACACTGGCATACTTTATAAACAAAGGGGTTTTAGTATACATTACTGTGATCACATGAATGAAAAGCCTTCCAACCACGTCAAGGTAACCCCAGTCTGGAAGGTCCTAACTTCTAACCTTTTTACATTTCTTTTACTTCAATTACGATTAGCAAACTTTGCATTTCTCATTCTAACACACTGGATCCATATAACAGGCTCTCTCCCTTCCCCCCAGCCCTTTGGCTTTTTAAAATGAGGGAAGAGGCCATCCACCCAGTGCTTTATATTAAAGGCAGAGGACCTCCCATTAAAGGGGCGTGTTGGGGGTGCTATTACAACATGGAGGCTTGACCAAGCCTCCCAATAAATACATACAATACAAGAATTGTGGAAGCACTCCAATTAGGCTAATTTACAACTACATTTAGCAGAAGTGCTACTGATCTGGTCAAACATTTATACAAACATAGTGTTTTTTTTTTTTTTAATTAATGGAGGGTATTTCAACGTTCCGGGGCGGATTCCTTTGAAAAAGTGAAGGCTGTTCAAATTACTGAGCACTTTGATTTTTTCTTGTAATAGCACTTGTGCATGGGTCCAATTCGAGATAGTTTGTGGCCTTGTCTCTGTGTACACCCACGCATATTGCATATTTTCAATTCAGGACTTTTGGGAGATTGATATTTGGTAAGTACATTCTTCATTACTTGGGGTTTTGGCATGATTTTTAACTTTGAAACTTCTTTTTCCCTTATTTTTTCAAAAAATCTGCTAAAACTGCGAAATTCGACGAAAATCTGGACTCGCACCATTGATGGTATGAATAATAAAATGGTACCATTGCTTAGCTGAAGGTGTGAAGATTCTGAGAATATATAGTTTTGGGGGGTATTTTTGAGTTTGAGGGGTGTTTAGATTGAAAAATCTGTAAAATTTATGTTATTGGGCCAAAGCGCATTGGCTCAATTTGTGACTAGTGGCTTTCATGTCCGTGTGTGTAACCATGCATATGGCATACCATTTGGTTCAGTACCACCATTTGTTGGGGGTATTTCTGAGTTAGTTTTTTTTTTTGGGGGGGGGGACTGCAGACTGTTCAAATTTGGATTTGGCTGAATATTTATATATCACAGCCATCATGCATTGTCTCACTTTGTGGCTAGTTGCTTCCATGTCCGTGTGCGTAACCATGCATATGACATACCGTTTGATTCAAGACATTTTGGAGATTGATATCTGGTAACTTTTTTTACACTCCATGGGGTCTTAGCATGATTTCTACCTCTTGAATGTTATTTCAAGTGTGAAGTTCTACGAAGAACTGCGCCCAAACCATTTATGGTATGAATGAATGCATTACGTAGATGGAGGTGTGTAAATTCTAGTAGTTTGTTGGGGGTATTTCTGAGTTAGGGGGGGTGTTTTGTTGGAAAAACTGCAGACTGTTCAAATACAAAACTGGCTATTTTTTTTTTTTTGTTCCTGCCATTTGACATTGGTCCCCCTTTGGGTTAGTTGGGGGTCATCTCTGAATACACCCATGAATGTGGCATACCGTTTTATTTGGGAGGGGTTAGGCTTTCATATTTCAGATGCTTTTGAACTTTCCTCTACAGTTTCTAGTTGAAATTTACATATGATTTTGTCTCTGATTTTACAGTTGAGGGAAAAAAGGGAAATGTGAGAAAATAACTTACAATTGGATGAAGAGCTGTGCCCAGGTATCTGTATTGTGATCTACACTTGCCTCACTCATAAAATTCTGCGGGTGTGTAGTTTTTAAAAATATCTCACTTGTGGGGAAATTTTAGTTAATTTGGTAGATTTTTATGTTAACAGTCAGAGGTGGTTATACATTTCAATTTGGTGTATTATTCCTGAAGGTGCAGTTTTAGTTTGGGGGGTCTCCTGTCCAGGAAAAGTGGGGTACCTACATATATCTGGTATGGTTGTACTCGGGAGTATCAGAGCTTTTAGAAACATTAAAATTTTTGTGGGCAAACTAAAGATAATTATAAATAAAAATGGGAAAAATCCATAAAAATTTCCAAATTTTACAATTTTTGTTACACATTTTACCCTAAAATCCAGTAAAATCTCCAGAAAAGTTACAAAATTCTGTTACCTTGTTAAAGTACACTTTGTGCTGAAAAAAACAGTGTATAATATTTATGATTTACTGGGGGGTTTCCTACTGTAAGATTAGACTAAACTGATTGAGGGCTGGCACTGAACACAAACTCTTTTTTGAAATTCTGCTGGCACTGAAAAGGGTTAATCCTTAGAATTGCCTGGGTACTGTTCAAAAATGGTAATATACAGTAGTAATTATCGGGCTCACTCACTGGTCTTTATAATAATAGTTTTTATTCACCACCGTGAACTCAGTGTGTTTCCACCCACTTTGTGGCCATCATCAGGATAAATCCTACTGTGACGCACTTCCTTTTATACCCTCTAGTGAACCCTGCCCCAACAACATCATAATACTCCTGAACACCTCAGGCATCTCATAATTACCCAACCCCCACTCCAATTTGTGGTCTTTAATTATCCATCTAGCTCTATCAGAAGTGTAATCGCAGCTTATTGAGTAGTGAGCATTCCATCTTGGAATAATGTAATGGCAGCTTAATAGTATTTGTGAACGACGTGATACTTCCACCTCGCCTTAATGAGAGCCTCCCCCGTTAGATTGCGTCACCATGGAAACCTTACCACAATTGATTCTTCTGAGGTATCGGTCCATACTGTAATAAGCTAGTCCCTCCCTTAGTAAATGGGTAAAAGGGAGCTGCAACATTGTATCATCCTGCCCCTGACTGCACAATTATTGGTCACAAAAAATAGTGACCAAGATATATATAAAAAAAGCTAATAGAATATATTTAAAGAGATATGGCAATAATATTCAATGATATACCATACTACACAATCTAATAACGGTCATAATGTTGAACATAATTAGGAACCTGCTAGCAATCTTGGGATGAACAAACTCTTTACTTGAGGAAGGTTAGGGGCCATGTCGGAGACTTAGCTTTAAAAACAAGGTGGAGGTTAAAAGCATTAGATACATACATACTTATGAAGCGCAAAACTCTATCAAAACATGACTAAGTGCAACATCTCTCATTCTCAAAGTTAGAGAAAGCATTGTAGGGCAAACTGTTCATTTAAAATTTAGGGTGTTTGAGAACCCAGCTAATATATATACACCTTGCCTCTAGTCTAACTAGTGCTGTATAACATTCTGACCTCGAAACGTGTGTCAGTTCATTTCTGATGCCACATGCATGACTCCTCTACATGTAAGCAGTTTGATTGTGGCTAATGGTCATGATTGGTGATATGAGGGAGGTTACCAAACCTCAAATGCTACACCTTAAAGGGGACAATCTATCATTCTCTCCACCTTGGCTTATTACTTTTGATACAGTCCCCCATAGGCGACTAATGAATAAGCTAAGGTCTGTTGGTCTGGGGAGTCACATTTGTACATGGATAGAAAACTGGTTAATGAATAGGATGCAGAGAGTAGTTGTTAATGGGGCTTCATCATTATAGACTAAAGTGCTAAGTGGGGTGCCACAGGGTTCTGTGTTGGGGCCGCTTCTATTTAATCTATTTATTAATGATTTGGAAGTGGGTATTGTCAGCAAGGTTTCTGTGTTTGCTGACGACACAAAACTTTGTCGACCATTAAAAACTTCAGAGGATGTGCAATCGTTGCAAGGGGATCTAGATAGATTGTCACATTGGGCTGCTAAGTGGCAGATGAGATTCAATGTTGATAAATGTACGGTGATGTACCCCTCTACACACTAGATGGAACAATGTTATGTTCATAAAGGATTTAAGTTTCACATTTGTGCCCTAACTTGTACATCTGGAAAGCAAGCCAGGATTCCTGCATTACCATCTACTGACACGAACCCCTCTGCCTGTTTTTGTTTGTATGACTGTAGTACTGGGTTTTATGTATACATTTTTGGATGTAGGGGTAGTATTGGGATTTATTGGAAGGGTGGTATGTGATCTGTGAGCACTATATACTGGCTAAGGTATTTAAGCATTGGTTTATTACCTTATCTCATGTGGTTGTGTTTATTTGTTTAAGTGCCTGTGTGAGGGACTTTTTCACCATTCCTCTTTCTTAAAGGGACGTTGAGTTGTGTTAAGCTTTATTCCATTTTCCCTTTAGGCATGCACAGTATCTATAAGGTTGGAAAGCTACACTAACATTGTTGATTTTCTTACATATGAATAGCATGTCATTGATGTACCGTCTGTACATTATATGTTGTGTAAACTTGTTGACATTGTGCTATAACTCAAATTTTTGCCAAATGATGGGGCCACATTGGACCCCCATCACGGTCCCTGCACAATATCGAAAATAGGTTTTGTCAAATTTAAAGTAATAATGGGATATAACATATTCCAGTACAATCTCCACTGGTGGATTAGTGTGGATTAGTGTGTTTGTACTGTATTAAGGCTTCTTTACACGTTTTCACTCCTTCCATATGAGGGGTAACAATATAGGGCATTCCACAGGTTGTTTAAGGGACTTGCATATTTTTTGACATTGGACATCTTGGTGTGTTTACAGCGAATAATTCAAACTCCTTCTTATTAACCTACCCATTGTAGTGTTGTGGTTAAATTAGGATCTTATATTTTCTTGTATTTGATGATTAAATCTATGTTTTTGACCCAAATGTATATATGTATGAGGTGTTCAGCAGTATTGTGTTAATTTTGGTGGAGGTTTCACTGGAGACAAACAAGAAAAGAGATGATCAATGCACATTCCTGGGCCCCATATATCATAATATCTGTGCTAGTGCAAACAGTAAAAACATGGAGGGTTTTAGTTACAATTTTATGCATAAAAGTGAAAATCCTTCCAACCACATCAAGGTAACCCCAGTATGGAAGGTCCTAACAGTTTACCTTGGGTCATTTATCTGGGCTGACACTCCTTGCTTGGTTGCATTTTCATGGGAAGGTTGTCTCCCTGACCTTGCATTGGATTAGTATTACCGGCTATCACTACCCCCCGCCTACTGGCTTTTAACAAGGAGGGAAGAGGCCTTTCATCCAATGCTTAGTATTAAAGGCATAAGACCTCCAATTAAAGGGGCGTGTTGGGGGTGCTATATATTGTAGCGAGGTTTCACTGGAGGGTATAAAAGGAAGTGCACCATTGTGGGATTTATCCTGATGAATATTTCAGGATAAATTACATAAACTGTTTAGAAAAACAATACACAGTATTGGATGTACCAATGCATACCAATTATGAGTTTTACACAAAATGTATTACCAGCTACGGAAGGTATAATGAATAGAAGAGTTCTAGACAATAGGAAGCTGGTGCAGAATTTATTAACAAATCCAAATAATTATTAAATGCTGTCTGGTCTTAACTTTGTTCCCATGTGTGAACACATTGCTATTTGCTATTCATGCCATAACTGTAACTTATTTGCTATGTGAACATATCCACCCTACTCAGTGGTAGATTACAACTCACTCATTCATGTGGTAAGGTCCAGGTGTAACAAACCCCGGACCTGGCGTGTATTATTATCAAACATGGGATGTAATAGACTCACCCTTCCACGTGGGTTCCTTCACAGGGGCATAACTACCAGGGAAGAAGGGGGAGCAACAGCAGGGGTCCAGGAGCCAAGGGGCCCCCGTCTTCTTATTTTTCCTTTGACAGATATAGCCTCCTCCCAGAAAACCACTGTGGATGAAACACAGATAGGGGTCCCTTCATAGTTTTGCAGGGGGGCCCAGTGATTCCTAGTCACGCTGCTGTTCATCAATGCGTTATCACGTGAGAATTACAGCGCCGAGCATGTCAATCTGGGTGGCCATATTGCAATCTGCAATCTGAACGTTCTGTCGGAGCTTTGAAAACCGTTAGATCCAATTCGGATTTGGCTTTGAATCTGACTGAAATTTTATCTCTACTATTAGTTGCCCTTTAAATGGAGAGCAGAATTTCCATACACGAATCCCATACAGTAACAGCCAAATCCAGTACCAGTAACCCCCAATTCCTTGGCACTTCAGATGTTTGGAAACTACAACTCCCAGCATGCTTTGTTGCTGGGAGTTTCAGTTTCTAAACATGTGGAGTGGCAAGGTTCAGTAAACCTTTAATTAAGCTTACCATCATTTACAATTCTCCTGACCCCCATATTGTAAAGGGCCCACTGACCCCATATTGTAAAGGGCCCACTGACCCCCATATAGTAAAGGACTCTCTGATCCCAATAGTTATAAATGTCACCTGAGAGTTGTAGTTTCAAGATGTCATTTGTATTGAACTAGCAGCTGAGGAGACCCATCAGATTTAAAGCATCCAGATGAGCAGTGACAATGCTGAGTGAGTCCAGCAGCCAAACTACAGGAAGCAGGAACGATTGTAAAGGCAGATCAGCTCCTGTAACTTTCTATGCAGGTTAACACAGCGCCACCTACTGGTTACTATCTGCAATTGCAGAATTTGGATCTAAATTAGGACTTGACCCGAGTATAAGTCGAGGTTAGGTTTTCAGGCTAACTTTAAAGCCTGAAAAATTCGACTTATACTAGAGTATATACGGTAATATATACCGATTTTGTAGATATGTGGTGGAGCTTTATAGACAACATTTTTATCCTGAAGAGAGGACCAAAAGAGATTGCAGAAGAATAGAGATGGGATCCGGGTTTGACACAAACCCGGATACAACACGCAACTCCGGAATCCATCTGAATCCGGACGGATCCTCCGGATTTCGGGACTTCGGAAGATAATTTCGATAATTTTCGAAATTACGGGGCTACTTTTGATAATTTTCAGAAATAGCCTTGAACGTTTGAAAATTAGCGAAAATACAATCGGAGACCATTTTCGAGTTTCCGAAAAATCGAACGTTCGAGGCTATTTTCGAAAATTTTCAAAAATAGCCTTGAACATTCGAAAATCTTTGAAAATACGATCAGAAACTTGCAAAATGGTCTCCGATCATGTTTACGATAATTTTCGAACGTTCGGGGCTATTTTAGAAAATTATAGAAAATTCGTTCAGGTTTAGGATTTTCGGATCTACGGGATTTTCACGAGATTTTCACGAGATCCGGAAATCCAAAAACAGAACGAAACTAGTGAGTTTCAACCATCTCTACAGAAGAATTTATAAGGAGGTTAAATACCAAGGATTTTTTTGTCATCATATTTATTGTATGTTTCAATCATATACATAAGTATCAGTCTTACAATGGTATAAAGGTGTCATTGTATAAAATAAAAAAGGGAAAAAAGTCATTTCCTTGTCAGGAAAATGTCAACATTCCATACCTCCCAGTTTTTATAGAATTTATCAAAATTGCCTTGGGCAATCATATATGCTTTCTCATATAGCACAATCTTAGTTAAGACTGTTTGAACTTCTTATTTCTTTCAAGGATGGTGTTTTATCGGCCAGTATTTTGTAATTGATTTTTTCGTAATTGTTAGGGTGTAATATTTATGATTTGATGTTCTGGAAGATAGTGATAGACACAAAACCGAACTCGAAGCTGGGTTCAGGCCAAACTTTATCAGGGCGACCTCAAACTATTAGTTCGAACTAGTTCAGTTTTCCGAACTCGCGGCTGTATTTTCAATATTTAGCAAAAATTCGATAATTATCGAATTTACAAACCATTTGCTAACCCTAGAATGTATTGTTCGCTAACCCTTGAACGTATCATTCGTTTATGGTAACCCTAGAATGTAATGTTCATTTTTGCTAACCCTCGAATGTATAGTTCGTTTTTCACTAACCCTAGAATTTATCGTCCGGTAACCCTCGAATTTAATTTTCACTAACCCTCAAATTAATCGTTTGTTTTCGTTAACCCTAGAATGTATCGTTCGCTAACCCTCGAATGTAGCCTTTGACTTTCAGTAACCCTAGAATGTATCATTTGCTAACCCTCGAATGTAGCCTTTGACTTTCAGTAACCCTAGAATGTATCGTTCGCTAACCCTCGAATGTAGCCTTTGACTTTCAGTACCCCTAGAAGTACGCGTTCGCTAACCTCTAATGTAGCCTTTGACTTTCAGTAACCCTAGAATGTATCGTTCGCTAACCCTCAAATGTAGCCTTTGACTTTCGGTAACCCTTGAATGTATCGTTTGATTTCGATAAACCTTAAATGTATGGTTCTATTTTTGCTAACCCTCGAAAACATAATTCGGTAACCCTCGAATTGGCCGCAACTTTCAAATGTAGATTGCGCAAACCCAACAATTGCTAATCATGAAGTAAGAAGTGTTTAAACAGGTTTTGGTGACTGTTGCATTTTCCCCAGACCATTTCCCAGGTGCCACAGCCATTTACAGTAAGTTACCATTGTTAGTTTATCTGTAAATCATCCGGACTTTTTGAACTATAAGCTGCCGGTTGACTTTAATGGGTTCATTTCCGAACTTCCGAATTTCAGTTTGGGAGTTCGGGCACGAACCGAACTTCAGTAAGTTCGCCCATCTCTACTGGAGGATATTGAGCCAGGTCAGTATTTAATAGTGCTAAGGTAGGTGTTGGTTTAGTAAAGTACCCGCATAATTTGCTTATAGAAGAAAACATTTTGTTCCATGTTTTTTCCATGAGTTTTAAAGTTTTTAAAATGAAAACTTACATACAGGTAAATCACCCCCCAAACCCCTAAATGGTAATAGTTTGAAATGTGAAATATATAATTCTGAAATAATAACCTGAAATCCTGCACAATGTCCTGTTTCCCTTTGTTTCTGCTTCCTGGTTCTTCCAGTTAGTAACTGTCAGTTATGGATTTGACAGTTGACATCACAGCCAATGACTGAATGTTAATCCCCTATCTGCCTCTTCTGAGCATGCCCAGGCTCAGTACAGGTTTCTAAATTGCTCAGTTTCCATGAGGCATCCAGAAGCATAGCAGGCATACAGTAATGAATTCATAGGGTAAAGTAGGATATATCAACATATTTTAAAGAGACCATTCTTTCTAAAAGATGTTCTTATGAGGATGGAGTTGTCCTTTAAGCATTTCCACCATATGTGGCTTTGCTTTGGCAACCCCTTCAACAGAGTGGAGTAACTAGGAAACCAGCTATGAAGGAGCTTGGAATATCTGTAGTAGCTATAAAGCTTTTTCTGTTAATTTCCCAGTGTAATATACATTTTGAGAGTTTGAAAGTTAGTATGAAAGTTTCCTTCCATTGTTCTACCGATATCTCATTTCCCGTATCCTGTTCCCATTTTGTCATGCATTGGAGTCGAGCAATATAATTTTTATTATTTAGGGATACAAATAATTTGGAAATCATTTTTTTGCTGTTGGTGTCGTCTATGCATTATTTGAGACAATAGTCTCATTTGTGATTACATTGCATGGGAAAGGAAGTTTAGATAGTACAAGGGCATGTCCACTAGTGATGGCCCAGTTTGCGGATCCGAACCAGGATCCGCGGCAGATTTACCTTGTTCGCGAATGGTGGATATCGCAGATTTTCTGGTTTTCCGCCTTCCGAACTTTTCCGAACCGCGTTTTCGGAAATTTCCGAAATTACGAGGATTTCTCATATTTTTACGGGAAAATACGAGAAATCGCAGATTTCGTATTTTTGCAGAATCCTCGTATTTTTCGAAGAATCCTCGTATTTTCGAATTTTAATAGGTTTTAATGGGTCCGCTCGCGGATTTTCGAATTTTAAAAATGTTTCCGAGAATTCGCTGATCCTCGAGCGGACCGAATTTTGCGAAGTTCGGACATCTCTAATGTCCACCCTGAAAATAAACTTTCAGCCTAACGTATGTAGGTTTTTTGATGAACCAATAAACACCTGTCGCATCAAGTCTGGTGTGCACAGTTTTCTTCGTTTGATGTAAGACATGCTTGCCAGCATACTGTGGGACCCAGCATTATAGTCCCTAATGACTGGAGTCATGAGTGTGCAGGATCACTTTGTCTGTTTTTAGTATAGTATCCCCTGCCCACCCCCACCCGCAGATATATATATATTTTTAAAAAGTTTAGATCGATACTAACAGCCCTTACATTCCCGATGCATATCCTGCCTGCTCCCTGTTTGGAGGAGGT
The DNA here is from genome assembly GCA_019447015.1 of Hymenochirus boettgeri. Lineage (NCBI taxonomy): Eukaryota > Metazoa > Chordata > Amphibia > Anura > Pipidae > Hymenochirus > Hymenochirus boettgeri. The sequence continues at coordinate 325,734,745 of CM033476.1, read as the reverse complement.
CACAAACAAGGGCCGGACCGGCAGCCACGTTTGTGATTGGCTGAGAGGCAGCCAATCACAGGCGCGGCTGCTTTTAATAGAAACGCCTCTTTTGTTCTTGATTTTAGATTTAGAGATGATTCTTTCCAGATTGAATTTCTCTTAAATTTAGAATTCAGCCCTTTCACATAAATTTTATTGGCTTTTTTTTCTTTTTTTTATGAATTTTTAGATTTTTTGTGATTTTCTCCTGTGGGTTCTGATTTTCTGAGTATTATTCTGGAGTGATTTGTGGTATGAAATAATTTAAGGACTGGGATGTTTTGGTTGGTAGTTATTATCTGTGTTTGTTATCTCCACATTAAGTACAGTATTTGTAAAATCTTATAAAATTTAGTATATAAAAAAAGTTGAATTAACAATATTTGATACAATCTAACTTTGGAAACAGTTATTGGCACTAAATTTCCTATAGTCATCAGATAAGTTTAACACCTACATAATGAAATTTATCTTGGGGGAAGGGAAAAAAAGACCTTCAGGGTTATTCAATAAAAGTTCTTATTGTTAAAAATGGTGCTAATTTTGTCTCAACCAATCAGATGTTAGCTTTCAAATGTTAAATAAGATCTGATTGGTTGGGGCAAAATTAGCACCATTTTTAACGATAAGAACTTTTATTGAATCTCCCTGCTTGTTTCTTAAGGTTCGTACACACATGCAGGTTCCAATTCGCGACGCATGATGTGTAGGAACAAACATTTCGGTCGATAATCGGTGTGTAGGCACTTTATTGGCCAAAACGGATATTCGTTCAGAGATCAGCCAGGTCGGTACGAACCTTTACAGGCCGATGCACCGAGCACCGCTATCGGCAACCCGGTGCAAACAACCCGGCGATGTTATATGCCGATAGTGGCGCTCGGAACATCGCTACCTGGCGCTGTTCGATTCCGACACTTTCAATGCCAGCTATTAGCTGGCGTTGAAAGTGCCGCAATAAAATGCCGATTTCGGCATATAACATCGCTTGCGGCGGCTGCGCTGTTAACTTTCGCATTAGCCGCGCAGCCGCCGCAAGGAAGGAGTTTAAGTCACGCTAACCAATATAACATCAGTTAGCGTGACTAAAACTCCAAAACAGGAGTGATGCGCCCGTTGGTGCATCGCCCCCTTAGAGTTTTGTCTATGTCAATTCCAGTTCTAAATTAGCACCATTTTAAACGATAAGAACTTTTATTGAATTTCCCTGTATATATTTCTAAAGTTGATATTGAAATATACTGTTTCTGACTTAAACCTAACAAAATAAATGAATGTTGATAATGTAACGTGAATATACAAATAGATCTCTCCCTAACCTTTTTGTTTTGTTTTTCTCTCTTTCCTCTGTCTAAAATAAAAGACATGTTTACATTGCTATTGATAACTTTAGAACTGAACTAACTTAATCATCACTCATTGAATGGTAGGTGATGGTAATATAAATGGAAATGTTGATATATATCGTTTTGATTTAGACCTAAATAAGATTACTTAGCGTTGATAATGTAATGTGAATATACAAATAGATCTAAATAAGATAACTTAATGCAGATAATATATTGTGTATATACAAAGAAAAATCTCTCTTCTATCCCCTCCCCTTTTTTTTCCTTCTCCTTTCCCATCTTTCCTCCACTCTTGGTTTCTCACTGGAATTGACATAGACAAAACTCTAAAGGTTCGTACATACGTGCGATCGCTGATAATCGGCCCGTGTGTAGGCATTTTATCATCCAAAATGGACGTTCGGTTGACCAACCGACCTGGATGATCTCTGAACGAACATCCCTTTCGGACAATAAAGTGCCTACACACAGATTATCGGCCGAAATATTTGTTCCTGCACATTATGCGTCGCAAGTCGGAACCTACATGTGTGTACGAGCTTTAAGAAACAAACAGGGAGATTCAATAAAAGGTCTTATCTTTACAAATGGTGCTAATTTTGCCCCAACCAATCAGAATTATTTTTACATTTGAAAGCTAACATCTGGTTGGTTGGAACAAAATTAGCACCATTTTTACAGGACAATTCCTAAGTAGAGATGGACTAGAACTCGAACTTGAACCCGAGTTTGAGCAGAACTTCTCGAACTATCCCGGACCCGGACTTTCAATATTTTCCGGACTCAATAATTATCGTATGTTCGAACGTTCGAGGTGTGCGAATATGCGAGTAAAATGTCTATTATACCAATACGCGAGTAAATATCGAATTATCGAATATGTGAGTAAAATGTCTATTATACCAATACGCGAGTAAATATCAAATTAATGAATATGTGAGTAAAATGTCTATTATACCAATACACGAGTAAATATCTGCAACATAGGCCGACTTTTCAAAGATTGTCATTTATCCCCACTGTTCATTCCCTGTGCCCCTACCTTCCTTTCACCACTGCCGCGGGTGCGCGAGAGGCCAATCTAGATCGACAACGCCGTAGAGAGGTCGTTCGACGCAGGAGGACCGGTACTGTGAGTGGGCCTGTCCCAGGGGGTTCAAACGTTCCCACACCTCCTTTTTTTGTTTTTGCTTTGATGACTCGAACTAAAAATTAAAAAATCTAACGAGAATTTGGGCAAAGGCTGACAAAAGGCTTTTCTAGCCTCTAAAAACATTTTCTACACCATCCTGACTCTGTTCACTCTCTTCTCCCACCTTCTTTTCGTTCCTTTTTCTCCTTTCCTCCTCTCCTCTCGCTTTTCCCCTCCGTTGTGTCCTGGAATATTATAAAAAACCGTACCGACCCCGAAAGCAGCCATTCGAAAGGATTGTGGTATATAAGGTATGAAAATTTAAATGACAAAGATTGTAGATATTTTTCATTACCAGATGTACTTACTGTACTTCCGGGCTCTGGTCCAACCCCACTCCACCCCTGTTAGCTTGGCTTCTTCTTACTTATTTAAGAAAAATTGTAAAATCTCTGCACTCAGTATTCATTTGTTAATTATGTTTTAGAATGCTTTACATTTATCTTGCCTTTGTATTCCTTGTAAACATTCAAATGTAAAATGCAAAAGAAAATGGAAAAATAAATTTTTGGTTTCATCTTTACGGAATTTAATTTGGGCCCATAACAGGCCCTTATACCTTGCAGGATACAATTATCTCTTCAACAATAATGTAGTCATCACAACAACAAACATTTTAAAAAAATATAACTTTATATTTATTGAGTTACAAAACCAAACATCTTGGGGCAGTTGGATGCGTTTTAGCTGTTTGAACCCTAAAATTTTTCAAAGCAAACTAAAAAAAATTATAATATACGATATACTCGGTATAACGACCTGAGTTTAAAACACCGAGGTTAGAGATGGACTCTAGAACTTCTCGTAAAACCCGAGTTCGAGGCTCCAAACTATTCACGTTTGAATGGGACCCCCCCCCCCCGTACTCTTCCTCAAACTATCCAGACCCCATCCCCGACCCCCCCGGTTTCCTGCCTCGGACTTCCGCTTTTCCCGTACATTTGATAAGATCAAATGTTCGCATGTTCCGAGGATGCGCGCGAATATCGAAGTAAAATGCTATTATATATGTTATAACCAATAAAAAAACGCAAGTAAATCTCAAATATTGAAAAATTGGCTACTTTCCATTTTCGCTAATTATCTACTTTCGATTTTCGATAATTGTCTACTTTCGATTTTCGATAATTATCTACTTTCGATTTTCGATAATTCTGATATTCGTCTTCATTAGTTTAATGGGACATCCTCGTAATAATGGAAAAGATAATGTCATATATTTATGAATGCAGAAACATTGAATTTCTGCATCACATCAATACAAATCATCTGGATGAATGAATTTAAACATTATGGGTGAGACCATTGTCACAGATGTGACTTCTATAAAAAACTAATAACTCTAATGTGCGTTATTACGATAATACTTTTTATTAAAGGGAATATTGTGTTTGGTTACCTGGGGTCAGTAGATATTTGATCTTCTCCTCTGTGGGAATTTTATTTTTTTCACAGAAATCGTTTTGGACGGATTTAAAAATCCCTCCAACATATGGTGATGTAGACTTCCAGATGTTCAGCACGTAAGCGCTACTTGTTATTAGATTTTATATCACAAATTAAATACAAAGAAAAGAATAATCAATGCACATTCCTAGGCGCCCACATTTCATTATCTGCACACTGGCATAACATTATAACATAGAGAAGATAATCAATGCACATTCCTAGGCCCCCATACAATATCATATTATCTGCACCACTGGCATACATTATAAACACCTGAAAAGATATCAATGCACTTCCTGGGCCCCATACATTCGTATTATCTGCAACACTGGCATACATTATAACATAGAAAAGATAATCAATGCACATTCCTAGGCCCCCCCATACAATATCATATTATCTGTACACTGGCATAACATTATAAACCTAGAAAAGATAATCAATGCACATTCTAGGCCCATACAATATCATATATCTGCACACTGGCATACATTAATAAACATAGAAAAGATAATCAATGCACATTCCTAGGCTCCTACAATATCGTATTATCTGCACACTGGTCATACATTATAAACATAGAAAAGATAATCAATGCACATTCCTAGGCCCCATACAATATCATATTATCTGCACACTGGCATTCATTACTAACATAGAAAAGATAATCAATGCACATTTCCTAGGCCCCATACAAATCATATTATCTGCACACTGACATACATTATAAACATAGAAAAGATATCAATGCACATTCCTAGGCCCATACAATATATATTATCTACACATCTGGCATACATTATAAACATAGAAAAATAATCAATGCACATTCCCTAGGCCCCTACAATATCATATTATCTGCACACTGGCATACATTATAAACATAGAAAAGATAATAAATGCACATTCTGGGGCCCCCATACAATATCATATTATCTGCACACTGGCATACATTATAAAATAGAGAAGATAATCAATGCAAATTCCTGGGCCCCATCACAATATCATATTATCTGCACAGATGCATACATTATAAAAAATAGAAAAGATAATCAATGCACATCCTGGCCCCTACAATATCAAATATTCTGCACACTGGCATACATTATAAACATAGAGAAAGATAATCAATGCCCATTCCTAGGCCCCATTACAATATCATATTATCTGCACACTGGCATACATTATAAACATAGAAAAGTAATCAATGCACATTCCAGGCCCCTACAATATCATATTATCTGCACCTGGCATACATTATAAACATAGAAAAGATAATCAATGCACATTCCTAGGCCCCATACATTTCATATTATCTTTACACTGGCATACATTACTAAACATAGAAAATTATAATCAATGCGCATTCCTAGGCCCCATATATTTCATTACATATATTATTTGATTGTTTTATAAAACAAGGCTAAGGGTTATATGCTGTCCAATATGTGTATTTGGGGTTTTCATATAAGCTAGTGCAATAACCGTTTTGGATGATGCAGGGAGATTCATTATGACCATAATTTGAGATACAGTTTGATAGCACCTCCTATTACATTGGGATTACGTCTGTGTGTGTGTTTCAGGTCTGAGATTGTGTTTAAAATGGTAACATTAAACAACACTATTCCTGTCCTAATTGGGGCACACCTCCCAAATGTACGATACCCCCCCAACTGCCACAAACCAATTTTCAACAATCTTAAAGGCGACAAGACCAGCCTCATAATGAAGCAGCATCTGCCCAACCTAGTTAGGATGGGCCGAACTTTCGAAGTCTATATGAAACTAATGAAAGTTCAAAAATGGACCCATTAAAGTCAATGGAAATCAAATAGTTTGAAAAGAGTTCGAATGAAATACAATTAAAATATCATGGTAACTTAATGTAAATGGCTGTGGGGACCTGGGAAAAGGTCTGCGGACACATGTTCCAATACCAGGACTTTCCAAAACACTCGATTTTACTCTCACGCGCCTGTACTTTCGATCTCTCGCGTTCGAACATTCAATAATTATCCCATGAAACGATATTTACTCGCGGTATTGGTATAATAGACATTTTACTCACATATTCGAAATTCGATATTTACTTGTATTGGTATAATAGACTTTTTACTCCCATATTCGATAATTCGATATTTACTCGCGTATTGGTATAGAGACATTTTACTCGCATATTCTATAATTCGATATTTACTCGCGTATTGGTATAATAGACATTTTACTCACATATTCGTTAATTCGATATTTACGCGGCGTATTGGTATAATAGACATTTTACTCACATATTCGATAATTCGATATTTACCTCGCGTATTGGTATAAATAGACATTTACTCACATATTCGATAATTCGATATTTACTCGCGTATTGGTATAATAGACATTTACTCACCATATTATTCGCTAATTCGAATTTACACTCGTATGGTATATACATTTTACTCGCATATTCTATAATTCGATATTTACTCGCGTATTGGTATAATAGACATTTTACTCACATATTCGTTAATTCGATATTTACTCGCGTATTGGTATAATAGACATTTTACTCACATATCGATAATTCGATATTTACTCGCGTATTGTATAATAGCATTTTACTACTCACATATCGTTAATTCGATATTTACTCACGTATTGGATAATAGACATTTACTCACTATTCGTTATCGATATTACTCTCGATTGGTATAATAGACATTTTACTCACATATTCGATTAATTGATATTTACTTGTGTATGTATAATAGACATTTTACTCCCTATTCGATAATTCGATATTTACTGCGCATATTGTATATAGACATTTTACTCGCATATTCGATATTCGATATTTACTCTCTATTGGTATAATAGACATTTTACTCACATATTCGATAATTCGATATTACTACTCGCGTATTGGTATAATAGACATTTTACTCACATATTATTGTAATCGATATTTACTCACGTATTGGATAAATAGACATTTTACTACTACATATTCGATAATTCGATATTTACTCACGTATTGGTATATAGACATTTTACTCGCATATTCGATAATTTGGTATTTACTCGCGTATTGGTATAATAGACATTTATCACCTATTCGATAATTCGATATTTACTCGCGTATTGGTATAAATAGACATTTACTCGCATTTCGATATTCGATATTATACCTATTATTGATATTCGTCTATTATACCAATACGCGAGTAAATATCGAATATCGAATATGCGAGTAAAATGTCTATATACCAATACGCGAGTAATATCGAATTATCGATATGCGAGTAAATGTCTATTATCCAATACGCGGTAAATATCGAATTACTGAATATGTGAGTAAAATGTCTATTATACCAATACGCCGTAAATATCGAATTATCGAATATGTGAGTAAAATGTCGTATTAATAACCAATACACGAGTAAATATCGAATTATCGAATATGTGAGTAAAATGTCTATTATACCTATACAATAAAATATCGATTATCGAATATTGAGTAAAATGTCTATTATACCAATACCGAGTAAATTCAATTAATCGATATGCGGTAAAATGTCTATTATACCATACTGAGTAAATATCGAATTATCGAATATGTGAGTAAAATGTCTATTATACCAATACGCGAGTAAATATCGAATTATTCGAATATGTGAGTAAAATGTTCTATTATACCAATACGAGAGTAAATATCGAATTCGAATATGCGAGTAAAATATGTCTATTATACCAATACGCGAGTAAATATCGAATTACCGAATATGTGAGTAAATGTCTATACTACCAATACGCGAGTAAATATCGAATAATCGAATATGTCAAGTAAATTGTCTATATACCAACGCGAGTAAATATCGAATTATCGAATATGGGAGTAAAATGTCTATTATACAATCACAAGTAAATATCGAATTATCGAATATTGAGTAAAATGTCTATTATACCAATACGCGAGTAAATATCGAATTAACTAATATGTGAGTAAAATATCTATTATACCAATACGTGAGAAATCGAATTATCTAACATGTGAGTAAAATGTCTATTATACCAAACGGAGTAAATATCGAATTACTCGAAATATGCGAGTAAATGTCTATTTACCAATACGCGAGTAAATATCGAATTATCGAATATGTGAGTAAAATGTCTATTATACCAATACGCGAGTAAATATCGAATTATCGAATATGTGAGTAAATGTCTTTATACCATACGCGAGTAAATATCGAATTATCGAAATGTGAGTAAATGTCTATTATACCAATACACGAGTAAATATCGAATTATCGAATATGTGAGTAAAATGTCTATTATACCAATACGCGAGTAAATATCGAATTATCGAATATGTGAGTAAAATGTCTATTATACCAATACGTGAGTAAATATCGAATTATCGAATGTGAGTAAAAGGTCTATTATAAACCATACACGAGTAAATATCGAATTATCGAATTGTGAGTAAATGTCTATTATACCAATACGCCGTAAATATCGAATTTCGAATATGTGAGTAAAATGTCTATTATAAATACCAATACGAGAGTAAATATCGAATATGCGAGTAAAATATCTATTATAACATCGAGCGGTAAATATCGAATTACCGAATATTGAGTAAAATGTCTATTATACCAATACGCGAGTAAATATCGAATTATCGAATATGTGAGTAAAATGTCTATTATACCAATACGCGAGTAATATCGAATTACCGAATATGTGAGTAAAATTTCTATTATACCAATACGTGAGTAAATATCGAATTATCGAATATGCGGTAAAATGTCTATTATACCAATACGTGAGTAAATATCGAATTATCTAACATGTGAGTAAAATGTCTATTATACCAATACGACGCTAGTAAATATCCGAATATCGAATATGTGAGTAAAATGTCTATATACCAATACGTGAGTAATATCGAATTATCGAATATGCGAGTAAAATGTCTATCATCCAATACGCGAGTAAATATCGAATTATCGAATATGTGTGTAAAATGTCTATTATACCAATACGGCAGGTATTAAATATCGAATTATCGAATATGTGAGTAAAATGTCTATTATTATACCAATACGCGAGTAAATACGAATTATCGAATATGTGAGTAAAATGTCTATTATACCAATACCAGTAAATTCGAATATCGATATAAATGTCTATTATACCAATACGCGAGAAATCGAATTAACGAATATGTGAGTAAAATGTCTATTATACCAATACGCAGTAAATATCGAATTTAGATATATGCGAGTAAATGTCTATTATACCAATACGCGAGTAAATATCGAATTATCGAATATGCGGGTAAAATGTCTATTATACCAATACGCGAGTAAATATCGAATTATCGAATATGTGAGTAAAATGTCTATTATACCAATACGCGAGTAAATATCGAATTATCGAATATGCGAGTAAAATGTCTATTATACCAATACGCGAGTAAATATCGAATTATCGAATGTGCAAGTAAAATGTCTATTATACCAATACGCGAGTAAATATCGAATATCGAATATGCGAGTAAAATGTCTATTATACCATACCGAGTAAATATCGAATTATAGAATATGCTAAAATGTCTATTATACCAATACGCGAGTAATATCGAATTATCGAATATGTGAGTAAAATGTCTATTATACCAATACGCGAGTAAATATCGAATTATCGAATTTGAGTAAAATGTCTATTATACCAATACGCGAGTAAATATCGAATTATCAAATATGCGAGTAAATGTCTATTATACCATACAGGAGTAAATATCGAATTATCGAATATGCGAGTAAAATGTCTATTATACCAATACGCGATAAAAATCGAATAATCGAATATGCGAGTAAAATGTCTATATACCAATACGCGAGTAAATATCGAATTATCGAATATGCGAGTAAAATGTCTATATTCGATAATTCGATATTTACTCGCGTATTGGTATAATAGACATTTTACTCACATATTCGATAATTCGATATTTACTCGCGTATTGGTATAATAGACATTTTACTCACATATTCGATAATTCGATATTTACTTGCGTATTGGTATAATGACATTTTACTCACATATTCGATAATTCGATATTTACTCGCGTATTGGTATAATAGACATTTTACTCACATTTCGTTAATTCGATATTTACTCGCGTATTGGTATAATAGACATTTTACTCACATATTCGATAATTAGTATTTACTCGCGTATTGGTATAATAGACATTTTATTCACATATTCGATAATTCGATATTTACTCGCGTATTGGTATAATAGACATTTTACTCACATATTCGATAATTCGATATTTACTCGCGTATTGGTATAATAGACATTTTACTCACATATTCGATAATTCGATATTTACTCACGTATTGGTATGGATAGACATTTTCACATATTCGTTAATTCGATATTTGCTCGCGTATGGTATAATAGACATTTTACTCACATATTAGATAATTCGATATTACTCACGTATTGGTATAATAGACATTTTACTCACATATTCGTTAATTCGATATTTACTCGCGTATGGTATAATAGACATTTTACTCGCATATTAGATAATTCGATATTTACTCGCGTATTGGTATAATAGACATTTATTCACATATTCGATATGTTCGGACATTGGATAATTATCGAAAGTCCGGAAAATATAAATAAAGTCCGAGAAATCCGGGTCCGGGATAGTTCGAGAAATCCCAGTCCGTTCGAACTCAAAAAGTTCGGCTTGAACTCGGGTTCGAGTTCTAGTCCATCTCTCACACCTAGTTATGGCTATATTTATTGTTAATCCAACACTCCTTAAGATTCTTACAGATTTCAATCTCTCACCTGCAGGTTTAGCCTTTTCTGCTATTGTTGTTCTAATCAGACATGGCACATCCCCACCACAGGCTGACTAAGTGAGAAAGCTGCGGTGAGATTAGGGTCTGTAATTCCTTAGGAGCGTTGGGTAAACGTCAGTTGCAGTATTATTGATTGTTCTGTAGGTTAAAACGGCCCAACAAAATTAAATAAACCCATTAACCATGCTAAGGTTGATTTTGTCAGCTAGGTCCTAAGTAGAGATGTTCGAAACTGTTGAGTTTCGTTCCATTTTTGAGTTTTTCAAAATATTGTCTACTTTCGTTTTTCGATAATTATCTACTTTCAATTTTCGATAATTATCTACTTTCGTTTTTCGATAATTATCTACTTTCAATTTTCGCTAATTATCTACTTACTTCGTTTTTCGATATTATCTACTTTCGATTTTCGCTAATTATCTACTTTCGTTTTCGATAATTATCTACTTTCGATTTAGATAATTATCTACTTTCGATTTTCGATTATTATCTACTACTTTCGATTTTCGATTATTATCTACTTTCGATTTTCGATAATTATCTACTTTCGATTTTCGATAATTGTCTACTTTCGATTTTCGATAATTATCTCCTTTCGATTTTTCGATAATATCTACTTTCGATTTTCGATATTATCTCTTTTGATTTTAGATAATTATCTCCTTTCGATTTAGATACTTATCTCTTTCGATTTTCGATAATTATCTCCTTTCGATTTTCGATAATCTACTTTCGATTTTCGTATTAATTATCTACTTTGATTTTCGATAATCGCTAATTATCTACTTTCGATTTTCGCTAATTATCTACTTTCGATTTTGATATTGTCTACTTATCGATTTTAGGTAATTATCTACTTTCGATTTTCGATAATTATCTACTTTCGATTTTCGATAATTGTCTACTTCGATTTTCGATATTTGTCTACTTTCGATTTTCGATAATTGTCTACTTTCGATTTTTCGATAATTGTCTACTTTCGATTTTCGATAATTATCTACTTTCGATTTTCGATAATTGTCTACTTCGATTTTCGATAATTATCTACTTTCGATTTTCGATAATTATCTACTTTCGATTTTCGATATTATCTATTCGTTTTCGATATTATTCTTTCGATTTTCGATAATATCTACTTCGATTTTCGATAGTTATCTACTTTCGATTTTCGATATTATCTACTTTCGATTTTCGATAATTATCTACTTCGGTTTTCGATAATTATCTACTTTCGATTTTCGATAATTATCTACTTCGGTTTTCGATAGTTATCTACTTTCGATTTCGATAGTTATCTACTTTCGATTTTCGATGATCTGGTCTAATCATTTGTCAAATCCGCTAGTAAAATGCCTATCATACCTATAAGCGAGTAAATATCGAATCCGCAAGTAAAATGGCTATATACCAATACGTGAGAAAGTAATGATTATCGAATCCGTGAATCGTTCATGGGATAATTATCGAATGTTCGAACACGAGAGCTCGGAAGTAGCGCTCATTAGAGTAAAATCGAGTTTTTGAAGTCCTGGATATTGGAACATGTTCCCCAGACCATTTCCCAGGTCCCACAGCCATTTACATTAAGTTACCATTGATATTTTAATTGTATTTCATTAGAACTTTTCAAACTATTTGACTCCCATTGACTTTTGGGCCCATTTTCGAACTTTCCATATAGTTTGAAAGTGCCATCTCTATTCATAAGAATGAGACGTAATTGTACCTTAAAGAAGGACTTTGATAGTGCCGCAGATAATCTAGAAACACATTTTCTAGATAGATGATATCCTAAGCATACTTCTACGGCATAAAGATTTACCTCTAAATTTACACAAGAAGATCTTTTAAAATCATAACAAAAAAAATAGAGATAGAGACACTAGTGTGAGAAGGTTTATCATGACTTTTAAAGCGTGTCCACCCCTAAAATCGTTTTTTAATATTTGCTCCCCCATGTCCCCAGCCCAACCGCATGTTCTTTTTTTTAAAAAGCTCCCCAAACTCTTACTTACCTCCCCTCGATCCTCCGCCGCTCTGCCGGCCCTCTGCTTGCGAGATGCAAGCAGAGGGGCGGGACCGGCAGTCGCGTCTGTGATTGGCTGAGCGGCAGCCAATCACGGACGCGGCTGCCGGTCATTCAGTGCAGCGGAGGAAAGCGGAGAGGTAAGTAAGGGTTTGGGGAGCTTTTTGGAAAAAAAAACATGCGGTTGGGGCTGGGGGACATGGGGGAGCAGAATATTAAGGGGGATTGATCTAGGGGGAGGGATAGTAGAACGGGAGGGAGAGGGAGGGAGAGGGAGGGGAGGGAGGGGGGAGAAGGGCTGCAGTGCGCATGGCAAATTCTACCGGAGGCAAGATAGCAGGCAGACCCTGCTATCCTCCTGCTGTTAGTTTTGGGACTTTGGGGGGGGGGGTCTACAGGAGAACCCTATGGAGCTGGGATGTGAGGTAAGGATTAAACTACACTACAGAGTGGGGCCAGTAGTTGGGGGATTTAGTTTTGGGGGTGGACATGCCCTTTAATGATGAAATTGATGATATCAAGGTCATTTAAAAAGAAACTGACATATTCTAAAAAATGATAAAATGTATTTTACTGATTTTATTGATAAAACCCCTCAGTTACAACAAGAAAGCTAAGAATTTACACAAAGTAATTTCCAAAGATCAACGAACGAGGGGTATAAAACTCAAAGGGACTTTACCTTGTAGTTAATGGACTTATTGTATATATATGAGTCACTAATTAGAAATATGGAAAACATCACAAATACCAGCTATATAGATACTCAATTTGTAATACGACAAAATAATCTATGCTTCGAAGTGTTCATGTAACTTGTTGTACATAGGGATGAGTACACAAAATTTAGAGTATCTTTTATATTCACCTATCGAATATAAAAAAATGCTTAGAGAGATCATGCTAATATAAACTATTAACTACAGTAGCGCAGCATTTTTTAAGAATTCACATGGTAAAATGTTTTGGTTTGGAGCATGTCAATGTAATCTGAGAAGAGGTGTATATACTCAGAGGCTATTGCAATGTGAACCATGGTGGAAATTAAATTAAATACTTATCCCCACTTGGCCTCTATGAAGATTTAGACTTTACTTTCTTTGTATAACTAATATTTTCTCTTTTCAATTTTGGATAAAGATCAAGAGAAATTCACCTTCAAAGGATTATACTCCTTCTTTTGGACATAAGGGTTATTCAATAAAAGTTCTTAGTGTCAAAAATGGTGCTAATTTTGCCCCAACCAATCAGATGTTAGCTTTCAAATATTAAATAAGATCTGATTGGTTGGGGCAAAATTAGCACCATTTTTAACGATAAGAACTTTTATTGAATCTCCCTGATAGTGTATCCATAACTGATCTTTTTTTTAGATCTTCGAAGGTGACTCTTCAACTGTATCATAAATATTTTAAACTTTTGACCACTCAATCACACACACACTCACACCTAACACCTGACTGTGATATGCTAATTGGGATTTTCCCAGGGTACATAATTGCCACAATTCTTGTACAAGTCATTCTGAATTGAGAAAGCCAGTCGGATGACTAGCGAAACGTCTTCAAGAACTAAACTTCAAGTCCAGTTGATCTAATTGAATACAACAGCTATTTAGGGATTGAGCTTTTAATAAGGATACTTACACTCACTTGGATAAGGATACTTATATTATACTTTACTTGGATATAAGACTCATCTATGGGACTCATCTGGATGAACTTACCTAGATGTACTTACCTTGATTATAGGCTGCACGTATGAGACTTACCTAGATAATTGAAGTATAGGATTGAGTATCTATAGCTATGCAAATATAATATTCTAATATATGTCTTGACAGTGTACTAATAGACTGTACCTTATATGTTTAATGTACATATGAAACAAGGGGTATGATATATAAGGGATTTTCACCTTATAAGCATCCGAAATACGTTTTGGCTGTTCGTGAAGGTGAATAATCTATTGGTGGCACAGATATCATGTATATCTTATTTGTTATTGGGTTACTATGTCTTTATTAGAGTAATCAAGTTTAGAATTGTACTAGATGAGACACTATAATAATCATCTCTGGTGTGTTCAGTGTCTTGACTAAATCTAGGGAATTTTTTAACAAAACTCTGCTTACATGCTGGGCTTATTTACCTTTATCGATCACGCCGTATTATACCAATACGCGAGTAAATATCGAATTATCGAATATGTGAGTAAAATGTCTATTATACCAATACGCGAGTAAATATCGAATATCAAATCCGCTAGTAAAATGCCTATCATACCTATAAGCGAGTAAATATCGAATCCGCAAGTAAAATGGCTATTATACCAATACGTGAGAAAGTAATGAATTATCGAATCCGTGAATCGTTCATGGGATAATTATCGAATGTTCGAACACGAGAGCTCGGAAGTAGCGCTCATTAGAGTAAAATCGAGTTTTGAAAGTCCTGGATATTGGAACATGTTCCCCAGACCATTTCCCAGGTCCCACAGCCATTTACATTAAGTTACCATTGATATTTTAATTGTATTTCATTAGAACTTTTCAAACTATTTGACTCCCATTGACTTTTGGGCCCATTTTCGAACTTTCCATATAGTTTGAAAGTTCGGCCATCTCTATTCATAAGAATGAGACGTAATTGTACCTTAAAGAAGGACTTTGATAGTGCCGCAGATAATCTAGAAACACATTTTCTAGATAGATGATATCCTAAGCAACTTCTACGGCATAAAGATTTACCTCTAAATTTACACAAGAAGATCTTTTAAAATCATAACAAAAAAAAATAGAGATAGAGACACTAGTGTGAGAAGGTTTATCATGACTTTTAAAGGGCATGTCCACCCCTAAAATCGTTTTTTAATATTATGCTCCCCCATGTCCCCCAGCCCAAACGCATGTTTCTTTTTTTTAAAAAGCTCCCAAACTCTTACTTACCTCCCCTCGATCCTCCGCCGCTCTGCCGGCCCTCTGCTTGCGAGAATGCAAGCAGAGGGGCGGGACCGGCAGTCGGTCTGTGATTGGCTGAGCGGCAGCCAATCACGGACGCGGCTGCGGTCATCAGCAGGCAGCGGAGGAAAGCGGAGAGGTAAGTAAGGGTTTGGGGAGCTTTTTGGAAAAAAAAACATGCGGTGTGGGGCTGGGGGACATGGGGGAGCAGAATATTAAGGGGGATTGATGCTAGGGGGAGGGATAGTAGAAAGGGAGGGAGAGGGGAGGGAGAGGGAGGGGAGGGAGGGGGGAGAAGGGGGCAGTGCGCATGGCAATATCTACCGGAGGCAAGATAGCGGCCGAGCCCTGCTATCCTCCTGCTGGTTAGTTTTGGGACTTTGGGGGGGGGGGTCTACAGGAGAACCCTATGGAGCTGGGATGTGAGGTAAGGATTAAACTACACTACAGAGTGGGGCCAGTAGTTGGGGGGATATAGTTTTGGGGGTGGACATGCCCTTTAATGATGAAATTGATGATATCAAGGTCATATTAAAAAGAAACTGACATATTCTAAAAAATGATAAAATGTATTTTACTGATTTTATTGATAAAACCCCTTCAGTTACAACAAGGAAAGCTAAGAATTTACACAAAGTAATTTCCAAAGATCAACGAACGAGGGGTATAAAACTCAAAGGGACTTTACCTTGTAGTTAATGGACTTATTGTATATATATGAGTCACTAATTAGAAATATGGAAAACATCACAAATACCAGCTATATAGATACTTCAATTGTAATACGACAAATATAATCTATGCTTCGAAGTGTTCATGTAACTTGTTGTACATAGGGATGAGTACACAAAAATTTAAGAGTATCTATTTTATATTCACCTATCGAATATAAAAAAATGCTTAGAGAGATCATGCTAATAATAAACTATTAACTACAGTAGCGCAGCATTTTTTAAGAATTCACAATGGTAAAATGTTTTGGTTTGGAGCATGTCAAGTGTAATCTGAGAAGAGGTGATATTACTCAGAGGCTATTGCAATGTGAACCATGGTGGAAATATAAATTAAATACTTTATCCCCACTTGGCCTCTATGAAGATTTAGACTTTACTTTCTTTGTATAACTAATATTTTCTCTTTTCAATTTTGGATAAAGATCAAGAGGAATTCACCTTCAAAGGATTATACTCCTTCTTTTGGACATAAGGGTTATTCAATAAAAGTTCTTAGTGTCAAAAATGGTGCTAATTTTGCCCCAACCAATCAGATGTTAGCTTTCAAATATTAAATAAGATCTGATTGGTTGGGGCAAAATTAGCACCATTTTTAACGATAAGAACTTTTATTGAATCTCCCTGATAGTGTATCCATAACTGATCTTTTTTTTAGATCTTCTGAAAGGTGACTCTTCAACTGTAATCATAAATATTTTAAACTTTTGAGCCACTATCCAATCACACCCTTAACACCTGACTGTGATATGCTAATTGGGATTTTCCAGGGTACATAATTGCCACAGATTCTTGTACAAGTCATTCTGAATTGAGAAAGCCAGTCGGATGACTAGCGAAACGTCTTCAAGAACTAAACTTCAAGTCCAGTTGATCTAATTGAATACAACAGCTATTTAGGGATTGAGCTTTTGAATAAGGATACTTACACTCACTTGGATAAGGATACTTATATTATACTTTACTTGGATATAAGACTCATCTATGGGACTCATCTGGATGAACTTACCTAGATGTACTTACCTTGATTATAGGCTGCACGTATGAGACTTACCTAGATAATTGAAGTATAGGATTGAGTATCTATAGCTATGCAAATATAATATTCTAATATATGTCTTGACAGTGTACTAATAGACTGTACCTTATATGTTTAAATGTACCATGATGAAATACAAGGGGTATGATATATAAGGGATTTTCACCTTATAAGCATCCGAAATACGTTTTGGCTGTTCGTGAAGGTGAATAATCTATTGGGTGCACAGATATCATGTATATCTTATTTGTTATTGGGTTACTATGTCTTTATTAGAGTAATCAAGTTTAGAATTGTAACTAGATGAGACACTATAATAATCATCTCTGGTGTGTTCAGTGTCTTGACTAAATCTAGGGAATTTTTTAACAAAACTCTGCTTACATGCTGGGCTTATTTACCTTTATCCGAGATATTTAAATGTGATGTCTACCCCTTTCATTTATATCTCTATAATGAGGTTGTCCTGGAGGCAGAATGCTCCAATTGGTAGCTGCTATTGTGAGATAGCAAAAACTATTAGATTACTTCTTTGATATAGGGACAGATCTTGGTGTTAGTCTTGCGATACTGGCTGTCACCTTTGACAGAGAGAGACCACTGTTGGGAGATTTTATATTCTCGAACTGGGATTCTCGTGAAAGCTGTAACATGTTTGTAGTTCCTTGCCCTTAGTACAGAGATGACTTATTGAGTTCGAATGGACTTGGACGTCTCAAACTATCCCGGACCCGGATTTCTATTGGAATAGAAAAATCTGAGATTCCACCAGTAGGGGCAAATTTCCTGGAAATGCTGTTTATGACCTTAAAGGGATGGTCATTGACCATATACCTATATGGAAAAGAGGGGGTAATAGAGATAATGCAGTACTTAGAAAAGAATCGTTCTGGATCTGTAAACTCGGTTCCTTGCAACCAAATGGATTAAATACTAATCTGGGACCTAAAAGTTACCTTAGTGAAAATTACAGGTATTATGTATAAAACTGCGATTTAACCTTTAACTTTCATATCTTGTATGTTCCTTGGAGGGAGGGATCATCATAAACTTTAATATAAAGGATTTATCCCACCAGTGGATACTATTTATATGCTGATGGGATATTATGTACATGATGGATATTTTATCATTGGAATAGATTCCGTTGAGATTTCACCCTTGTCTTTACTTTAGTCATTGTATTAATCTGTATAGGTTACATTGCAAATATTTCACAGATTGTGGAACTCTTTATGCACTTTATTATTATTATAGTAGCACTTTATTATTGTTATAGTAGCACTTTATTATTATTATAGTAGCACTTTATTATTGTTATAGTAGCACTTTAATAATATTGCTAGTATGTTGCAAATATTTATGACTGTGTGCACTATAGTAATGATACAATTAGCATTCTGAAAATTCACCACTAGAGGTTGTTTTGTTACTTGACTCCATTTAAAGCACACTTTAGAAAAGGCACTGAGGATATAGATGTGAATGAAGCAGACCTAGCCCTTAGCGAATTATGCAGACTCGCACAAGGTAAGACCTTTAAAAATAAATCTAAATTTACACCACCTTTCTCGGAATTTCCTGCTTTACAAGTCTTTTTTAATTTTACCATGGAATCCATTAAGACATTACAAGTGACTAATGGGTATATTAATAACTTAACTAGAATGGAAGAAAAGGCCATTCAGGAATTAAGCAATCTAAAAGATATTGTAATTAAGAGATCCGATAAAGGTGGTAATATAGTCTTATGGGATGAAACTCTATATACTACAGAAGCCCACAGACAACTAAGAAATATAAATAACTACAGGCTTCTTCCTTCAAACCCTACAGAGAGCTACATGAACGTCCTTGCGCAAATATTAGACGATGCCTATGAGGCAGGAGTGATAAATTTATCAGAAAAAGAGTATTTGTCTGTTCAAAATCCAACTACTCCTACATTTTACCTTTTACCAAAAGTCCACAAAAACCTGCACAGACCACCAGGGAGACCAATCATCTCTGGAATGGGAAGTCTTCTAGAACCCCTATGTGAGTATGTGGATTATTTCCTACAACCACATGTACTGACGCTTGAATCATATATAAAAGATACTACATCCTTTATAAAACAAATAAAAGAGATCAATATACCACAAGGGGCATTTATTGTCACATGTGATGTGGAATCTCTATATTCTAATATCGCACATGGGGATGGTATTTCAGCCACTAAGTACTTCCTGTCAATGCGCAATGAGAAGCAGCAACTTCACTCTGACTTCTTAATTAAATTATTGCGATTTATCTTATATCATAACTTTTTTCTTTTTGACAGGAAGTACTACTTACAAACAAAGGGAACAGCGATGGGCGCCAAGTGTGCCCCCTCATACGCCAACCTCTTTTTAGGTTGGTGGGAGAGGGAGGTAGCACTTGGCGAACCAATGTCATCATACGCCAAAAATATCGATATCTGGCTTAGATATATCGATGATATTTTCTTTATATGGACAGGCCCTAAGACCCTCCTTATAGAATTTTTACAAATACTGAACAAAAATCCCCATAATATCTTTCTGACGTACGCTATATCCGAAACGACATGTGAGTTTCTTGATGTGACTATAGAGGTGAAAGAAGAACGACTCATCACTAAATTATATAGAAAACCAACATCAACAAACTCACTTTTACACTTTGAAAGCGCTCACCCTCAACCACAAATACTAGGAATTCCGAAAGGTCAATTCCACAGAGTACGAAGGAACTGTACAGAACCAAAAGATTACGTTAATGCGGCCAAGGATCTAGAAAATAGATTTTTGGAGAGAGGTTTTCCTCGCTCCCTCCTAAAAAAATGTAGAAAAGATATGAGGGGTATTACCCAAGATGATTTATTAACATCCACACATACAAGAGGCATAAAAGACAGCGATAATATAAGATATATCACGACATACAATAAGGAATGGCAAAAGCTTAGACAGATTTTTAATAAAAACTGGGGAATCCTGAAAAGTGATCCCTTTCTGTCAACTTTGTTACCAGATTACCCCATGATGACAGCCCGCAGATGCAGAAGCATCTCAGACAAAATATGTAAAAGTCATTTTGAGCGATCCACTAAGGGTCTAAATCGTGGTGCTTCCATACAAGGAACATACGCCTGCGGGAGTTGTAAATTCTGTACCTTCATGAAGAAGGATAATCACTTCACTAACTACAAGACAGGTAAAATCTTTTACTCTAAAGGTTACTATAACTGTAACAGTAGAAATGTAATATACCTGCTAACATGTACATGTCAACTACAGTATGTAGGAAAAACCTCGCAAAGATTAAAGGAAAGGCTGAGCTCACATATTTCTAATATAAAAAATGCAGCTAGAGACTATAATCTAGGAAAAAGAATCACCAATGTGGCAGATCATTTCCTCAATAAACATAGCAACAAGATTGATACTTTAAAATGCCAAGTCATAGATGGGGTGCGAGAGAGATTAAGGGGAGGTGATCGGGAAATTCCTCTATTACAAAAGGAAGCCCAATGGATCTTTAATTTAAACACTAGGCAACCAGACGGACTTAATGAGGACTGGGACCTCTCGTCCTTTATATAGGGATTGCCCCTCTAAGGCCCTCTGGACTGTCTCTATATA
The DNA here is from genome assembly GCA_019447015.1 of Hymenochirus boettgeri. Lineage (NCBI taxonomy): Eukaryota > Metazoa > Chordata > Amphibia > Anura > Pipidae > Hymenochirus > Hymenochirus boettgeri. The sequence goes on along the minus strand of CM033476.1, from coordinate 325,713,451 downwards.
CCATCTTTGAATGCTCTAATGGCTATATTTTCCTCCTAGCATCAAAGGATCTATTTTAGCAGAAGACAATGAATATTGAGCCTCTATATCCAAGAGATTGGAGATCGATCAAGGGATTATGCTTTGGATACAGAGACATGCTGGATATTTTCTCTCTCTGGCCAGGGTATCACATGGATTTATACTTTGATTATTTGATATATATGGAGGATTTGCAAGAAGGACATATAAAGGTTTTCATACCAAAGAATCCATTCGAGTAGAGGACAACGAACATGGAGCTTCTATACATAAGATTTTGGTGAGAGCCCTTTGGAAAGTCAAGAAATTTATTTGGGTCTTTTTCTATTAAAAGACCGATCAAGGGATCGAGTATTGGGTATAGAAACACTTTTGAATATTACCTGCCTCTGGTTATATCCCTTTTCTTCACTTACTTCTCTCTATATATGGATTACATACTCCTCAGTTATGTTCGGACAAATCCATTTGTACATCAGGATATTGCATGGATTTATTTTATATTATAACTATCTGGTATATATGGAGGATTCACAAGGAGACTATAAAAAGGACCTTGGTAAAACAGGATATCTTAAAGCATCTCTGGATCTGTTTTGTCATTTCCTATGAAACCTTAGAGCACAAAGCGTAAAACTGTTTGTCTACTAAATTGTATACTATCAGAGGCTTAGCTCGGGTATTTGATTTCATATATATATAGGACCTATAAATATTTGATGAAACGGGCTCCTTTTTTCCATTATGTATTGGAACATCAGTTAGGAGTGTCTTAATGCATGGTATCATATTAACAATATCCCCCGATATGATAGGTTTGATGCTTTACTCTACCAGGCTTCTATGATCTGTGTCAACAGAGACAATATTATGAGAAATAGTACGTAACTATACCTAATATGTAAATTCACGATGTATAGCAATGAGCTAAGATCGATACTGTACAGATTGCATCTAATAGGCATTATGTCGCCCATGCTGAAGTGCACTTGGTTGCTCAGATGCGTCCCAAGCTGGAACGCACTTGGTTGCCTAGATGCGCTCCAAGCTGGAACGCATATGTTAACCAGCATCCATTTATTTAATAGTAGGAGGAGTCAAAACGCTCGATGAACGAGAGTGGAGCGGAGCTCCATGTGCCTAGTGATGATGACGTTCTCTGTGCGACACCGCATGGCTGCTGGTGGGGCGCGCCCTTTCCATCTGGCGCGCTTCTTTACCTAATTTAGCTGGAAATAAAAGGTAGAATGGACGAGCCTTTTACTTGCTGCTGACGAAGTCTCCTCCCAGAGACGAAACGCGTCCAGTCCTTTTTAATTTGCTCCCAAAGAGTACCGAATATGACGCTATACTGGTGTAGTATCGCTCTTTGTTATTGTTATGTTTCTGAGGTTCATGTATGATCTGCCACTTAGCTATCTGGGTTACATTTAATATGGCTATCTGTATGTAATAATCTGATACTATCCATTAAGATATTTACTAAATGCATTCACCATAAGCCATGACTATGATATGCTTTAATGTCATTTACCTATGTAGATAGCTTATATACTGTTTGTTTGATATGTAAAACCAATGATTCATATGATAGTTACCAGGACACTGCTATGCTATATATTATAGAGCAATATACATCTGGGATATTCCTCAATATATAAGCAGTGACTTAGGTACAATATACCGGTATATTAATTGGTAACTAGTCTATGAGATTATTTTGCTATATCCAGTTACTTACATGTTACTCTATATGGGATGTGTTTTTAATGTTTTTGGTTGTCCTTATACCTTATATATGTATCCATTTATTCCCACATATGTTCAATAAAGGAGCTTTTATATTTTTGTTATATAGGAGTGTGCCCATATCTTTTATCCATCACTATCCTCTCTGCTTTTCTATGTTTTGATAATTTTTGATGGATGGAGCACCTTCATAATCATTAAACCATAGCTCTAATACCAGATACATCTCACCAGTGCCCCTTGGCTATCACTATTTATATCTTAATGCCATTATGTCACAGAAAGTTGCCTATTACTTTGTGTAAAAATCAGTGGCACGGAGGTACATACAACCTTGTTTACCAAACCTACTGATAGGAGAATAGGAGAAACACACTATTCCAGGCCGACCGAAATCACAATTTTTGCATAAAATCCAGTTTTGCAATCCCTACAATGAGAAATGAGATGAACCTACAGGCCCAGCCATTCACTCATGCAGCCCCCTGAGAAATATAATTGCCCACCCACATCGTACTGAAAGGGAATTACAGCTATCCAGAATGGAGAGAGGGTGTGATCTTCTATATAAATAAAATACATACATACAAATACATACAGTACAGTGTACATATACAGTATAACGCACACATACAGTACAGTACAACATACACAAACAATAAAATGTGCATATACAGTACAGTACAACATACAATGCTGCATAAATGTACAGTTAACGTACACATACAGTACAGTGTAACATACATATACAGTATAACATACACATACAGTACAGTGTAACATACATATACAGTATAACGCACACATACAGTACAGTACAACATACACAAACAATAAAATGTGCATATACAGTACAGTACAACATACAATGCTGCATAAATGTACAGTATAACGTACACATACAGTACAGTGTAACATACATATACAGTATAACATACACATACAGTACAGTGTAACATACATATACAGTATAACGTACACATACAGTACAGTTAACATACATATACAGTATAACATACACATACAGTACAGTGCAACATACAATATACAGTATAACGTACACATACAGTACAGTGTAACATACATATACAGTATAACATACACTACAGTACAGTGCAACAACATATACAGTATAACGTACACATACGTACAGTGTAACATACATATACAGATAACGTACACATACAGTACAGTGCAACATACATATACAGTATAACGTACACATACAGTACAGTGTAACATACATATACAGTATAACGTAAACATACAGTACAGTGTCAACTACATATACAGTATAACGTACACATACAGTACAGTGCAACATACATATACAGTATAACGTACACATACAGTACAATGCAACATACATATACAGTATACGTAACTACAGTACAGTGCAACATACATATACAGTATAACGTACACATACAGTATAGTGCAATATACATATACAGTATAACGTACACATACAGTATAGTGCAACATACATATACAGTATAATGTGCAACATACATATACAGTATAACATACACATACAGTATAGTGCAATATACATAAACAGTATAACGTAACATACAGTACAGTGCAACATAAATATACAGTATAACATACACATACAGTACAGTGCAACATACATATACAGTATAACGTACACTACAGTATAGTGCAATATACATATACAGTATAACATACACATACAGTATAGTGCAATATACATATACAATATAACATACACATACAGTATAGTGCAATATATATATATATACATTATAACATACACATACAGTACAGTGCAACATACCTATACAGTATAACGTACACATACAGTACAGTGCAAATACATATACAGTATAACGTACACATACAGTATAGTGCAATATACATATACGTATAACATACACATACAGTACAGTGCAACATACATATACAGTATACAAGTACACATACTATAGTGAACATACATTACAGTATAACGTACACATACAGTATAGTGCAATATACATATACAGTAAAACATACACATACAGTATAGTGCAATATACATATACAGTATAACATACATACAGTATAGTGCAATATATATATATACAGTATAACATACACAACATTACAGTGTGCAACACACCTATACAGTATAACGTACACATACAGTATAGTGCAATATACATAGTACAGTATAACGTACACATACAGTACAGTGCAACATACATATACAGTAATAAGAAAAATACGTAACCATAGTCAATCAACAAACGTGATAGGACTAACATATCAGTATAGAAGAAAAAGAAATATAGAAAACAACTACAACGTAGCTACAACGACATACACAGTATAGTGCAATATACATATACAGTATAGTACTTACCATCAGTACTCAATAATCCATTATATAACGTACACATACATACAGTGCAACATACATATACAGTTAACGTACACATACAGTACAGTGTAACATACATATACAGTATAACATACACATACAGTATAGTGCAATATACATATACAGTATAACGTACACATACGTACGTGCAACATACATATACAGTATAACTTACACATACAGTATAGTGCAAAATATACATATACAGTATAAATAACGTATAAACAACGTACAACATACAGATAGTACAGTCAACATACATATACAGAATAACAGTATAAACGTACACATACATTATAAATTGCAAATAGTAAGTAAAGCTTATTTCTCTGTCAATAAATGCCCCCCCCCCCCCACACACACACACACACAAACACACACCTTCTAACTATAGGACATATCCAGTAATACCAATCCGTATAGGGGTCATATACATTATAACAGTATACATACACATAACGTAAAGGTGGCCAATATACGCTATCAGTATAATAACAATACCCAGAGACAGTATTAGTGCAATCTCCTAGCCAGTATACATCCAAACGATCAGTACAGTGGCCGACATAACCCTATACGTATACCGTAGCACATACAGTATAGTGCAATGTACATAACAGTATACGTCACATACAGTAGGTGCAACATACATATATAGTAATCACATACACATACAGTATAGTGCCTATACGATATCAGTATACTTACACATACAGTACAGTGCAATATACATATCCGTAAAACGTACACATACATACAGGGCCACATACATATACAGTATAACTACACATACGTACAGTGTAACATACATATACAGTATAAACATAACCATACAGATAGTGTCAATATCATAGTACAGTAAAGTCACACATACAGTAAACAGTGCAACATACATATACAGTAATAATGTACACATCAGTAAGTGCATATACATAATACAGCATACACCCATACATGCAATTCAACATACCTATACATATAGACGTACACATACAGTATAGTGCAATATATATATACAGTATAACGTAAATATACATACAGTTCACTCACATAATACTTATAACAGACACCTACGTACAGTTACACATACATATACAGTATAATGTACACATACATAACATGTAACATACATAACAGTTAAACATACCCATGACAGTATAGTGCAATATACATACAGTAGAACTGCAGCATACATATACAGTATAACATGCACATACAGAAAATCTTGCCAATATACATATAATCATCTAACGACACATACTACAGTGCAACATACATTTAGCAGTTAACGTACACTACATTACAGTGCAACGACCAAAAAAAAATTTGTAAAATAAACAGTATAACATCACATACAGTTATAGTGCAACATAATAGTGAGTATAACATACCATCAGTAAAGAGCAACATAACATATCCAGTAGTAACGACACATACAGTATAGGCAGGATATACATATACAGTAAACGTACACATACAGTATAGTGCAATTCCATAGAACAGTATACATACCACTACATTACAGTGTAACATAGCATATATAGTATAACTACACATACAGTACAGGAACATACATTACCCAAGGTAATACATACACATACATTATAGTCAATATACAGATACATTAATAAAAACCTACACTAAAGTATGTGCCATATACATATAACAGTAGAAATGTTTCCCTACAGTCCAGTGCAATATACATATACAGAAACGTGCACATACAGTACAATGCAACATACATATACGTATCACGTACACATACATTATAGTGTTTTACATACCTATAACAGTGTACGTACCATAACAGTACGTGTCACCATACATATACAGTATACGTACACATACAGTATAGTGCATTATATATAAGTAGAACGTACACATACAGTACAGTGTAAACCTCATAACAGTAAACGTACACATACCGTAACAGTGTGACATACCTATACGAGGTAATAAACGTACACGACAGTAACAGCGAACATACATATACAGTATAACTTACACTACATTACGTGTACATACCTATACAATATAACTACACAATACAGTACAGTGAACATACATATACAAGTATAACATACAACATACAGTACAGCGTAACATACATATACATTATAAACTTACAACATACCTACGTGTAACATACATAACATTATAACATACACATACGTACAGTGTAACATACTATACAGTATCACGTACACACAGTACAGCGTAACATACATATACAGTATAATAACTTCACAAGCTACCAGTACAGTGTAACCTACTATACATATAACATACACAAACAGTACAGGGTGAACATACATATACATATAACGTAACATACATTACTGTAACAACAGAATACATATAACGTAACATACAGTACAGTGTACCATCATATCAGTATAACGTACAACATACAGTACGTGTAAAACATACATATAAAGGTATTACGTACATTAACAGTATAATGTACACATACAAGTACAGCGTAACATCATATACCGTATACGTACACATACAGTACAGTGTCCATACATATACAGTATAACTACACAGTACAGTAACAGCGTACATACATAGACGTATAACGTACCATACAGTTACAGTGCACGACACTACCTATACCTATAACTACACTACAGTATAGTGCAATTAACATATACAGGTAAAAAACGGTACACATACCGTACAGTGCAAACATCACATATACAGTATAACGTACGACATACGTCCAGTGTAACATACATAGACAGTATAGACGTACACTACGGATAAGTGCAATATACTATACAGTCTAACGTACACATACGTCAGTGCAATATACATATACAGTTAACTACACATAACATACAGTGCACATCACCTATACGTACATAGACGTACACATACAGTCAGTGGTAAACATACTATACCGTTAACATCACATAACAGTAAAGGTGCCCTTACATATACATGATAACCCCGTTTTTTAACACATCTAGTACAGTGCACCATACATCTCAGTCTAATGTACACATCCGTATAGTGCAATTACATATACAGTAATAACGATACACATACATTAACGATGCAACATACAATACAGTATAACGTACACATACAGTATAGTGCAATATACATATAATACAGTATACGTCCATACAGTCAGTTCAACATCATATCGGATAACCTACACATACAGTCACAGGAACATACATATAGAGTTATAAATGTACACATACATACAGGTAACATACATATACAGTATAACATACACATACAGTATAGTGGCAACATAACCTAATAACATTAAAAAGACAAAAGGATAATAAAAACAAACAATTTGCAACATACATATACTGTATAACTTACACTAACAGTATGTGCAATATACATATAGCAATTATAATGGTAACACACAATATTACAATGCAACATACATTTTACAGTATACTTACCCCTACAGTACAGTCAACATCATAACAGTAATAACATACACATACATAATAGTGCACATACATATCAGTATAACATACACATACAGTAAAGGGCAACATACCTAACAGTATCACGTACACATACAGTAATAGTGCAATAATACTATACATTATAACGTACACAACCGTAATTAGTGCACTATACATATAATAATAACGTACAGCATACTTACAGTGCAACATAAATAAGCAGTATAGAACGTACACATACAGTACAGTGCAATAAGAACATATAACAGTTAACGTACACATACAGTACGTGCAACATACATATACATTATAACGTACACATAGAGTATAAGCAATTACTATACCGATAACTACACATACGTACAGTGAACATACAATATAGTATAACATACACATACAGTAGCGTGAACACATATACATATAACGTACACCAGACAGTCAATGCAAATAAAACATATGAGCAGTATAACTTACACATAGTATAGTTTTTGTCAATATACAATATACCAGTATAACGTACACATACAGTATAATGCATATATATACAGTATAACGTAACACATACGTATGTGCATATACATATAGGCATAATAACATACACCTGACATTATAGTGTCAATACCATATACAGTTACAACACATACAGTATATGCAATATACGTTACATAAACATCCCACATACAGTTTAGTGCAACATACATATACATTAAACATACACATACATCATTTGAGACATACTATACAGTTACCGTCCACATACAGTAAAGTGCACAAACATATACAGTATAACGTACACATCGTAATGTAACATACATCTACATTTGAAAGTAATAACATACACATACTTACCGTTAACATACATATACAGTAATAACGTACACAGACAGTACAGTGTAACAACAATAAGCAGTATAACGTACCATTACGTACAGTGTAAACATACATATACATGTATAGACGTTACACATACAAGTACAGTGTAACATAACATCTACCTATAACGTACCATACAGTACAGTGTACATACATATGCAGTATAACGTACCATACAGTAACAAGTGGGTACTATACTATACAGTATACATAACACATACAGTATAGTAGCAATTCCATATACAGTATAAGTACACAGACAGTATAGTGCAATATACAGATACAGTATAAAGTCCACATACAGTATAGTGCAATATCATATACAGTATAACATACACATACAGTATATTGCAATATAACCTATACAGTATTAACATAACACATACAGTATAGTGCCAATATACATAACAGTATAACAGTCCACATACAGAGTGGATCAGTACGTAACAACAATACACAGTGTACACTACATAGTATACAACACAAGTACATACATACATATACAGTGAATATACATACCTGTAACAGTTTATAACTCTACAGTACGTAGACATCCAACCACATATAGTATCACAACTCAATAGTGCAATATACATATACAGTATAACCGTTTCACCTACAGTACAGTGCATAATACAATAATCCAGTGTAAAAACGTATCACATACATACAGATGCAACTACATATACAGTTATAACGTACACATACGTAAGTGTACATTCTTAGTGTAACTACACATAACATACAGTACTACATATACAGCTATAACTACCCGTATAGTGCAATATCATATACCGTATAACGTACCACATACATACAGTGCAACATACATATACAGTATTACCGTACCATACCTACGTGCACTATACATATACAGTATAACGTACAGCTACAGTCAAGCGAACTACATATACAGTATAACGTCACACCATACCAGTATAGTGTAATAAATATACAGTATAACTTACAATACAGTACATTGCTAACATACATATACATGATAGCATACACATACAGTCATACAGTATAACAACCATATCAGTATAAGTACACATAAGTACAGTGTAACATACATATACAAAGTATACACATACCATACAGATAGCTGCAATCATCATATACAGTATAACGTGACACATACGTAACTCTACATATACACGTAATAGTTCACATACAGTATCGTGCATATACTATACAGTATAACGATACACAACAGTACAGTGAACAGACATTACCAGTATAACTACAATACAGTCATGCTAACATACAATATACGTATAACATACACATACAGTAATGTGCCATACATATCAAATACGTCACAAGTTGGTACTAATATAACAGTATTCCGTACATACCATATGTACAAACATTAGCTAAAAATACGTATCGACACATACAGTACGTAACAAATTACGTAATAACGTACACATCAAGTAATACGTCGTAACATAATATACATATAAACGTGACACTTAAGTCAGCACATCCATCAGTATAACTACGTTATGGCAATAGTACATATACAGTATAACATCCACACAGTACAGTACACTAAGTTAACGTACACATACATTACTAGTAGTAACAACATATCACTAAGCTACAGATACGTAATCAATATAATACATTATACACAATACGTACATATACATATAGTATCAAGTAACTACATATAGCAATATATACCGTATAACACCAATAATAGTGTTAACATACATAACAGTATAATGATACACAACGCTAATGCAATATACATATACGCGTAACTTGACACTCAGTACAAGTCACCATACATATACAGTATATAAAGTACACTCAGTATAGTTACTTACATATACAGTGATAACTACACATATATACAGTAAGGAACATACATATACAGTATAACGTCCTTAGTAACAATACATATACAGATACTACACATGGTGCACATATATACTATAACAGTAATAACGTACACATACATACCGTGTGACATCATAGTATATTACACTACTACAGTGTAACAACTAAAGTATACAACATACCGTACTAGTGCAAATACATATACAGTTAAGCAACTCATAATAACTACCATACTAGTGCATACATACAGTAAAGTACATACTGACATACTACTACACTTACTTCCACTTATACAGTAGTAATACATAACAGTATCAAATCATACGTAAGGCAACATACAGTAAGTAGTAAATCAATAACAGTAAAGGCAAGCACATAACAGTAACGTAACATACATATACAGGATATACGATATAAGTAAGTACAGATGAATAATCATATCATATACGTATACAGTACACATACAGTAAGTGAACATACAATATACAGTATAACGTACCCATCAGTACAGGTGCAACTATACATACTACAGTATAACGTCACATACAGTACAGTGACATACATTACAGTATAACTACCACAATAATGTATAGTGCATAACATATACAGTATAAACGTACACATACAGTACACGTTAACATACATATATATTCATAACGTACACATACAGTAAACAGTTATACATACATATACATATAACGTACCACATACAGTACCAGTGTAACATAATACGTACATTACGTAAGTACACAAGTAATATCAATATACACATCACAGATAAATCGCTACAATACATTATCAGTCAGACATATACGTATAAACACTACAGTAATGTCAAAACAGTATACGTATAACATACATATCAGTATGTACAAATACATATCAGTACAACTACAACATATACCATTCATATACAGTATAACGTACACATCAGTACTAGTGCAACATACATAACAGTATAACGTACACATACGTATAGTGAATCATACATATAAGTAACTTACACCAGTACGCAACACCTACATTATACAGTACACATACATACAGTGACTACATATACAGAACATACACATACAGTACAGTGTAACTACATTACAGTATAACTTGCACATACAGTATACGTGCTAACATAGACAAATACAGTTCACTACGACACTACAGGACAGTGAATACACAATACAGTATACACGTACACATAACAGTAATGTGCTAACATACTATACCGTATCACGTACATACATACATAAGGTAACCTCATATACTGCAGTATAACTAACAATACAGTAAATTGCATATACATATACAGTATAACGATACACAGTATCAGTACTAGTGCATACCTGATCATCACGTTACACATACAGTATAGTGCAATATACATATACATTAGTAAGTACACTACATAGTCATTACATATACATATACCTCCCATACAGTATGCAATAACCTACATATAAACGTACAACATACGTATGTGCAACATACTACATAACATAAACGATACACCATGACAGTAACCAGTGGCATAGCATACTATACAGTAAACCGTGCACAATACAGTAATCTCATAGAACAGCGTACAACTAGATGATCACATAATAGTAACAGAAACATACAGTAGTAAATACATACAGATAACGTACAATACATTACAGTCAATATCATTACAGTTACGTTACAATACATCATTACCATCAGATACGTTAAACACACATACAGTAAATTGTAACATCATATACGTTAACAACAATAACGTAATACGTGCATATACATATAACAGTATAACACATGTAGCTTGCACATACATGTAACTACCATCGTGTCAACTACATATAGTATAGTACCATACATCGGGCATAGACATACGATATACCGTGCAATCAATACATATAGTATAATAGCACTACAGTAAAGGGGCAATATAACTATATACAGTAATAACTAGTCCAGTGAACAACATAGTACATATACTATAACATATCAGTACACGTAACTATAGCACTATACATTCATAACTGACACATACAGTACAGTGTCAATCAATATACGTTAACGTAACACATACGCTGATACCGTGTCATATACATATACATATAACTCCATGCAGCACACATATCGTAAAAATAACGTAGCACATAAGTATAGTGCAATATACATTACAGTATAAACGTACACATACATAACATGTGCAACATAACATATTACGTATAGCTCACATACAGTAAAACAGTGAACATACATATACAGTATAACATACACATACCGTACTACGTGCACATATCATACTAGTATAAATACACATACAGTAATAGAGCAATATACATTACAGTAAACGGTACACATACGTAATATGTGCATATACAATACAGGTATAACGTAAACACTACAGTTGTGCAATATACTATACAGTATAACTCAACAACATACGAGTTACAACATTAGTAACATACGTAAGTACATAACATCATATCCTTACCTACTAAGATATTCATATAGTATAATTATAACGATACCCATACATATAAGTGCAATATACATCTACAGGTATAAATTACCACATAAAGTTAGTGCAACTATACATATACAGTATAACAGTCACATACAGTACAATGAACATACATATACAGTATAACGTAACAATACAGTACAGTGGTCACATACTTAACAGTGTAAAACGTACACATACAGTCATGTGTAACATACATATCCGTATAACATACACATACAGTTATGCAATATATAACAGTAAACGTAAAACAGTAACAGTAATACAGTATACTATAACGTACACATACACGTACAGTGTAACATACATATACAGTTATAACGTACACATACATACATGCTAACATACATAACCGTAATAACGTACACATACAGTACAGTGTAACATACATATACCATATAACGTTACACATACAGTACAGTGTAAACATCATATACAAGTATAACGTACACATACATTCAGTTACTAGCTCTACATCATACCATTACAGTATAGTCCACATTCCGTATACCGTACTACTTAAATGCATATACATATACAGTAATAAAGTACACATACATAAGGCATGTACATATACTAGTACTAACCTAACACATACGTATAGCGCATATATACGTACTTTATGAACAGTAGTTAACATCATAGACAGTCATACACAGAAATACGTGCATCATACATATCACAGTATAACGTACACACTGTACGTACAGTGCTAACATACATATACAGTATAACGTACACATACAGTACAGTGCAATATACATATACAGGTAAAACGTACACCATACCGTAGTGTCAATTGCAATACAGTAGACCTAATATACATTATAATGCACTAACATTACAGCTAAGTCATTCATATACAGTAGAGTACAGGTACACTACATTACAGTGATACATACATATACATATAACGTACGGACATACAGTACAGATGCAACCATAACTAACGTTCAACGTACCTATAACAGTATAAACTACCATATCAGTATGTAACCTATACATTACTCTATACTTATAGTTACCAAGAGTACAGCCATAACATACATATAAGTATACGTACACATACAGTACAGTGTAACATACATAAGTATAACGTACACTCGTACTAAGTGCAATACATATACAGTCATACGTACACATAACATAACGCCAAGGTACAGTACATACATATAACGTGAAAGTCATACACCATTACAACTATAATATAATGTATACATACGTCTAAACATAAATAACAGTACGTATATACAGTGAAACAAATAAGACAGGTCACAACAGATAACACACATACATAATACAAATTAGTAATAGTACACATACATATACGCCAAGTACAGTAAACAAACCCTACTCATCTACAGTATAATTCTACACTACAGCACACGTGCTAACATACATGATGTATGTCATATAACAGGATACGACATACAGTACAGGCATACCATATATACAGTAAACGTGCACATACAACTATACATTACACTTCGACATATCAGTATTACGTACATATACATATAATATAACGGTACACATACATCGTACAACATACTGTTACACGTACCGTACTACATACAGGTACAGTAACTACTATAACAGTTATAACAGTACACTACAGTACAGTTGTAACACTAACCTATGTCAGTTAAACTACACATACAGTACGTAAGCAACCATCAGACCGACTATACAGTTATCAACGTACACAATACAGTAGTGAGCTAATCATACCTTCAGGATATACGTACACATCAGTATCAGTGCATATACATACTAAATTAACGTCTACATCATTACCATAACAGTGTAACACAATATACATGTATATAGTAAACATACACATACAGTACAGGACACATACTAAGCTAGAGACGTACACATACAGTAATGTACAATTACAATACAGTATAACGTACACATACATATAGTGCAACATATACATATAGGTACAACAGTATAATGTACACATACAGTACAGGCGTAACATACGTACAGTATAACGTTCACATCCGTACAAAGGTGCCTCATAACAGTAACGAAACCGGGATACAGTATCGGTGTACAGACATAAACAGTACTACACCTCGTACGTAACATACATATAAGTATCTTACCGTACAGTATATAAATATATACATTATAACGTACACCATACATTCCGTGTAACATACAATCAGTATAACTACACTACTACAGTCGCTAACTATACATATCAGTACATACACAGTACAGAACTGAACAACATAACAGTAGATACGTACACATACAGTACAGTTGTAACATACATATACACGTATAACGACTACAACATTGTACATCACAGTAAACACAAGTACTGTACACTACATATACAGTATAACATACACTTGACAGTCAACAGGACGGTAACACAGATAACAAAGTAACAGTCACATACAATACGGTCACATCAGCATCAGTAACAGTGTAACATACTATACAGTATAACATACACTACAGTACGTTGTAATACCTACATATACAGTATAACTACACATACAGTACAGCTGAACATCCATCCATATCATGATAACGTCACACATCACAGTCAGTGCAACAACATATACGCGTATAACATACACAAACAGTCCAGGTACTACATATACAGTATACATACCATCCAGTACATGTATTAATACGACACTACAGTACATACATACATCCGTATAACGATACACATACAGTACAGTGATAACATAATACAGTATACATACTACAGTACTAACATACATATAGTATAAAGCATACACATACAGTTACAGTTAACATACATATACAGTATTACGTACACATACAGTACGGTGTAACCAATAATACTATTACGTACAGTAATTACACATACCTACAGTAACAGTACATATGTCACTCGTAAGTGAACATACAATACGAATACTAATACGTATAACATCACACATACAGTACAGTGAACTATACATATACAGTATAAACTACACATACAGACAGTGTCAACTATACATCATCTACGTAATAACATCACATACAGTGACAGTGTGACATACATATACGGCAAGAGTATCGACATAACAGTATAGTGCAACGTACACATACAGTACGCTAACATACCCATTACAGTACGACGGTCACAGTACATTGTATACAGTACATAACTACAGTATACATTACACAAGAATACATAAGCATAACGTACACATAGGCAGTAGTACCTACATATACAGTAATAATCGTACACACCAGGTTACCCACGCTTACAACATACAGTATATACGTACACATACATTAGAGTGTACATACATACATTATACAGTATAACACGTAGGTACACAGTACAGGTAATATCATTACATATAACGTACACAGTCCAGCGACGTGTAACATACAATACATATTACGTACATATACCGATATAGCGTACACAAGCAGTACCAGCGTAACATACAATACAGTATAACGTACACATCAGTACATGTGTAACTATCATATTAACAGTATTACGTACTATACAGTATAAAACTACACATACATACAGCAACATACATATACCGTATAACGTCACATACATGTACGATTGAACATACTATACATATAACGTACACATGCATGTACAGTGTAACATACATTCAGTATACGTACTAACATATAACGTTGAACAAGCACAGTACAGTCGTACATCATATACATGTATCAAGCGTACACATCCCAGTCAGTTAGCAACATATCAGTATTACGACTTAATAACGTACACATACGTCAGGTAATACATCTACGTTAACTACCTGGTTATTTAATACATTATACAGTATAAGTACATACAGTCAGACATACATATGACATTACGTACATAACAGTAATAACTACACATACAGTACAGGTAACATACCGATTCTACATATACGTCAAACGTACCCATACAGACGTGTAACATACATATACAGTATAACGTACCCTACAGTACAGTGTAGACATACATATACAGCTATGACATACACTAGTACAGTAATACATCGTTAACAACATACATAGGTGCCATATACAGACATAGCGTAACATACACCTATACATAACAACTAAGTATAAATACACCGTACGAATGCGATATCATATATCTAACAGTAGTGAACATACATATACATTATAACGTACACATACAGTACAGTTGTGAGAATACTTACATTTATACAGATACGTATAAACGTAACGAATACAGTACAGTGTAACCACATATACAGTATAACATATCACACTACAGTACAGTGCAATATACATATACATCTAAACATACACATACAGTACAGATGAACATACATAACATCTATACGTAACACATACAGTACAGTGTCAACATACTATACAGTATAATAGCACATACAGCGTAATACACTACAGTAGTAACTAACTCATACTGCAATAACATATACGTATAACATACAATACAGTACAGGGACATCATAACATATAACAGTCCATCATAACTACATACAGTGCAACATACATATACAGTATAAATACACATACCGTACAGTGTACATCTCATACCAGTAATAACATACACACATACAGTAACAATGACAATATACAGTATAGAATTGAATAACATACGTTACATCAGTATCAGTAACATACACATCCATACATTATACTAAGTCATACACATACAGTACAGTGTAACATACATATACAGTATAACATACACATACAGTCAGTGCAACATATCGTAACATACACATTAACACTAACGTATAACATACCATCATCACATAGTGAACCATACTATACAGTATAACATACACATAAGTACGTGCAAAACATATAACAGTATAAATCATAACAGACAGTCAGAACATACATATCAGTATACGTACACATACAGTACGAGTGACAATCATACATATACAGTTAAATACTTACACATACATTACAGTGCAATAACATATACAGTATAACCTACACATACAGTACATGTGAACATACATATACAGTATAACATACACCATACATGTAACATGCACTACTACATATACCACCAAGTATAAACATACACTACAGATAACAAAACACAGTACAGGCAATATAACATATACAGTATACGTACACATACATACAGTGGACCATACATATACAGTATAACATCGCACATACAGTAGTGACATACATATCCGTATAACCTACACATCAGTACAGTGAACATACATATCAGATTAAACATCACATACAGCACAGTGTCAACATACTTACACTTATAACGTACACATACAGTACAGTGTACATACATCATCACAGTATAACATACCATACAGTACAGGTAACACCATACAGTACACTAGTCCTGACGTACATATCGTCTCACATACAGTAGCAGTGTACATCATATACATTAAACTAACATAGTCAACAGATCGTAATACCAGCATACATTCGTAAAACAACTATACAGTATAAGTACACCATACATACAGTGTAACATACATATACATATATAACTCCATAGTACAGTACATAACAACGTACACATGCATACTAAGGTAACTACATATACCTATACGTACACACTACAGTACAGTGTACATACATCAATACAGTATACCGTACACATACACGTACTCATGGACATACCGTACTACCTATACAGTATAACGATACACTACATTACAGTGAACATACATATACAGTATAACGTACACATACAGTACAGTAACATACATATCCAGTTAGTACAACCATACAGTAATACGTGACACATACCATAATTTACTACATGCAGTAAATACAACATACGTACATACAGTGTAACATACAATACATCTCATATACAGTATACATACACATACCGTACAGGGTAACTTAACATATACAGTATAACACATACATACAGTATCATACGTAACACTCGCAGTGGAATAGCATAGACAGTATAATACAGTAGTAACTGATATCACATACTAAGCTACAACAGTAAGTGCAACATACATATACATATATACAATAGTACATTACTACTATACGTATAACGATACACATACAGTAACAGTGGCATACTATCACATATACGTATAAATAATAAGACACAACATACAAGTACGTTGTAACCATACATATGACAGTATAAAACGTACACACTACTTACATTAAGATACTCATACATTATAAACTACACTACAGTAACAGTGACACCATACATATACAGGTATAACATACCATACAGTTACGTGCTAATATCATATACATATTAACGACACAGACAGTACAGTGTAACATACATTAGACGTATAACATACACATACGCTTACAGTATATTCATACATACAGTATAACATACAATACCAGTATAACAGTTGAACATAATCATATACAGTATAACGATACACAGTCAGTACAGTTGTAACATCTATACAGTATAACGTACACATACAACTAGTTAACATACATTAACAGTTACTACACATACAGTACGTGCAAATAACATACATATCAGTATAACATACCATACATTACAGTGACATACTATACATAAACTACACATCCAGTCACTAACAGTCAGCAGTATACGATAAGTACAGTTAATCAACATACGTACACATACAGTACAGTGTAAACATACATATACAGTAATAACATAACATCAGTACAGTGTCAATCATACATATACAGTATACCTACACATACAGTACAGTGGACTACATATACAGTATCACATACACTACAGTACATTGTACATACTATCAGTATAATGACACATCCAGTACAGTGTACACTACATATACAGTATAACATACACATACAGTACACAGTGGTAACTCTAACAGTATAACATACACATACAGCATATTCAGTGTAACTCATATTACCAGTATACAACTTGACACATACAGTACGTGTACATACATATACAGTATAACCAGTACACATACAGTACAGTGGCAATACTATACAGTATAATACACATACAGTACAGTACTACAAACTTTAAGCATATAAGCACAACGTAGGTGTAACTACAATACATATACATTGTAACATCATACATTACTAACAGACGTAAACATAACAACGTACAGTGAACATACCATAACAGTATAACTACACATCATACAGTGTAACTACATATACCAGTATAAACATCACATACAGTAACAGTTACATATACATATACAGTTATAACATACACATACAGTACAGTGCATAACCTACCTATACAAGTTACTACGACATAGTACAGGTAACATCTATACAGTAACTACAATGTGTAAGAAACATACATATACAGTATAACACGTACCATACAGTCATGATGCAACATACTATACATAATGTACATGCCAACAATACAGTACAGTGTACATACATATAACAGTATAACATTACACATACAGTACAGTGAACATACTATACAGTATAATGGTACACATACAGACAGTAACATACTTCATATAACAATACCCATACGTACAACAGTGCAAATACCTATACAGTATCACCTACCATACAGGACAGTGCAACATACATATACAGTATAACATACACATACAGCCAGTGTAACATACTGTACAGTATAAACCGTACACATACATTACTGTAACATACATATACAGTATAACTAACATACAGTACAGTGTAACATACATAACAGTATCATAATACACATACAGTACAGTGAACATACATATACGTTAACATACACATACAGTACAGTGTAACATACATATACAGTATAACGTACACATACAGTATAGTGTAACATACATATACAGTATAACATACACATACAGTACAGTGAACATACATATACAGTATAACATACACATACAGTACAGTGTAACATACATATACAGTATAATGTACACATACAGTTAACAGTGTAACATACATATACAGTATATGTACACATCAGTACAGTGTAACAATACATTACAGTTATAATGTACACATACAGTACAAGCGTAATACATACAGTATAACGTACACATACAGTACAGTGCAAATACCATATACAGTATAACTAACCACATACGTACAGTGAACATACATATACCGTATAACGTCACATACGACAGTGTAACATACATATAACAGTATAACATACACATACAGTACACAGTGAACATACATATCAGTATAAAACCATACACATACAGTACAGTGCAACATACATATACAGTATAACATACACATACAGTAACAGGTAACATACATATACAGTATAACATACACATACAGTACAGTGCAATATACATATACAGTATAACATACACATACAGTACAGTGCAATATACATATACAGTATAACATACACATACAGTACAGTGAACATGCATATACAGTATAACATACATACAGTAACAGTGCAACCTACAATATACAGTATAAATACACTACATACAGTGTACCAACATAACAGTCTAACATACACACAAGTACAGCAATATACTATACAGTATATAACGGACACATACAGTACATGTAACATACATATTACAGTATAACATACACATACGTTACAGTGCAACCTACATATACAGTATAACTACCATACAGACAGTGCACATACATAACAGTATAACATACCCATACAGTACAGGTACATACATATACAGTATAACGTACACATACAGTACCGTGTACATACATTACAGTATAACATAACACATACAGTACAGTGTAACATACATATACAGTATAACATACACATACAGTACAGTGAACATACATATACAGTATAACATACACATACAGTACCGTGTTAACATACATAACAGTATAACGTACACATACACGTATAGTGTAACATACATATACAGTATACCCATACACATACGTACAGTGAACATACATATACAGTATAACATACCCAACATTACAGTGTAACATACATATACAGTTAACGTACACATACAGTACAAAAGCGTAACATACATATACAGTATAACGTACACATACAGTACATGTAAACATACATATCAGTTATAAAACGTACACATACAGGACATTGTAACATACATATAACAGTAAACATCAACAACATTACCGTGTAGACATACATATACAGTATAATGTACAACATACAGTAACAGCGTAACATACATACAGTATAAACGTACACATACATACAGTGTAACATACATATACATTATAATGTACACATACAGTACTGTAACATACATAACAGTATACAATACACATACAGTACAGTGTAACAATACATATCTACAGTAAAAACAATACACATACAGTACAGTGTAACATAACATATACGATAATGTACCATACAGTACAGTGACATACATATACATTATAAACCCGTACACATACAGTACAGTGTAACATAACATATACAAGTACAAAAATGTCACTCGTACAGTGTAACATACATCTAACAGTATAAATGTACACATACAGTACAGTGTAACATACATATCCAGTATAATGTACACATACAGTACAGGTAACATACATATAACAGTAAACATACACATCAGTACAGTGTAACATACAGTATACAGTATTACGTACACATACAGTACAGTGTAACATACATAGACAGTAACATACACATACGTACGTGTAACATACATATACATATAACATACACATCCAGTACAGTTAACATACATTACAGTATTAACTACACATACATACAGTGTAACATACATAATAATACAGTATAATGTACACATCAGTACATGTAACATACATATACAGTATAACGTCACATACATTACAGTGTAACATACAAAAACAGTATAATGTACCAGACAGTACAGTGTAAACATACATATACAGTATAATGTACACAACAGTACAGTGTAACATCCATATACAGTATATGTACACAACATACAGTGTAACATACATATAGAGTTCAATATAGAAAAGGATCAATGGGTACACGCATTTGCACTTTTAAAGAGGGCCGGGGCACAAGCCTAGTCTTGAACTTGTCAATCACCCAGCCCTCCCCCTGGCACACCTACATGTTAGACACGATCTATTCAGTAATAGTAAGTAAAGCTTATTTTCTCTGTCCAATAAATGCCCCCCCCCCCCACACACACACACACACAAACACCACTCTACACTCCTACAGCTAAACAAAATCTTCCTGATTCAAGCAGACATTACAGCTTGAATCAGGTAATAGCAGCTGTACAGTATAAAGTACCATCACACACACAACGCCCCCCAAAAAAATACAGGGGGATGCATCCATAGATATTTCAACATAAAATTATACATTATATAAATAGAAGTGCCTAGAGCTTCGCCACGAGGGAAAGGAGGTCCCTTGCCCCCGAAGAGCTTACAAGCTAGTTAGTGGGTCCATTACAGATACAATGGAAGGTATAAGTGCTGGAGTGAGATTTGTGCAGTGCAAATCAAACAATTATATACTGGCTGGTTTAACCGATAGGTAGGATGTAATGGTAGATTATCATATATCGATCTATGAACCCTAATACTGTGCTGGTTT
>CM033476.1:325436732-325690072 GCA_019447015.1 Hymenochirus boettgeri | reverse complement strand
AAACTGTAAATTCTTTCTACTGGACCTAAGCCTAAAATACAAAATCTTGGAATAACACCCAAAAACATGAACTTTCAGAGTTTCCAGAACAAAGCAGGCAGGCCAGTCCCAGTTTACACAAATATGATATAGGAAAAAAGGACGAGGGACACATCCTCATCATTTTCTTCCGGTAACAAACTTGTAACTGTTTAACAGTATTTATAATATTAGAAAGGCCCTCATGCACTCTATTATACAGAATGTGCATTTCATATTATAACAATATTGTAAATTGTACCGCGCCGGTAGTTATTTCACGCATGGTAAATAACAGAGTATACTGTGCGTTCTTTAATATGTGACATTTGTACGTTGGTTTCTTTTAATATGGAATTCTATTTGAAAGAAACAGCAGTAGAGTTTGTCGAAAATAAAAAGGCACAAAGTCCATCCATACTTACAACGCCGTGTAAATATACAATATAAAATAATGGGTTAACAACAGTTTCAGTATTTATTCTGGCAAGATCATTATTTTACTTACAAAGTTTATAAATACTTATAAATTCTCTACTGACAATTTTAACTACATTCGACCAAAAAAAAACTACATGATGAATTTAAATACATTGAATACTTACATCGACGAATTTAGACAACATTTTGAACTAATGAGAATTGTAACTACATTTGAACCTACATTGAGAATTTAACTACATATTGAACTACATGAGAATTTATACTACAGACAATGAAATACTAAACATGAAGAATTTAATACATTCGAAACTACATGAGATTAAATTGAATGAATTTATACATTTGAACTACATGAGAATTACGCTACATTTGAATACATGAGAATGTAACTACATTTGAAACATGAAATTTCGGTACATTTGAACTACATGAGACTAACTGAACTACATGAGAATTTACTACATTTGAAAACTACATGAGGAATTTAACAATGAAATACATGAGACTTGCTTACTGAACAAATGGAGAATGAACTACATTCGAACTACATGAGATTAAACTACATTGAAACTACATGAGAATTTAAACACATTCGAACTACATGAGAATTTAACTACATTTGACTAACATGAGAATTTTACACATTTGAACATAATGAGAATGTAAAACGAACATTGAACTACATGAGATTTAACTACATCGAACTACATATGAGAATGTAACTACATTCAATAATGGTAATTTATACATTTGAAACTACAGGAGATGTAATACAAATCGAAACGATATCAGAATTAACTACATTTGAACTACATGAGAATTTAAACTACATTTGAACTACAGAGAATTTTACTACATTCGAACTACATGAGAATTTAACTACATTTGAAATACATAGAAATTTAACTACATTGTGAAACTACATGAGAATTTTACTACATTCGAACTACATGAGAATTTTGACTATTCGAACTACATGAGAATTTAACTACATTTGAACACATGAGAATGATTATAATTTGACTTACAACGAGAATGTACTACATTTGAAACTACATGGTAACAATTGAATAGATTAACTACATTTGAAACGATTAACATGTGAAGACATCTAGAAACACATTTCGAACTACATGAGAATTGTACTACATTTGAACTATCATGAGAATTAATACATTCGCAACTACATGAGAATTCTATAACGACAAATTTAACTACATGCGACTGATTTAACATTTGAACTACATGGATCGAAACTACATTGGCATGAACTTTAACTCCATTCGAACTACATGAGAATTTAACTACATTCGAACTACATGAGAAATTTTACTACATTCGAACTACATGAGAAGTAACTACTTCGAACACATGAGAATTGATTCTACATTTGAACTACAGAGGAGTTACTACATTTGAATACATGAGGAATTAACGACATTTGAACTAACATGAGAATTTAACTACAGTGAACTACATGAGTAAATTTGAACTACTGAGAATTTAACTACAGTGATACAGAGAATTTAATACGATTGAACTACATTGAGAATGTATTACTTGAACTAAATAGAATTAAATCATACCTGAGAATGTAATACATTCGAACTACATGAGAATTTTATACATTTGAACTACATGAGAATTACACTACATTTGAACTTATGAGAATTTAACTAGCATTTGAACTACATGGAATTTAAACATTAACCAAGAGTACACTACTACAGTACATGAATGAAAAGTGTAGAGCACATTACATGATGAATACATGATACATGAGAATGTAAACTACATGAACAACATGAGAATGTAAACTACATTGTGAACTACATGAGAATATGTAACTACCATCAACTTCAGAGAATTAACTACATTGAACACATGAGAATTTCACTACATTGCAAACTACATGAGAATTAACTACATACGAACTACATGAGAATTTTACTACTTTGAACTACATGAGAATTTAATTCAGTGAAACTACATGGAGAATTACTACATTTGAACTACATGAGAATTTACTACAGTTGAAACATGAGAATGTAACTACATTTCGAACTACATGAGAAGAAATACAGTTGAACTACAGAGAATGTAACGACATTCTGCTATTTATTTTTTCTATGTGTATTTTTTTCTTTTTTTTTTTTTTTTGCACTACATGATTGTTTTTTTTTTTTAACTACAGTTTTAACTACATGAGATGTAACTACATTTGACAACTACATGAGAATGTACTACATTAACTGAATGAGAATGTAACTACAATTGAACTATGAGAATGTAACTACAGTTTGAAACTACATGAGATGTAAACATTTTGAAACACATGGAATTTAAACTGACAGTTGAACTACATGAGAATGTAACACATTGAAACACATGAGATTTTTCTACAGTTGAACTACATAGAATGTCAACTACTTGAATACATGAGAATGTAACTACAGTTGAACTACATGAGAATGATACTAATTTGAACTACGGATGAGATTTACTACAGTTGAAACTACATGAGAATGTAATACAATTGAACTACATGAGAATGTAACGTACATTTGAACTACTATGAGAATGTAACCACATTTGAAACTAATGAGAATGAACACATTTTGTGAAACTACATGAGAAGTAACTACAGTTGAACTACATGAGAATGTAACTACATTTGAAACTACAATGCCCCCAGAATTAACTAAGTTGAAATACATGAGAATGTAACTACAATTGAACGAACATGGGAATGTAAACTACATTTGAACTACATTGAGAATGGCTAAACTACATTGAACTAACATGAGATTTAATACATTTGAATACTGTAAGAGAATAGATGAAATGTAATTTACTCTGCGTAAAGTGATAGTAATTATAAGAAACAAAAATTAATGTAATATATTATTTAATAAATGTGAAACAAGTGAGAATTAACACGTTTGTTGTTTGTATCTGCAGTGTTTATTTCTTAGATAAGGTATGATTCTTGTATGGACAAGCTTGTTTAGATTTAATAAAAAATAGACAGTTTAGATAATATACGCAGAAGTAAGACTGCGTCGATTGCACCTTTAGTTCCTATGAATAATGTTCATGTGTGTAGTACGGATAAGTTACTAGACTTTAGGTGAGTTCAAGGAAAAAAAAAATTGTGAAATTATGAACTGGATGCAATGTCCACCCCTTTTTAACCATCTTATGGTAACATTTCATTATCACCTGAGACACACATTTTTAAATAGTTAAAAGCTTTTAAAAGATAATTGTGAATCTACAACTATAGCATATATATATATACTATATATAGCTTATATATATATACCAACATTGTAGCAGGTGCACTACTGTAACCTTTAAGGCGCAGATTGCTGCAGACCATTGATGTTTTTGACAAAAAATGTTAGGAACGATTGGACGAGAGCAGTAGTCAAGGTGCCCCTATCCCTCATTCCCTCATGAGGTTTGTCCAAATCGAGGGGAGATTGGAGATATCTACCTGAAAGCTGTGATAGCTACAGCACCAGCAGGTCCCATGAGGAAGTTGGGCCCGTCCGTGCATTGCGATAAGTTGTGAGACCCAGTGACATCACAGGATTCATGCTTCACAGGGTTTCCCTTAGGCTTCCTCGGTGGTCTAGAAGAGGTACTGCACTGCAATCTCCATTAACTGGCCTGGCAGTGCGCAGTACATGCTTATAGTAAGCAGTACAATGTGATTCTGACAAGTATGTATCATTCACCTAAGATGTTTGATGATTATCTTTGGTAATGATTTTTGAAAAAAGTTGAAATTCACATTAAAAATTCTTACAAGTGACACCCCCCCCCTTTTTTTTTAAAAAGTTATAATAAAAATAGTGTGCATCAGCATTACTGCATACCGTTGATTCAGGAAATGGGGAGATTGACATTTAGTGTTTTTTACTTGGAAAGTGGGTTTAGGTTAGGAGATTTTTAACATGGTAGGCTGTTAAAATTACAAGAGCTTTTACATTGTTTTCCCTTGTATATGCCCAGGGAGGGAGATTGCATAAGTGGGTTTTATTTCGTTTGCGGGGGCATTTCCCAAGTTTCGGGGGCTGATTCCATTGAAAAAGTGTAGGCTGTTACAGAGGACTTGATTTTATCTTGTAATTGCCCTTGTGACAGCCGTCGCATTATGAGTTAGGTTGACGGTCATGTCGCTGGGCACCCATGCCATATGGCATACGTTTGATCAGACATGTGGGAGATTGACATTTAGTGTTTTTTTTTATTTTGAGAAACATAGAAAATAATCAATGCCCAATTCCTAGGCCCCATACATATTCATATTATTGCACCCTGGCAGTACTTTATAAAACAAAGGGGTTTTAGTATACATTACGTGATCACATGAGGAAAGCCTTCCAACCACGTCAAGGTAACCCCAGTATGGAAGGTCTAACTTCAGACCTTTTTAAATTTTCTTTTAGTCAATTCATAAATTTTTTAAAAATTAATTACGATTAGCACAAACTTTGCATTCTCATTCTAAACACTGGATACATTAACAGGCTATCTCATGCCCCCCCAGCCCTTGGCTTTTTAAAATGAGCGGAAGAGGCCATCCCACCAAGTGCTTTATATTAAAGGCAGAGGACCTCACCATTAAAGGGGCGTGTTGGGTGGTGCTATACAACATGGAGGCTGACCAAGCATCCCAAAAAACATACAATACAAGAATGTGGAAGCACTCCAATGTAGGATAATTTTACAACATTAGAAGAAGTGTTACTGATCTGCAGTCAAACATTATACAAACATAGTGTTTTTTTTTGTTTTAATGAATGGAGGGTATTTCAACGTTCCGGGGCGGATTCCTTTGAAAAAGTGAGGCTGGTCAAATTACTGAGCACTTTGAGTTTTTCTTGTAAGAGCACTTGATGCATGGGTCCAATTCGAGATAGTTTGTGGCCTTTGATCCTGGTAAACCACGCATATTGCATATTTTCATCAGGACTTTTGGGGGAGATTGATATTTGGTAAGATACATTCTTCATTACTTGGGGTTTTGGCATGATTTTTAACTTTGAAACTGCTTTTTCCCTTATTTTTTCAAAAAAATCTGCTAAAACGCGAAAATCGACGAAATCAAAATTTTTTTTCTTTTGCGACTCGCACCATTGATGTATGATAATAAAATGGTACCATTGCTTGCCTGAAGTGTGTGAAGATTCTGATGAAATATATAGTTTTTTTTTGGGTGGGGGTAGAAATTTTTGAGTTTGAGCGGGGTTTGATATTGAAAAATCTGTAAAAATTTATGTTATTGGGCCAAAGCGCATGGATAATTTGGACTAGTGGTTTCAGGTCCGTGTGTTGTATAACCAGCATATGGCATACATTTGGTAGTACACCATTTGTGGGGGCGTATTCTTGAGTTAGATTATTTTTTTTTGGGGGGGGGGACTCTGAACGCTTCAAATTTGCGATTTGCTGATTTTATAATCACAGCCATCATGCATTGATCTCACTTTGGATAGTTGCGTCATGTCCGGATGTGCTACCATTGCCATATGACTACCGGTTGATTCAAGACATTTTGGAGATGATATGGTAACTTTTTTTTACACTCCCCCCTTGGGGTTCTTCAGCATGATGTCTACCTCTGAGTTATTCAAGTGTGAAGTTCATACGAGAACTGCGCCCAAACCTTTATGTATGAATGAATGATATACGTAGATGGAGGTGTGTAAATTCTAGTAGTTTTGTTGGGGGTATTACTGAGTTAGGGGGGGTTGGTTTGTTTGGAAAAACTGCCAGACTGTTCAAATCTACAAAACTGCATTTTTTTTTTTGTTGTTCCTGCATTTGACATTGGTCCACTTGGGTTAGTTGGGGTCATTCTGATAAACCCCAGTGCATGTGGCATACCGTTATATTGGGAGGGGTTAGGACTTTCATATTCGTGCTTTTGAAACTTTCCTCTACGTTCTTTCTAGTTGAAATTTACATATGATTTGTCTCTGATTTTACAGTTGAGGGAAACAAGCGAGAAATGCTGCAGAAAGTAACTTACAATTGGATGAAGAGCTGTGCCAGGATTGATTGTGATCTACAGTGCCTCACCATCAAAATTCTGCGGAGTGTGTAGTTTTTCAAAAATATCTCATTGCTGGGGAAAATTTTAGTTAATCGCGAAGATTTTTATGTAACAGTCGAAGAGGTGGTTATAACATTTCAATTGTGTATATTACCGAAGGGTGCAAGTTAGTTTGGGGGGTCTCCGTCCAGGAAAGGTGGGTACCTACATATCTCTGGTTATGGATTAGTACTCGAGGAGTATCAGAGCGTTTAGAAGCTTAAAATTTTGGGATGGCCAAACTAAAGATAATTATAAATGAAAATGGGAAAAATCATAAAAATTTCCAAATTTTACATTTTGGTACACATTTACCTAAAATCCAGTAAGAATCTCCAGAAGTTCAAATTCTGGTACCTGTTTAAAGTACACTTTGTGCCTGAAAAAAAACAGTGTATAATATTTATGAGTTAGTGGGGGGTTTCCTACTGTTTAAGATTAGACTAACTGATTGATGGGCTGGCACTGAACACAAACTCTTTTTGAAATTCTGGCCGGTTTTGGGGGGGGTTGGGGGGGGGGGTTGGGCATTGGGTGTGGGGGGATCATGAAAAGGGTTAATCCTTAGAATTGCCTGGGTAACCGTTCAAAAATGGTAATTTACAGTAGTAATTATCGGGCTCAATCACTGGGGATCTTTATATAATAGGTTTTTTCACCACGTGAAACTCAGTGTGTTCCACCCCACTTTGTGCCATCATCAGGAATAAATCCTATGGCTGACGCACTTCCTTTTATACCCTCTAGTGAACCCTGCCCACAACCATCATAATCTCCTGAACACCTCAGGCCATCTCATAATTACCCACACCACCACTCCAATTTGGTGGTCTTTAATTATCCATCTAGCTCTATCAGAAGTTAATCGCAAGCTTATCTGAGACTAGTAGAGCATTCACATTGGAATAATGTATATGGGCCAGATTAATAGTATTTGTGAACGAGTGATACTTCCACACGCCTAATGACGAGCCTCCCCCGTTAGATGCGTCAACCATGGGAAACCTACCACCAATTGATTCATTCTGCGGTATCGGTCCATACTGTAATAAGCTAGTCCTCCCTTAGTAAATGGGTAAAAGGGAGCCCTGCACAAATTGTATCATCCTGACACCTGAACTGCACAATTATTGGTCAAAAAAATCGTAGCACAAAGAACTGAACTGAAAAAAAAGCTAAGAATATTTACAAGAGATATGGCAATAAGTATTCAATGATATACCATACTAACAATCTCAATAACGGTCATAATGTTGAAACAAATTAGACGAACATGACTCAGCAATCTTGGGATGAAAAAACTTTACTTGAGGAAGGTTAGGGGGCCAATGTCGCGAACTTAGCTTTAAAAACAAGGTGGAGGTTAAAAAGCATGTAGATACATACATACTATGGAAAGCGAAAACTCTATCCAAAACATGACTAAGTGACAAAATTCTCATTCAAATTAGAGGAAAGCATTGTAGGGCAACTGTTCATTTAAAATTTAGCGGTGTTTGAGAACCCAGACTAATATTATAACACTTGCCTCTAGTTCTAACTAGTGCTGTATAACCATTTTTTTTTTCTTTGACTCTAGAACGTGTGTCAGTCTACCATTCTCTTGATGGCCCACATGACAGACTCCTCTACATGTAAGACAGTGTGATTGTGGCTAATGCGTAATGATTGGTGATATGAGGGAGGTTACCAAACCTCAAATGCTACACCTTAAAGGCGGACAATCTATCATTCTTCCACCTTGACTATTACTTTCGATACAGTCCCCATAGGCGCCTATACTGAATAAGATAAGGTCGGTTAGGTCTGGGGGAGTCACATGTGCTCATGGATAGAAAACTTGGTTAATGAATAGGATGCAGAGGTAGGGTTAAGGGGCTTCATCATTATAGGCTAAAGTGCTAAGGGGATGTGCCACTAAGCCGGTTCTGTGTTGGGCGCTTCTATTTATCTATTTATTAACTGATTTTGGAGTGGGGTACTTGCAGCAGGTTTCTGGTGTTGCCTGACGACACAAAACTTGTCGACCATATAAAAACTTCGAGGGATGTGCAATGGTTGCCAGGGGATCTAGATAGATTGTCACATGGGATGCTAAAGTGGCAGATGAGATCAATGTTGATAAATGTACCGGTGCTGTTACCCCTCTACACACTAGATGGAACAATGTTATGTTCAATAAGGATGTAAGTTTCACATTTGTGCACTAACTGTACATCTGGCAAAGCAAGCCAGGATTCCGGCCATTACCATCACTATGCACGAACCCCTATGCTTGTTTTTTTGTATGACTGGAGTATGGGTTTTATGTTAATTTTTGGATGTAGGGGTGAGTATTGGGATTTATTGGAAGGGTGGTATGGATGCTGTGAGCACTATATACTGGCTAAGGTATTTAAGCATTGTTTATGACCTTATCTCATGTGGTTTGTTGTTTATTTGTTTAAGTGCCTGGTGGTGAGGGACTTTTTTCACCATTCCTCTTCTTAAAGGGACGCTGAGTTGTGTTAAGCTGTATTCATTTTCCCTTTAGGCATGACACAGTATTATAAGGTTGGAAAGATGACACTAACATTGATGATTTTCTTACAGATGAATAGATGTTCATTGATGTACCGTCTGGTACTTATATGTTGTGTAACACTTGTGACATTGTGTATAACTCAAAATTTTTGCCAAATGATGGGCCAACATTGGACCACTCACGGTCCCTGACAATATCGAAAATGGTTTTGTCAAATTTAAAGTAATAATGGATATAACATATTCCAGACATCTCCACTGGTGGCATTAGGGGGATTAGTGTGTTTGTAATGTATGAAGGCTTCTTTACACGTTTCACTCCTTCCATATGAGGGGTTAAACAATATAGGGAATTCAACCGGTGTTAAGGACTTGCAAATTTTTTGACATGGACATCTTGGTGGTGTTTACAGACGAACTAATTCACAACTCCTTCTATTACCTACCCATTGTGTTTGGTTAAATTAGGATCATTAATTTTCTGTTATGTATTGATGATTTAAACTCATGTTTTTGACCCAAACTTGTATATATGTATGAGGTGTTCAGCAGTATGTGTTAATTTTGGTGGAGGGTTCACTGGAGACAAACAGAAAGAAAGAGATGTCAATGCACAGTTCCTGGGCCCAAAGTGCATAATATCTGTGCTAGTGCAAAACAGAAACATGGAGGGTTTAGTTACAAATTTTATGCATAAAAGGTGAAATCCTTCCAACCACATCAAGGTAACCCATACAGTATGGAATGGTTCCTAACAGGTTACCTTGGTCATTATCTGGGCTGGAACCCTTGCTGTGTTGCAAATTTTTTTTTCATGGGGGGGGGAAGGGGGTGGTCTCCCTGGACCGTTGCATGGATTGAATACCGGCTATCACTACCCCCGCCTACTGGCTTTAACAAGGAGGGAAGAGCCTTTCATCCAATGCCTTAGTTATGAAAGACATAAGACCTCCACTTTAAAGGGGCGTGTTGGGGGGGCATATTGATAGCGAGGTTTCACTGGAGGGTATAACAGGAAGTGCACCATTGTAGGCATTTATCTGATGAAATTTCAGGATAAATACATAACTGTTTAAAAACGAAACAGTGGATTCCATCATACAATTATGAGTTTTACACAAATGTATTACAGCTACGGAACGGTTATAATGAAAGAAGAGTCTAGACAATAGGATAGGTGCAGAATTTATTAACAATCCAAATAATTATAAATTGCTGTCTGGTTCTTAACTTTGTTCCCAGGTGTGAACACATTGCTATTGCTTATCATGCCCATAAACGTAACTTATTTGCTAGTGAACATATCCACCCTACTCAGTGGTAGATTACAACTCACTCATTCATGTGGTAAGGTCCAAGTGTTGGTAACAAACACCGGACGGCTGTCGTGTATATATTATCAAACATGGGATTGTAATAGACTCACCCTTCACGTGGGTTCCTTCACAAGGGCATAAACTACCAAGGGAAGAGATAGGGGGAGCAACAGCAGGGGTCCAGGAGCCAAGGGGCCACCCGTCTTCTTATTTCCTTTGACGTATAGCTCCTCCCAGAAACCCACTGTGGTGAAAACACCAGATAGGCGGTGCCCCTTCATGTTTTGGCAGGGGGAGCCCAGGATCCTAGTCACGCTGATGTTCATACAATCGAGTTATACGTGAGAATTACAGCCCGAGCAGGTCAATCTGGGTGGCAATATTGCAATCTGCAATCTGACCGTCTGTCGGAGCCTTTGAAAACCGTGAATCCAATTCGGATTGGTTGTGAATCTGACATGAATGTTTATCTTAACTATAGTGCCCTTGTAAATGAGAAGAGCAGAATTTACATACACGAATCCCATACGTAAACAGCAAACCAGTAACCAGGTAACCCCCAATTCCTTGGCACTTAAGAGTTTGGAAACTACAAACCCACATGCAGACTATGATTTGTAGGGAGTTTCGCTTCTAAAAACGTGGAGTGGCCAAGGTTCAGTAAACCTTTAATGTAAGCTTACCATCATTTACAATTATCTGGCCCCCATATTGTAAAGGGCCCACTGACCCATATTTGTAAAGGGGCCCAACTGACCCCCATATAGTAAGGGACTCTTGATCCAATAGTTATAAATGTCACCTGCGAGTGTAGTTTCAGATGTTCTTGTATGAACTAGCAGCTGAAGACCCATCAGAATTAAAGCATCCAGATGAGCGTGGACAATGCGAGTGAGTTCCAGCAGCCAACACTACAGGAAGCAGGAACGATTGTAAGGCAGATCAGCTCGTAACTTTCTATGCAGGTTAACACAGCGACACCTAGAGGTACAATCGCAATTGACAGAATTTGTCTACATTAGACTTGACACGAGTATAAGTCGCCCACCCCGCCCGTTAGTGTTTAAGGCTACCTTATAAGCCTGAAAAATCGACTTTATAGCAGGATATACGGTAATATCTAACCGATTTTGTAGGATGTGGTGGAGCGTTCTGACAAACTGTTTATCTGAAGAGATGCGACCAAAGAGATTGCAGAAGATAGAGATGGGATCCGGTGTTGACACAAACCAGGATACAACACGCAATACTCCGGAATCATCTGAATCCGGACGGATCCTCCGGATTTCGGGACTTCGGAAGATAATTTTTTCGATAATTTTCGAAAATTAGGGGCTACTTTGATAATTTTCAAGAAATAGCTTGAACGTTTGAAAATTAGCGAAAATAAAGCCTCGGAGACCATTTTCGAGTTCCGAAAATCGAACGCGTTAGAGGCTATTTTCGAGAAAATTTCAAAAAATAGCCTTGAAACATGTCGAAATACTTTGAAATACGGATCAGAACTGCAAAATGGTCTCCACTCATGTGTCACGAATAATTTCGACGTCGGGGCTATTTTAGAAAATTATGAGAACAATGCGTTCAGGTTTAGGATTTCTCGGATCTACGGGTATTTCACGAGATTTTCACGGAGCACCGGAAATCCAAAAACAGAACGAAACTAGTGGAGTTTCAACCATCTCTACAGAAGAATTATAAGGAGTGTAAATACCAAGGATTTTTTTGTCATATGATGTTACTGGTGTTCCCATCCTCCTATACATCATCACTAAAGTATCAGTTTACAATGGTA
Source organism: Hymenochirus boettgeri (assembly GCA_019447015.1). NCBI lineage: Eukaryota > Metazoa > Chordata > Amphibia > Anura > Pipidae > Hymenochirus > Hymenochirus boettgeri. The sequence continues at coordinate 325,677,870 of CM033476.1, read as the reverse complement.
TAAAGGTGTCATTGTATAAAATAAAAAAGGGAAAAAAGTATTTCCTGTCAGGAAACATGGTTCTACCCTCAATCCTCCCAGTTTTTATAGAAGTTATCAAAATGCCTTGGGCAATCATATAGCTTTCTCATATAGCACATCTTAGTTAAGATGTTTGAACTTCTTATTTCTTTCAAGGATGGGTGTTTACGGCCAGTATTTTGTAATTGATTTTTGTACATTGTTATGGTGTAATACCATTGTCATGCCATCTTATGTTCTGCAAGATCTGATGATAGACACAACCACATCCCCTTGAACTCGAAGCTCGGGTTCAGGGCACAACTGCTAAGTCAGGGCGGTAGTCAAAGTAATTATAGTAGAACTAGTTCGAGTTTCGAACTAGCGCTGTCTTTTCAATCATTTTTAGCAAAAATTCGATTAATTATCGAATGTTACAAACCATTTGCCTAACCCTAGAATATGTAACTTGAAGTCCCCAGCCACACGCGCAATGTAACTACAATGTAGTTTTTATGCACCGCACTCCACCAAAGAAGTAATAGTTCATGTTTTTGAACTCGAATATCAGTCTTTCACAGACCCAGTTTATCGTTTTTTTTCCCCCGGAACACCCAGTCAATTTGAATTATTCACTGAACCCTCAAATTAATCGCGTTGTTTTGCGTAACCCTAGAATGTATCGTTCGCTAACCTCGAAGTAGCTCGTGACTTCAGTAAACCAGAAGTATCATTTGCCTAACCCTCGAATGTAGCCTTTGACTTTCAGTAACCCTAGAATGTATCGTTCGCTAACCTAGCGAATGTAGCCTTTGACTTCAGTACACTAGAATGTAGTCGTTCGCTAACCCTAGAAGTAGCTTTTGACTTTCAGTAACCCTAAAGTATCGTGTCGCTAACCCCAAATGTAGCCTTTGACTTGCGGTAACCCTTGATGTGACGTTTGATTTCGAAAACCCTAACCTGGTATTGGTTCTATTTTTGCTACCCTCGAAAACATATATTCGGTAACCCTATCGAATTGGCCGCAATTTCAAATGTAGATTGCAGCAAACCCACGCAATTGCTAATACATGAAGTAAGAGTGATTTTAACAGGTTTTGGTGGATGTGCTTTTCCCCAGACCCTTCCAAGGTGCCACAGCCATTACAGTAAGTGACCATTGTTAGTTATATTGTAAAATCATCCGGACTTTTGAACTATAAGACTGCGGTTGACTTTATGGGTCATGTCGAACTCCGAATGTCAGTTTGGGAGTTTCGGGCACGAAGCCGAAGTTCAGTAGTTCGCCCAAATCTGTGACTGGAGGAATGGCAGTCAGTATTTAATAGTGTAAGGTGAGGTGTTGGTTATAAAGTACCACGACATAATTGTCTATAGAAGAAAAACATTGTGTTCCATGGTTTTTCCATGAGTTTTTAAAGTTTTAAATGAAAAATAATATACAGGTAAATCACCCCCAAACCCCTTAAATGTAATAGTTTGAAAGTGATGAAATATATAATCTGAAAATAAAACGTGCAATCCTGCACAATGTCCTGTTTCACTTTTGTTTCTGCCTTCCGTTCTTCCAGTTAGTAACTGTCAGTTATGATTTGACCGTTGACACACAGCCAATGAATGAATGTCATACCCTATGCTGCCTCTTCATTGAGCATGCCCAGGTCAGTACAGGTTTCTAAATTGCCTCATTACCATGAGGCATCCAGAAGCATAGCAGGCATCGTACAGTAATGAACAAGGGTAAAGTAGGATATATCAACATATTTAAGAGGACCATTCTGCTAAAAGATGTCTTATGAGGATAGAGTTGTCCTTAAGATTCGCACCATAGTGGATTTGCTTTGGCACACCTTCAACGAGTGGAGTAGTTAACTAGGAAACCAGCTAGGAAGGGAAAGCCCTTTGGAAGATCTGAGTAGCTATAAAGCTTTTTTTTAATTCCAGGGTTAATGATACATTTGGAGAGTTTGAAAGTTAGTATGAAAGTTTCCTTCCATGTCTCTACCGATATCTCATTTCCCGTATACCTGTTCCCATTTTGTCTGCATTGGAGTCGAGCAATATAATTTTTATGCATTTCGGGATACAAATAATTTGGAAATCATTTTTTTGCTGGTGTGTCGTCTATGCATATTTGAGACAATAGTCTCATTTGTGATTACATAAGCCCATGGGAAGGGAAGTTTAGATGTACAAGGGATGTCCACTAGTGTGGCCCAGTTGCGGACCGGAACCCAGAGACCGCGGCAGAATGTTACGCTTGCTTCGCGAAATGGTGGAATCGCAGATTTCTCGGGTTCACGCCTCCGAACTTTCCGACACCGCGCGTTTCGCGAAATTTCGACATACGAGGATTTCTCATATTTTACGGGAAATACGAGAAATCGCAGGATTTCGTATTTTTGCAGAATTCCTACGTACTATTTTCAAGAATCCTCGTTCCACATACGCTTTCACGAATTATTAAGTAGGTTGACTTAATGAGTCGCGTCGCGGAATTTTCGAATTTTAAACTGTTTCGAGAATTCGTGATCTCGAGCGGAGACCGAATTTGCGAAGTCGGACATCTCTAATGTCCACCTGAAAATAAACTTCAGCCTCGGTAGTAGGTTTTTGGCGAACCAGATTAAACACACCTGTGCATCACAGGTCGGTGGCAACAGGTTTTCTTTGGATGTAAGACAGCTTGCCAGCATACTGTGGGACCCAGCATTATATCCCCTAATGACTGGAGTCATGAGGTGCGGATCACTTGTCTGTTGTTATTATAGTCCCTGGCCCACCCCCCAACCCGACAATATATATATGATTTTTAAAAAGGTTTAATCGATACTAACAGCCACTCTACATTCCCGATGCATACTCTTGCCTGCTCCCTGTTGGGGAGGTCACAAACAAGGCCGGACCGCAGCCACGTTTGTGATGGCTGAGAGGCAGCCAATCACAGGCGCGGCTGCTTTAATAGAACGCCTCTTTGTTGCTTGATTTTAGATTTAGAGATGATTTCTTTCCAGATTGAATTTCTCTTTAAATTTAGAATTCAGCCCGTTTCACAATAAATGTTATTGGTTTTTTCTTTTTTCTTATGAATTTTTAGAGTTTGGATTTTCTCGTTGGGTTCTGATTCTGAGTATATTCTGGAGTGATTTGTGGTATGAAATAATTTAAGGACTGGGATGTTTGGTTGGTAGTTATAGTCTGTGGTTTGGATCTCCACATTAAGTAAGTATTTGTAAAATCTTATAAACAATTGAGATATAAAAAAAGTTGAATTAACAATATTGATACAATCTAACTTTGGAAACAGTTATTGGCACTAAATTTCCGTATAGCATCACGAAAGTTTACACCTTACATATGAAATTTTCATATGGGGGAAGGGAAAAAAAGACCTTTCAGGGTTATTCAATAAAAGTTTCTTATTGTTAAAATGGTGCTAATTTTTTCAACCAATCAGATTTAGCTTTCAAATGGTTATAAGATCTGATTGGTGGGGACAAAATAGCACCATTTTTAACGATAAGAACTTTTATTGAAGCTCCTGCTTGTGTCTTAAGGTTCGTCACACATGCAGGTTCAATTCGCGAACATGATGTGTAGGGAACAAACATTTCGGTCGATAAATCGTGTGTAGGCACTTTATGGCCCAAAAAGCGGATATTCGTCAGAGATCAGCCAGGTCGGTACGAACCTTTACGGGCCGATGCACCGAGCACCGCTATCGGCAAACCCGTGGCCAAACAACCCGGCGATGTTTATGCCGTAGTGGCGCTCGGAACAGCGCTACTGGCGCTGTCGATTACGGACACTTCAATGCCCAGCTATTAGCTGGCGTTGAAAGTGCGCAATAAATGCCGATTTCGGCTAAACATCGCTTCGAGCGGCTGCGCTGTTACACTTGAGATTAGCACGACGCAGCCGCCGCAAGGAAGGAGTTTAGTCACGGCTAACCAAATACACAATCAGTTAGCGTTGACTAAAACTAAAACAGATGATGCGCCCGTTGGTGCATCGCCCCCCTTAGAGTAAGAAATTTGTCTATGTCAATTCCAGTTCTAAATTAGAACCATTTTAAACGATTAAAACTTTTATGAATTCCTGTATATATTCTAAAGTAAATGATATTGAAATATACTGTTTCTGACTAAACCTAACAAAATAACTGAATGTTGATAATGTAACGGGAATATACAAATAGAATACTCTCCCTAAACTTGTTGTTTTGTTTTTCTCTCTTTCCTCGTGCTAATCACAAAAAAAACAAACAAATAAAAAAAAAAAACTAAGACATGTGTACATTGGCCTATGAACTTTAGATGAACTGAACTTATCATCACTATTATGAATGGTAGGTGATGGCTTTAATATAAATGGAAAGGTTGATATATATCGTTTTGATTAGCCCTAATAAGATTACTAGCGTTGATAAGTATGTGATATACAAAATAGATCTAAATAAGATAACTTAATGCAGATAATTATTGTGTATAACAAAGAAAAATCTCTCTTCTATCCCCTCCCTTTTTTTTTCGTCACTCCATTTTCCTCCATCTTTCCTACACTCTGGTTTCTTCACCTGGAATTGACATAGACAAAACTCTAAAGGTGTCGTACATACGTGCGATCGCTGATAATCGGCCCGTGTGGTAGGCATTTTATCATCCAAAAATGGACGTTCAGTTGAACCAAACGACCTGGAGACTCTGAACGAACATCCACTTTCGCAGGCACAATAAGTGCCTACACACAGATTATCGGCCGAAAATTTGTATGAACTATTATGGTCGCAAGCGGAAACCTACATGTGTGTACGAGCCTTTGTAAGAAACAAACAGGGAGGATTCAATAAAAGGTCATTATCTTTACAAATGGTGCTAATCAGCTTTGCCCCAATCTCCTCCAGATTATTCTATCACCACCTTTATTTGACAAAAGCTAAAGCAATGAGGCATGCGGGTTCGTGCCGCCTTTGGAACAAAACCGGTCGGCGCACCATTTTTACAGGACATTCCTAAGTACGAGATGGACTAGAACTCGAACTTGAACCGAGTTTGAGCAGAACTTCTCGAACTATCCCGGACCCGGACTTCAATATTTCCGGACTCAATAATTATCGTATGGACCTCGAAAACGTCGGGTGTGCGAATATGCGAGTTAAAATGTCTATTATACCAATACGCGAGTAATATCGACTTATCGAATATTGTGAGTAAAATGTCTATTATACCAATACGCGAGACATATCAAATTAAATGATATGTGAGTAAAAGGTCTATTAACCCAATACACAGCGCACAGACGAATTAACGAATATGTGAGTAAAATGCTATTATACCAATACACGAGTAAATATCGAATTACGAATATGTGAGTAAAATGTCTATTATACCAATACGCAAGTAAATATCGAATTAACGAATATGCGAGTAAAATGTCTATATATCACAATACGCGGTAAATATCGAATTAACGAATATGTGAGTAAATGTCTATTATACCAATACGCGAGTAAATATCGAATTAACGAATATGTGAGTAAAATGTCTATTATACCAATACGCGAGTAAATATCGAATTATCGAATATGTGAGTAAAATGTCTATTATACCAATACGTGAGTAAATATCAAATTAACGAATATGTGAGTAAAATGTCTATTATACCAACACGCAAGTAAATATCGAATTAACGAATATGCAAGTAAAATGTCTATTATACCAATACGCGAGTAAATATCGAATTAACGAATATGTGAGTAAAATGTCTATTATACCAATACGCGAGTAAATATCGAATTATCGAATATGTGAGTAAAATGTCTATTATACCAATACGCGAGTAAATATCAAATTAATGAATATGTGAGTAAAATGTCTATTATACCAATACACGGTAATATCGAATTAACGAAATATGTGAGTAAAATGTCATTATACCAATACACGAGTAAATATCGAATTACGAATATGTGAGTAAAATGTCTATTATACCAACACGCAAGTAAATATCGAATTAACGAATATGCAAGTAAAATGTCTATTATACCAATAGCGAGTAAATACGAATTAACGAATATGTGAGTAAAATGTCTATTATACCAATACGCGAGTAAATATCGAATTATCGAATATGTGAGTAAAATGTCTATTATACCAATACGCGAGTAATATCGAATTATCGAATATGTGAGTAAAATGTCTATTATACCAATACGCGAGTAAATATCGAATATCAAATCCGCTAGTAAAATGCCTATCATACCTATAAGCGAGTAAATATCGAATCCGCAAGTAAAATGGCTATTATACCAATACGTGAGAAAGTAATGAATTATCGAATCCGTGAATCGTTCATGGGATAATTATCGAATGTTCGAACACGAGAGCTCGGAAGTAGCGCTCATTAGAGTAAAATCGAGTTTTGAAAGTCCTGGATATTGGAACATGTTCCCCAGACCATTTCCCAGGTCCCACAGCCATTTACATTAAGTTACCATTGATATTTTAATTGTATTTCATTAGAACTTTTCAAACTATTTGACTCCCATTGACTTTTGGGCCCATTTTCGAACTTTCCATATAGTTTGAAAGTGCCATCTCTATTCATAAGAATGAGACGTAATTGTACCTTAAAGAAGGACTTTGATAGTGCCGCAGATAATCTAGAAACACATTTTCTAGATAGATGATATCCTAAGCAACTTCTACGGCATAAAGATTTACCTCTAAATTTACACAAGAAGATCTTTTAAAATCATAACAAAAAAAAATAGAGATAGAGACACTAGTGTGAGAAGGTTTATCATGACTTTTAAAGGGCATGTCCACCCTAAAATCGTTTTTTAATATTTGCTCCCCCATGTCCCCCAGCCCAACCGCATGTTCTTTTTTTTAAAAAGCTCCCCAAACTCTTACTTACCTCCCCTCGATCCTCCGCCGCTCTGCCGGCCCTCTGCTTGCGAGAATGCAAGCAGAGGGGCGGGACCGGCAGTCGCGTCTGTGATTGGCTGAGCGGCAGCCAATCACGGACGCGGCTGCCGGTCATTCAGTGCAGCGGAGGAAAGCGGAGAGGTAAGTAAGGGTTTGGGGAGCTTTTTGGAAAAAAAAACATGCGGTTGGGGCTGGGGGACATGGGGGAGCAGAATATTAAGGGGGATTGATCTAGGGGGAGGGATAGTAGAACGGGAGGGAGAGGGAGGGAGAGGGAGGGGAGGGAGGGGGGAGAAGGGCTGCAGTGCGCATGGCAAATTCTACCGGAGGCAAGATAGCAGGCAGACCCTGCTATCCTCCTGCTGGTTAGTTTTGGGACTTTGGGGGGGGGGGTCTACAGGAGAACCCTATGGAGCTGGGATGTGAGGTAAGGATTAAACTACACTACAGAGTGGGGCCAGTAGTTGGGGGATTTAGTTTTGGGGGTGGACATGCCCTTTAATGATGAAATTGATGATATCAAGGTCATTTAAAAAGAAACTGACATATTCTAAAAAATGATAAAATGTATTTTACTGATTTTATTGATAAAACCCCTTCAGTTACAACAAGAAAGCTAAGAATTTACACAAAGTAATTTCCAAAGATCAACGAACGAGGGGTATAAAACTCAAAGGGACTTTACCTTGTAGTTAATGGACTTATTGTATATATATGAGTCACTAATTAGAAATATGGAAAACATCACAAATACCAGCTATATAGATACTCAATTGTAATACGACAAAATAATCTATGCTTCGAAGTGTTCATGTAACTTGTTGTACATAGGGATGAGTACACAAAAATTTAGAGTATCTTTTATATTCACCTATCGAATATAAAAAAATGCTTAGAGAGATCATGCTAATATAAACTATTAACTACAGTAGCGCAGCATTTTTTAAGAATTCACATGGTAAAATGTTTTGGTTTGGAGCATGTCAAGTGTAATCTGAGAAGAGGTGTATATACTCAGAGGCTATTGCAATGTGAACCATGGTGGAAATTAAATTAAATACTTTATCCCCACTTGGCCTCTATGAAGATTTAGACTTTACTTTCTTTGTATAACTAATATTTTCTCTTTTCAATTTTGGATAAAGATCAAGAGAATTCACCTTCAAAGGATTATACTCCTTCTTTTGGACATAAGGGTTATTCAATAAAAGTTCTTAGTGTCAAAAATGGTGCTAATTTTGCCCCAACCAATCAGATGTTAGCTTTCAAATATTAAATAAGATCTGATTGGTTGGGGCAAAATTAGCACCATTTTTAACGATAAGAACTTTTATTGAATCTCCCTGATAGTGTATCCATAACTGATCTTTTTTTTAGATCTTCGAAGGTGACTCTTCAACTGTATCATAAATATTTTAAACTTTTGACCACTCCAATCACACACACCACTATCACACCTAACACCTGACTGTGATATGCTAATTGGGATTTTCCCAGGTACATAATTGCCACAATTCTTGTACAAGTCATTCTGAATTGAGAAAGCCAGTCGGATGACTAGCGAAACGTCTTCAAGAACTAAACTTCAAGTCCAGTTGATCTAATTGAATACAACAGCTATTTAGGGATTGAGCTTTTAATAAGGATACTTACACTCACTTGGATAAGGATACTTATATTATACTTTACTTGGATATAAGACTCATCTATGGGACTCATCTGGATGAACTTACCTAGATGTACTTACCTTGATTATAGGCTGCACGTATGAGACTTACCTAGATAATTGAAGTATAGGATTGAGTATCTATAGCTATGCAAATATAATATTCTAATATATGTCTTGACAGTGTACTAATAGACTGTACCTTATATGTTTAATGTACATATGAAACAAGGGGTATGATATATAAGGGATTTTCACCTTATAAGCATCCGAAATACGTTTTGGCTGTTCGTGAAGGTGAATAATCTATTGGTGGCACAGATATCATGTATATCTTATTTGTTATTGGGTTACTATGTCTTTATTAGAGTAATCAAGTTTAGAATTGTAACTAGATGAGACACTATAATAATCATCTCTGGTGTGTTCAGTGTCTTGACTAAATCTAGGGAATTTTTTAACAAAACTCTGCTTACATGCTGGGCTTATTTACCTTTATCGATCACGCCGAAACTAATATGCGAGTAAAATCTCTATATACCAATACATGAGTAAATGTCAAATTATCAAATATGCGAGTATAATGTCTATTATACCAATATGTAAGTAAATATCGAATTAACGAATATGCAAGTAAAATGTCTATTATACCAATACGCGAGTAAATATCGAATTAACGAATATGTGAGTAAAATGTCTATTATACCAATACGCGAGTAAATATCCAATTAACAAATATGCAAGTAAAATGTCTATTATACCAATACGCGAGTAAATATCGAATTATTGAATCTGTGAGTAAAATGTCTATTATACCAATAAGCGAGTAAATATCGAATTATCGAATCTGTGAGTAAAATGTCTATTATACCAATACGCGAGTAAATATCGAATTACGATATGTGAGTAAAATGTTCTATTATACCAATACGCGAGTAAATATCAAATTAATGAATATGTGAGTAAAATGTCTATTATACCAATACACGAGTAAATATCGAATTAACGAATATGTGAGTAAATGTCTATTATACCAATACGCAAGTAAATATCGAATTACGAATATGCAAGTAAAATGTCTATTATACCAATACGCGAGTAAATATCGAATAAACGAATATGCAAGTAAAATGTCTATTATACCAATACGCGAGTAAATATCGAATTAACGAATATGCGAGTAAAATGTCTATTATACCAATACGCGAGTAAATATCGAATTATCGAATATACAACTAAAATGTCTATTATACCAATACGCGAGTAAATATCGAATAAACGAATACCACTGAGAACCCATGATAACCACTAACACTGAGACACCATGATAACCACTAACCACTGAGTCACTATGATAACCACTAACCACTGGTCCACCATGATAACCACTAACCACTGAGACCACATGACAACCCACTAACCACTGAGTCACTATGATAACCACTAACCACTAACCACTGAGACACCATGATAACCATTAACCACTGAGACACCATGATAACCACTAACAACTGAGACACTATGATAACCACTAACCACTGAGATACCATGATAACCACTAACCACTCAGCACCCCATGATAACCACTAACCACTGAGACACCATGATAACCACTAATCAGTACATAGACTGTCCTGTGTTGAGACAATTTTATAGAGTTTCCTAATAGACACACTATTTTAGATCTGACACTAATTCTTGTGGGTATGTTATGTCTCTGCTGTTTTCTTAGATGAAAATTTCTACTTTACTTCCACTAGTAAATCATGATAACATCATGACTAACCACTGAGCCACCATGATGACACTAACCACTGAGCCACCATGATAACCACTAACCACTGAGACACCATGATAACCACTAACCACTGAGTCACTATGATAAACACAACCACTGTGCCACCATGATAACCGCTAACCACTGAGACACCATGATAACCACTAACCACTCAGTCCTATGATAACCACTAACCACTGTGCCACCATGATAACCACTAACCACTGAGACACTATGATAACCACTAACCACTGAGATACCATGATAAGCATTAACCACTGAGACACCTTGATAACAACTAACCACTGAGACACCATGATAACCACTAACCACTGAGACACCATGATAACCACTGAGACACCATGATAACCACTAACCACTGAGTCACTATGATAACCACTAACCACTGTGCCACCATGATAACCACTAATCACTGAGACACCATGATAACCACTAACCACTGAGTCCCTATGATAACCACTAACCACTGTGCCACCAGGATAACCACTGAGACACTATGATAACCACTAACCACTGAGATACCATGATAACCACTAACCACTCAGACACCATGATAACCACTAACCACTGAGACACCATGATAACCACTAATCAGTACATAGACTGTCCTGTGTTGAGACAATTTTATAGAGTTTCCTAATAGACACACTATTTTAGATCTGACACTAATCTTGTGGGTATGTTATGTCTCTGCTGTTTTCTTAGATGAAAATTTCTACTTTACTTCAACTAGTAAATCATGATAACATCATGACTAACCACGGAGCCACCATGATGACACTAACCACTGAGCCACCTATAACCACTAACCACTGAGACACATGATAACCACTAACCACTGGTCACTATGATAACCACTAACCACTGTGCCACCATGATAACCGCTAACCACTGAGACACCAGATAACCACTAACCCACTCAGTCACTATGATAACCACTAACCACTGTGCCACCATGATAACCACTAACCACTGAGACACTATGATAACCACTAACCACTGAGATACCATGATAAGCATTAACCACTGAGACACCTTGATAACCACTAACCACTGAGACACCATGATAACCACTAACCACTGAGACACCATGATAACCACTAACCACTGAGACACCATGATACCACTAACCACTGAGTCACTATGATAACCACTAACCACTGTGCCACCATGATAACCACTAACCACTGAGACACCATGATAACCACAACCACTGAGTCCCTATATAACCACTAACCCACTGTGCACCAGGATAACCACTGAGACACTATGATAACCACTAACCACTGAGATACCATGATAACCACTACCACTGAGACACCATGATAACCACTAACCACTGAGACACATGATAACCACTAATCAGTACATAGACTGTCCTGTGTTGAACATTTCATAGGTTTCCTAATAGACACACTATTTTAGATCTGACACTAATTCTTGTGGGTATGTTAGTCTCTGCTGTTTTTCTTAGATGAAGTTTCTACTTTACTTCCACCACCCCACCTGTGTCAGTGTTGCCTTTCGCTAATGATAACATTCTGCTCTTTCTCACCGTTTTTTTTACCACCAGACCATATAAAGTACATGCGGTAGGCTAATAGTTATTTCAATCCATTCTGATTAGAAGATCTCTTTAAACTGGGCTTCAAATTCAACTAGTTATTGAAGATGTAGTTATATTTTTAATTACCTGGGACTTGTAATTCTTTGTGTAAAATTGACCCCAGAATTTGCACTGGTTGATACGCATTTTCGATTGGTGTTTAGGGTCCCGGTTCTAATGTAAGGTAACTTTGCTTATTGAGAGTGAACATGGGCCAATTGGTTTCTGAAGATCCTGCATCGTTTTGGATTTCTGCAAACAAAACCAAAACAAAATTAATTTTTGATGAAACAATTTTTTTATGTTCTTGTCATAGTGCAGGTAGAATGACTTTTACCTTGTAAAGAATTCTAAGTCTCAAACGTAAAATATAACGTGTTTCAATATGGGAGAAGCCTAAGCACAGAGGATCCTAATGTCTATTAAGATGTCCGAACTTCGCAAAATCAGGTCCGCTCGAGGAAAAAATTAGAAATTTCGAAAAACCGTGAGTGGACCCATTAAAACCAATTAAAATGAAAAAATCTTCGAAAATACGAGGATTCTTCGAAAATACTTATTTTCCCGCATTCTCGAAAATATGAGAAATCCTCGTAATTTCGAAAATTTTCTAAAATGCGGTTCGGAAAAAGTTAGGAAGGCGATAACCGGAAAACCGTGACATCCGCCGTTCGCTATGAGGTAAATCTGCCGCGGATCCGGTTCCGATCTGCGAACTGGGCCATCACTAAATGTCTATATGGGGGGCAGTTTGCAGTTAGAATCTGTTTAACTTATAGCAATAGTAATTTTTTCACAAGTCATTGTGCAGAAAATTCAAGGCATAGCTCCTGTTTCAAATCTCTCTTTGAAATTACAAACGGGTGAATGTTATTTATGGTCCATGGAATAGTTATCCAAATAGTTTTTTCTATAGATATATCAAAAAAAATCTTGAAAAAACAAACTAAAAGTTTATTGAGAAAAGCGATTTCAGATTTTATAAACACCTGCTAAAAATATAATGGGGGAGAAAGCACTCCCTGGATTTGTGAAAATACAAACATTATTAAAGTTGTCTACGCGTTTCGGTCCGAACACGTTCTCAAGTCCGTATTCAGACCGAAACGCGTAGACAACTTATATATAATACACACAAACAAGTAGAGCTTTTAAACAGTGACATAGGGTATAACTTGGATTTTGCAGGCTTTTGATACTGTCCCCCATAGGTGACTATAAACCTAGGGTCTTTTCGGCTGGGTGGTGCATTTGTTCATGGATAGAAATTTGGTTGATGGATCAGATGCAGCAGGGGTGTCGAACTCAAGATTTTAAAGGTGATGCATTTCGGGCTTAAAAATCCTTGTGCTGCTTATACTATAATGGCCCTGTTACTGTAAGTGATCTCTGTTGGGAAAGGATCTGGAGATTTTGGTGGATAACAAATTAAATCTATCAATCAAAGGCAGGCTGCAACAGCTAAAGCCAACATATAAAAAGGGGTATGGATTCAAGGGAGAAAATATTATTCTCCCTTTTTATAAAGCATTGGTAAGGCCTCATTTGGAATATGCAGTGCAATTTTGGAATCCTGTGTACAACAAGGACATCTTTGAAATGGGTTCAGAGAAGGGCAACTAAATTATTAAGGGGACTGGGCTATATATGAAAGAGAGATTGGATAGTTACAATTATGTACACTAGAGAAAAAGATGCTTGAGTGGGGTATAAACACTATCTATAATTATAATACATTAATTGGGCCATACAATAAACTATCTGGCAGGCTGTTTTTAGGCATAGGCTACCTATGGTAAGAATTAGGGCACCCATGTTGAACTTGGGTGCACATTGCTTGTGAAGGTTTCCATTCATCCAGGTCATGGTATTCTGTTGTATTCAATTAGATCAACTGGACATGAAATGTAGTTCTTGAAGACGTTTCGCTAGTCATCCGACTGGCTTTCTCAATTCAGAATGACTTGTACAAGAATCTGTGGCAATTATGTACCCTGGAAAATCCCAATTAGCATATCACACCAGGTGTTAAGGGTGTGATTAGATAGTGGCTAAGAGGTGTTATAGGAACCCCAGAGTAAGGTTTAAAACAGCATTGTACATGGCAGACAGTTGTGTCGAACCCCCCCACCTCTATTTAGGCTTGGTTCCTTTATTTTCACATAAATGGCCTCCTTAACACCTCTCTTGAACCGTCACGTTCCTTCGCCAGTATGTTAACATTGGTTGCACATTGTTCTCCATAGCATCTCCCTGTCACTTGCTGTGTCCGAACTTTGCAAATCCGGCGCTCGAGGATCCGCGAATTTTCGAAAAAATTAGAAAATTCGAAAATCCGCGAGCGGACCCGTTAAAATTAAAATACCCCTTGAAATAACGAGATTTTTCGTATTTTCGAAAATTTTCGAAATTACGAGTTTTCACGTATTTTTGGGAATTTTCGAAAATACTTGAAAACTTGTAATTCGAAAATAACGAAAAATCCCAATCGGAAGTTCGGAAGCGGAAAATCCGGAAAAATCCGCCGTTCGCGAACGATAATCCGCGGCGGATCCGCAAACCGACCATCCCTAGTCAGGAAGGAATTTTTCCCCTTCTTCATAATTCTGGTGAGGTTCTTTTGCCTTCCTCTGGATCAATAGTTAGGCAGAAATGTGGGTATTGCTAAGCAGGTTGGACTAGATATGTCTTTATTCACCTCAATACTATATTATACTATACTGTACTATACTATTCTATACTATACTATCTAATACTATACTATACTATACTATACTATACCATGTATACATTTCCTTTAAATTGAATGGCACTAGTTTTCTATTTTGCTTGAATTAAAATAAATAGCAACATCTTTCATTTAGAAAAAAAAACTTACCCTGTTTTTGCAAAATTTCCCCAGTATCTCATCATTGTCCGACTTAAAATTTCTTCTTCTTTGTGTAGTTAGTGTGGTGTTCAATGGCATGCCAAATACAAATTCAATTTCATAACCATGTAAAACTCCCATCCATTGGGGCCAAGCAAGTCGTGAAGATCTGTGTTGGAAGAAGTATAAATAGGCATTGTTGCCAATCTCAGAATTTTTTTTCTGTGAATTCCAGTAGTGGGCAAACAAAATAGTAATCCCCTGCTATGGCTTTCATAGCATCCCGATAATAGGCGGTTCCTGTTCAATCGTCCAGTCTGTATAGTAAGAAAGGATGGAGTCCACTGCAAGCTGAGTGGCCTTTGGAAAGGACGTTTGGACAGTTTCTTTAAATTTCCTGTCTGTTTATAAATCTCATGCTCTTTGCTAAATCCTGGTCTTCCATATACTAAAAAAAATGATCCCTCATCTTTATTAACTCCAGTTGAACTTGCGTGTTTCTTTTTAAGAAACCAGCCTTCATCAGTTCATCTGGCATCGCTACTAGAAAATCTCCATCAACAGTTGGTGGAAACATCAAATCTATTAAGCTTTATCACTTAGTGGAACTACAGAATAAGCCTTTTCAAGAATTCTTGGGGATTTTTTGCTTTCAGACATGCAATGATTTCAGTTTCATTCCAAGTAGGACAATCCAGCTGATATGCTAATGCTAGTGCCCTGTGATGGGCTTCAACTTTGCTTACAGCACCCCAAGGGGCATTACCAGTGCCACTTTGCATAATAGCTCTTGTAAAAAATGTTTGGCTTCCTGAAGAAAGCAATGATAACTTACCGAACCTCCTCCAGCACTCTCCCCAAATATAGTTTATACTTTCGGGATTTCCGCATGCTACAATGTTCTCGTAAACCCACTGAAGAGCCAGTCTTTGGTCAAGAGACCAACATTTCCTGGAGCTTCAGGATTTCCTGGAAAAGACAGAAATCCCAATGGGCCCAGTCTATAGTTCATTGAAACAACAATACTTGTTCAGTCGCAGCCAAAAACTTTCCATCATAAATCAAGCGAAGATGTCCCTGTCTCAAAGCCACCACCGTAATCCAAACCATAACACTTGCTTTATTTGGCTTTGGAGATGGGGCCCAGATGTTAGGTTTAGACAATCTTCACTTAATTCATTCTTTGGATTCCACATTTCAACCCAGAAACCCAGGAAATGTTTCATCTCTGAGTTGAAAGCAAGAGTTTCCATATTTTGTAGCATCCTGTAATTTGACCATGACTTTGGACTTGGGTTTCTTAAATCTTAAATCCCCTACTGGTGGCTCAGCATAGGGAATTCCAAGAAAAGCCATAACATTTCCATAAGGCAGAGAGATCGGAAACCCTTTTACTTTTCCGTATTTGGTAACAACAATCTCATCATTGCTCTCCTGCAGGGCTGGCACAAGAGACAAACCACCGTGAAACAGACTGTAGAGATGGTTTTCACTGCACCCAAACTGCACCACATGCTGTCACCTAAAAAACACAATTATTATTATTTTGAAAAATTAATACAATTTTGGGCATCTGTCCAAAAAACAATTTAAAGGGCATGTCCACCCATAATAGGAAAATGTACACATAATGTAGCTGCAGCACCTCCGCAAACCCTAGTTTTGTTTTACTTACCTTTCCCAAAGATGCGTCCAACATACCACAACCTGCTCCCCCCACCCTGAGTGCCACCTCCTCTGCAAGCTGGTTTCAGCATGCTCAGCAGCAGTGAGGAGCTTCCTGGTCTTTTTGACCTTGATGTCACTGGAAAGCCTAAGACTGACAGCCATGACCAGGAGGAGAACGGTAATTAGCAGTAGATCGGTGAGGACTGGGCCTTTGAAGTATCTGAGGTAAGTGAGATTTGGGGAGTAAAATTTTTTTATGGCTGGACATGCCCTTTAAAAGATGAGATAGGCAGTCCATCTTCATTGTTAACACAATTTGTGGTAACTTTTAGTAAGTGTTTATGATGATGAATAGGGGCCAGAAGATATAGTTTAACTAGCAATATAAAAAAACACAAAAAAAACACAACTCAATATTATTTGACAATCCTAAACTTAAACAGACCCCACAGTATATAAAGCAATAATGAGACTCTGGAAAAAAGAGATAAAATACTTTTTGACTACAAAATCTGGACTGATCTTTTAGACAATTAATAGTAATATATACAACTGTAATACAAATTAGTAAATGTAATAGTGTATACAACTATAGTAATTTATAGTGTATAATATCAATAGTATCTGTAATAGTGTATACATATAGTATATGTAATAGTGTAATACAAATAGTATATGTAATAGTTAATAACAATATAGTTGTAATAGTGTATCATCAGTATGTATTGTATAGTGTATAATATAGTATATGTATAGTTATATTAGTATGGTATGTGTAATACAATATAGTATATGTAATAGTGTAATACAATATAGTATATGTATATGTAATACATTAGTATATGTAATAGTGTAATACAATATAGTAATGTAATAGTGTATACAATAGTAATGTAATATGTATACAATATAGTAATGTATATATGTAATATGTAATACAATATAGTATATGTAATAGTGTAATACAATATAGTATATGTAATCGTGTAAATAGACAATATAAGTATATGTAATAGTGGTAATACAATATAGATTGTAATAGTGTAATACAATATAGTAATAATGTACTAGTGTAATACAATATAGTATATGTAATAGTGTAATACAATATAGTAGTATGTAATAGTGTAATACAATATAGTATATGTAATAGTGAAATACAATATGTATTGTAATAGTGTAATAGAAATATAGTACTGTATATGTAATAGTGTAATACAATATAGTATTATATATGTAATAGTGTAATACAATATAGTATATGTAATAGTGAAAATACAATATCGAAAAAAAATAATATAATGTATATTGTAATACAATATAGTATATGTATATATGTATAGTGTAATACAATATAGTACTGTATATATGTAATAGTGTATACAATATTAATGTATAGATGTAATAGTGGTAATACAATATAGTACTGTATATATGTATAAGTGTATACAATATAAGTACTGTATATATGTAATAGTGAAATACAATATAGTATATGTATAGTGTAATACATATAGTACTTATATGTAATAGTGAATACAATATGTACTGTATTTATGTAATAGTGTAATCACAATATAGTACTGTATTATGTATAGTGTACTCAATTAGTATATGTGAATAGGAATTATAGTATTGTTGTGTAATTGTTTTTAAGATTATAGTTCTATGTTATATATAGTACTATGTAATAATGTATACATATAGTACTGTATATATGTAATTAGTGTAATACATATGTACTGTATATATGTAATAGTGTAATACTATAGTATATTTAAAGTTGTAATACATATAAGTACTGTATATATGTAATAGTGTAATACAATATGTATGTATTTAGGTAATGTGTAATACAATATAGTAACTGTAATATGTAATAGTGTAATACAATATAGTATATGTAATAGTGTGTAATACAATATAGTATATGTACATGGTGTAATACAATATAGTACTGTTATATGTAATAGTGAAATACAATATAGTATATGTAACAGTGTAAACAATATAGTACTGTATATATGTAATAGTGTAATACAGATAGTACTGTAATATGTAATGTGTAATACATATAGTATATGTGATAGTGAAAATACAATATAGTATCTGTAATAGTGTAATACAATATAGTACTGTATATGTATAGTGTATACAATAATACTGTATATGTATAGTGTAATACATATAGTACTGTATATATGTAATAGTGTATACAATATAGTATGATATGTAATAGTGTAATACATATAGTAATGTATATGTAAATGTAAAATATAGTACTGTATATATGTAATAGTGTAATACAATATAGCGTATATGTTGTAATACGTGATAAAGTAACAATATAGTATATGTAATAGTGTAATACAATAAGTACTGTATATATGTAATATGTAAATACATATAGTATATGTGATAGTGAAATCAAATATGATATGTAATGTGTAATACATATAGTACTGTTTATGTAATAGTGAAATACAATATAGTATATGTAATAGTGTATAACACATATAGTACTGTATATAGGTAATAGTGAAAATACAATATAGTATTGTGATTAGTGAAATACAATATAGTATATGTAATAGTGTAATACAAATAGTAGTGGTAGATATGTAAAGTGTAATACAATAGTAGTATATTTGAATAGTGAAAATCAATAGTATATCAATGTTGTAATACAATATAGTACTGTTTATGTAATAGTGAAAATACAATATGACGGTAGTATATGTAATAGTGTAATACAATATAGTACTGTAATATATGGTAATAGTGAAAATACAATATAGTCATATGTCATAGTGAAATACAATGTAGTTATGTAATAGTGTAATACAATATAGTACTGTATATGTACTAGTGTATACAATATAGTACTGTTTATGTAAGAGTGAAATACCATATAGTATATGTATAGTGTAATACAATATAGTACTGTTTATGTAATAGTGAAAATACCATATAGTATAGTAATAGTGTAAATACAATATAGTACTGTTTATAATAGTGAAAATACCATATTGTATATGTAATAGTGAAAATACAATGTAGTACTGTATATGTAAAAGTGTAAACAAATAGTAGTGTTTTGTAATAGTGAAAATACAATATAGTATATGTAATAGTGTAATACAATATAGTACTGTATATATGTAATAGTGAAAATACAATATACATATGTAATAGTGAAAATACAATATAGTTATGTAATAGTATAATTCAATATAGTACTGTATATGTAATATGTATACAATATAGTACTGTATGTATAGTGTATACAATAGATGTACTGTTTATGTAATAGTGAAATACCATATATATATGTAATAGTGAAATACAATATAGTATATGTAATAGTGAAAATACAATGAGTACTGTATATGTAAAAGTGTAATACAATATAGTAGTGTTTATGTAATAGTGAAAATACAATATAGTATATGTAATAGTGTAATACAATATGTACTGTACATATGTAATATGAAAATACAATATATTATTTATAGTGAAAATACAATATAGTATATGTAATAGTGTAATTCATATAGTCTGTTTATTATAGTGTATACAATATAGTACTGTATATGTAATGTAAAATACAATATATTATATTAATAGTGAAAATACGATATATTATGTATAGTGTAATTCAATATAGTACTGTATATATGTAATAGTGAAATACAATATAGATATGTAATAGTGAAAATACAATATAGTATAGTAATAGTGTATCAATATAGTATGTATATGTCATAGTGTAATACAATATAGTATGTTTATGTAATAGTTAAAATACCATATAGTATATGCTTGTGAAGGTTCTCATTCATCCAGGTCATGGTATATCTGTTGTATTCAATTAGATCAACTGGACTTGAAATGTAGTTCTTGAAGACGTTTCGCTAGTCACCCGACTGGCTTTCTCAATTCAGAATGACTTGTACAAGAATCTGTGGGATTTTCCAGGGTACATAATTGCCACAGATTCTTGTACAAGTCATTCTGAATTGAGAAGCCAGTCGGATGACTAGCGAAACGTCTTCAAGAACTACTTTCAAGTCCATTGATCTAATTGAATACAACAGAATTACCATATAGTATAGTTTGTAATAGTGAATACAATATAAGTAATGTAATAGTGAAAATACATGTAGTACTGTATATGTAAAAGTGTAATACAATATAGTAGTGTTTATGTATTAGTGAAAACACAATATAGTATATGTAATGTGTAATACAATATAGTACTGTTATATGTAATAGTGAAAATACAATATATTATATGTAATAGTGAAAATACAATAGTATTTGTAATAGTGTATTCAATATAGTTGTTTATGAATAGTTAATACAATATAGTACTGTATATATGTAATAGTGAAAATACAATATAGTATATGTAATAGTGTAATACAATATAGTACTGTATATTAATAGTGTAATACAATATGTACTGTTTATGTAATGTGAAAATCCCAATAGTATATCTTATGTGAAGGTTCTCATTCATCCAGGTCATGGTAATCTGTTGTATTCAATTAGATCAACTGGACTTGAAATGTAGTTCTTGAAGACGTTCGCTAGTCACCCGATCTGGCTTTCTCAATTCAGAATGACTTGTACAGAATCTGTGGGATTTTCCAGGTACATAATTGCCACAGATTCTTTACAAGTCATTCTGAATTGAGAAAGCCAGTCGTATGACTAGCGAAACGTCTTCAAGACTACATTTCAAGTCCAGTTGATCAATTGAATCACAGATATACATATAGTATATGTAAAGTGAAATACAATATAGTATGTAATAGTGAAATACACTGTAGTACTGTAATGTAAAAGTGTATACACTATGTAGTGTTTGTATTAGTGAAAACACAATATAGTATATGTAATAGTGTAATACAATATAGTACTGTATATATGTATAGTGAAAATACAATTTTATTATGTAATAGTGAAAATACAATATAGTATTTGTAATAGTGTAATTCAATATAGTACTGTTATAATAGTGTAACAATATAGTACTGTATATATGTAATAGTGAAAATACATATCTTATATGTAATGTGAAAATACAATTAGTAATGTAATAGTGTAATACAATATAGTATATGAATACAATATAGTACTGTACATATTAATAGTGAAAATCAATATATTATATGTAATAGTGAAAAATACATATAGTATATGTAATAGTGTAATACAATATAGTACTGTTTATGTAATGTGAAAATACAATATAGTATATTAATAGTGAATACAAAATAGTACTGTATATATTTAATAGTGAAAATACATATAGCATATGTAATAGTGAAAATACAATATAGTATATGTAATAGTGTATTCAATATAGTACTGTATATGTAATAGTGTAATACAATATAGTACTGTATATGTAATAGTGTAATACAATATAGTACTGTTATGTAATATGAAAATACCATATAGTTATGTAATAGTAATAATACATATAGTATATGTAATAGTGAAAATACAATGTAGTACTGTATAATGTAAAGTGTAAACAATATATAGTGTTTATGTAATAGTGAAAATACAATATAGTATATGTAATAGTGTAATACAATATAGTAACGTGTATATATGTAATAGTGAAAATACAATATATATATGTAATAGTGTAATACAATATAGTATATATGTAAGTACACATATAGTACTGTACATATGTAATAGTGAAATACAATATATTATATGTAATAGTGAAATAATATATTATAATGTATAGTGTAATACCATATAGTATAGTAATACAATATAGTACTGTACATATGTAACAGTGTGAAAATACAATATATTATATGTAATAGTGAAAATACAATATAGTATAGTGTAATAGTGTAATACCAATATAGTCTGTTTATGTAATAGTGAAATAACAATAATAATTATGCAAATAGTGTACTACAATATAGTACTGTATATATGTAATAGTGAAAATACAATATAGCATAGTAATAGTGAAAATACAATAGTAAATATGTAATAGTGGTAATTCAATAATATTACGTAGTTATTTAATAGTGTAATACCAATATAGTACTGTATATGTAATAGTGTAATACAATATAGTAACTGTTATGTAATAGTGAAAATACCATATAGTATATGTAATAGTATCGGAACTATACAATATAGTATATGTAATAGTGAAAATAACATGTAGTACTGTATATTTAAAAGTGTAATCAATATAGTATGTTTATGTATAGTGAAAATACAATATAGTATATGTAATAGTGTAATACAATAGTAACTGTATATATGTAATAGTGAAATACAATATATTATACTAATAGTGAAAATACAATATTATTGTAATAGTGTAATCACTATAGTATGTATTATGTAATAGTAAATACAATATAGTATATGTAACAGTGAATAACAATATAGTATATAATAGTGTAATTCATATAGTACTTATATTAATAGTGTAATATCAATATAGTTACTGTATCTGTAATGAGTGTAATAAATATGTACTGTATATGTAATAGTGAATACAATATAGTACTGTTTATGTAATGTGAAAATAACCATATAAGTATATGTAATAGTGAAATCATATAGTAATATGTAAGTGAAAATCAATGTAGTACTGTATATGTAAAGTGTAATACAATATAGATGTTTTATGTAATAGGAAATAACAATATAAGTATATGTATAGTGTAACTAACAATATAGTAGTGTAGTATAGTAAATAGTGAAAATACAATATATTATATGTAATGGTGAAAATACAATTAGTATATTGTATAAGTGTATTCATATGTACTGTTTATATGAATAGTGAAAATACAATATATTATATGTAATATTGAAATACGATATAGTATATGTAATATTGTAATTCAATATAGTAACTGTATATATGTAATAGTGAATACAATATAGCATATGTATAGTGAAAATACAATATAGTATATGTATAGTGTAATACAATATAGTACTTTTAATGTAATAGTGAAAATACCATATAGTTATGTAATAGTAAATACCAATATAGTATATGTAATAGTGAAAATACAATGTAGTACTGTATAGGTAAAATTGTAATACAATATAGTAGTGTTTATGTAATAGTAAACTACATATAGTATATGTAAATATGGTAATACAATATATATGTATATATGTAATAGTGAAATACAAAATATTATATGTAATAGTGAAATACAATATAGTATATGTAATAGTGTAATTCAATAGTAGACTGTTTATGTAACAGTGTAATACAATTAGTACTGTATATATGTAATAGTGAAAATACAATATATATATTGTACATAGTGAAAATCAAAGTATATGTATAGTGTAATACATATAGTATATGTAATACACTATAGTCCTGTACATATGTAATAGTGAAATACAATATATTATATGTAATAGTGAAAATACAATATAGTTATGTAATAGTGTAATACAATTTAGTATATGTAATACATATAGTACTGTACATATGTAATAGTGAAAATACAAATATTATATGTAATAGTGAAAATACAAATAGTAATATGTAATAGTGTAATACATATAGTACTGTTATGTAAAGTGTAATACAATATAGTATGTTATATGTAAGTGTACACAATATGTACTGTATATGTAATAGTGTATACAATATAGTACTGTATATGTAATAGTGTATACAATAGTACTATATTAATAGTGTAATACATATAGTACGTTTATGTAATAGTTGAAAGCAATATGTATTACTAATGGTTGCAGCATAGAATAAATACATTCCAGTTATGTCTTTTAACTTTTTATCCAATAAGACAAAATATAAATGCGATACATAGACTTGTGTATCTCAATGCATTCTCCCTGGAAAAAGCTTTGCAGCAGAACCAAAACTTAAGTAATTAAGTACTGCTACCCCACTCATTGTAAAATCGTAATAGCAGACAAAGTGGAGATGCCACAACACTTATCTGACTCTACAAGCAGTATAATGGAGACCAGTACACTTGTACAAGTATTCCACACATGGTAGAAGAGAGAGGATACAACCCTAGATAAGCCCTCTATTAGATAAGCCTTTGTCTGCTTATTAAGATAGGCTCAGGTTTTACAACTATATTAAAGGGAAATTCAGTAGAAAATATGATTATTTTAAAATTCTTTCATTTGTATTACGCATACCCTAGTAATTCTACAAATTCTCTTCCATTTTAAAAATCAGTTAATGTTATAATCTCTTGCTATTTCCTACGTTTTACATCAGTCCAGCTGACAATTTCAGTCCTTCTTCCCAAAATGCACTCTACCTTGGGAATGTTCCTAACAGTAATTTCTACTGATTGGCTGTTGGATGGGTCAACATGCTCAGATACTCTACTGACAACTAATCAACCCAGGTGCTGGGTCAAGGGCAAGACCATAACGGTCTCTAATAGGGGTCCTGCAAACAGGAAGTCAGTATTTTGGAAGCATGTATTTATTCATTGAAAAATGCTGAATGGCAGGTTAAGGTCATTAGGATGGAAAGATACTGCTCTTTTTTCTTAAAAGTATATGTATTTGCACTGAACTTCCCCTTTAAAGGATATCTATACTAAAAATTAACTGTTTAAAAGGGAAAGTACTGGGACAGGGAGGTTGGATTGATTATTCCTACCTCACAATATCGTTTCGTTAAGGAGCTACAGCACGTACAGTTTTCATTTGCCAGGTTAGTCCTGGACTATTCTCTGTATTAAAGATAGTCTGAAGCCAGGAGGAAGACTGCAGAATCAGTTTCTTTGGACTGTGCGTCTCACAGAAACAATATTGGAAAGTAGGAATTACCCGTCCGATATCCCTGTCTCAGTACTTTTCAGTTTAAACAGTTGTAAAAGTTTATAAACTTTATGCAGAAAGTTATCCTTTAAGTGCACATAGAGGGTACTGTTTACTTCCTATGCAAATATTGTACTCATTATTGAATGTGTATATGCTACCTGTCCTTAATTATGTTTTTAATGGCTTTTAATGTGTTTCACATCTAATTTACTGTGATTAATAAAGATTTTTTTAATATTCTGTTTCAGTATATTTTTGTATATATATACAAATACATAACTTACTTACAGAGCTGAGATCCCTATTTTAAAATGGAATGGTAAATGGCAGCTTAAACTACCCCCTTTAGTGGTAAAGCCAGGCAGTATACCAAGGATTTACTGTAATATGAATAAAAAAGCAGTTTATCGTATTAAAATTGCTCTGAAGCAACTTTTTTCAATTAGATCTGTATAAGAGTATTAAAGGATAAATCCATTTCTTTAGGTAAAACTGGGAATGAGAAATGTTTGTTTATACGTTAGATATTAGGGAAATGCTATTACAATAACATGATGCTGTGAGGTACCCTTCTGTTATAATATATGAGGTACCATCACCATTTGCCGTGGTGATCAAATAAGTATTAACCTAGCATGTTTAGTTTCAACCACACAGCGTGGCAGGATTGCCTGGGTCTACTCTCAGACCTGCAGGATTATCCTATTGGTTTCTCTGGAAGCTGGGGACTGAGTAACAGTTTAAAAATACCTGTGTAAACTCTATCTCCCACTATATCCCACCATAGCAAAAACAGACACACACATAATTTCATTGTGCGCCAACGGGCACACTTTGCTAGTAATATATATATTGTGCTCTACAGTAAAGATCTGCACCTTTAATGTGAGTATGTATAACGGTGTATTGTTCAATGCTTAGCAGCTTCAATGAATGAAGGGCGTTCCGGTTCACCGCTGCTGACCTTGGCCTAGTATTCTGTAGGTGCAATCCTCCACACCCCCCTACCAGAGGGTCATGGTAATCCAATAGATAACAAAGCAAGAGGAGCGCACTACTTTCTTGTGAACTTCGCAATTTATGTAGTACAAAAACACCAGAACTTTCTGGGAGCTTACTGCCCCCTTCCAGGTCCTGTAGTGCTCCCTCCTCTTGCTTTGTTATCTATGGATCAGTTTTGTGCAGACACACATACACTTGCCCTATAGTTGTACATTTGCATCGCCAGGCGTGGGAGCGAAAAGGACCATTAATGATGCAGACGAACACTGCTGTTTCATTGTGTCGAGGGAGCTGATACACTAAGATGCACATATTACTGTATGGGAATTCTGCTGTCCATTTAAAGGGCAACATAAAGCTTCAAACACAGAATCAGAAGGAAGTAGTGGTGATAATTTCTACACTCGACATTACTCGAGTTAGGCTGAGGCCACACTACAACGGACCACATCACGCACACAATCGCAAATCGTTATTGCAAGCAATTCCGTGCGCAATTTCTTTGCTTTTTTGGTTTCGCTATTTTCAAGAGAAAATGCTGTGTGAAAAAATGCTGAAACGCAAAACGGACACGCAATCGCATGCTCATGGGACAATCGCAGGAATGTTTGTGTTCCCACAATTTCCACCATGTTAGCGAAAAACCGCAGGCGCAACCGCGAACGAAAGCGCACGCGCAAGCGTGCTGTTTGGCCTAGCCCCTTGATTAGGTCTTACTCATTTTTTCGGAAAAATGGTCCCTCGCTTATACTCAGATTGACTTAAATTCGAGTAATACGGTATGTAGTGATGGCCCGGTTCGCGGATCGGGGTTCGGATCCAGCGAATTTCCCTCATTCGCCCTACGGAGTATATCGCGGATTTCCGGATTTCCACTTCCGAATCTTTCCGAACACGCGTTTTTGAAAATTTTTTAAATTACGAGGTATTCTTTGTAATTTTCGAAAACGCAACGGAAAACTTATTTTCGAAAATTTAGAAATTACGAGGATTTCTTGATTTCGAACAATTTTTCATTTTAATGGGTCCGCTTGCGTATTTCGAATGTTCAAATTTTGTTTCGAAAATTCGCGGATCCTCAAGACCGTGATTTTGTCGAAGTTCGGACATCTCTAACAGTATGTAATATTTTTTGCTCTTCCCTTTTCACATTGTTGTCTCTAAAATTCATTTTGAGAAACATACACAATACATTTACAAAACAGGAAAAAGATGGAGCTTGTATTTGAAACGGAAGTAAAAACGTTCCTTTCCTCCAATTGATTTCATTTTCAGGACTGTTGGCAGAACACTCATTTTAAGTGTTATCATTTATTGAAGACTGACATTTTTACATTTTAGATTTTTACGTTTTTATTTCCAGAATCTACGTCTTTTGTTTTTTAGATTTCACAAAAAAACATCATGGTCAGACATCTATTTAAAGGCTGATGTAATAAAGGTGAAAAAGTTTGCCCGTGTTATGTTAATCTGCAGCTTAACCAGAAGTTTTATACCGCAGTAACCCATTAGAAGGCTAACTTTGATTGGTTGATGCAAATTGATAACACAGGCAAATCTTAGCTCCTTTTATTGCATCAGCCCCATTCTCTCGGACTTCTATTCAGTAGCTTTATATTGCAATATAATAATTATAGACTTTCATTCTCCTTAAAATGTAATAATTAGGTATGTATTATACTCGAGTATAAACCGAGATTTTCAGGCTAAAAAATAGCCTGAAAATCAGTTCTTGGTTTATACTCGAGTCAAAAACTTACCTGCTCGGTGGCCGCATGCTCCGCATCCTCTGCTGACTGATGTCACTACTCGCGCCGGGAAGTGAGGCCCGCGCCGAGTAGTGACGTTACCTGCAGAGGAATGTGGAGCATGCGGCCGTGGAGCTTAGAGAGGGTCCAAAGCAGCCTGCAGGGGAACATGTGAGCAGGTAGGAGCTGTGAGGATTGAGAAGGGGGAAAGGCCAGTAATTCTTGCAGTGGCTATTCCTTGCCACTGCAGATGTTTTGGACTAAAGCATCTGGGAGTTTGTAGTTTCCAACATCTGGAGTGCCAAGGAATGAGGTTTAATTGTCTTTTAAATGGACATAAGAATTCCCATACAGTATAGCCAAATACGTATGGTTATTACTGTAGGGACTTCATGTTCATTTAAAGGCAACTAAGCCTCAAAACATTACAGAATCAGAAGAGGATGATATCTATTGCTGCCTTCTGATTCTGTATTGTTTTGAGGCTTAGTTGCCTTTATGGACAGGGAGAATTCCCATAGAGCAGTCCCATACAGTAATTCCCATTTGGCTATATTGACTACTGTATGGAATTCTGCTGTCCATTTAAAGGGCAACCAAAGCCTCAAAACACTACAGAATCAGAAGGCAGTATATGGTCATAATGTCTACCCTTGGTTTATACTCGAGTCAATCACTTTTACTCCTTTTTAGGGGTAAAAGTGGATGTCTCGGTTTATACCTGGTCGTTTATACTCGGTATATACGGTAATTCTTAATTAAATCAGTGGTGCCCAAACCTCAGCCTTCCTTTAAAAATTTTAGCCAGCAGAAGAGTGGGCATAGCAAGGGCAGGCATGAGCAGTCCAGGGAGGGGTCTGGACATTCCAGGGGATGAATAGTACAAGTTGCTGAAAAAAAAAATTGTTGATGTATTTTCAGTTGCGTATCTAGAATTAAACATTTGCAGTGCCTAGTGAAAAGTGAATTCTTTCTCTGGACCTAGCCTAAATAAAAACTATGGAATAACACAAACATGACTTTCAGAGTTTCCAGACAAAGCAGGCAGGGCCAGTCCCAGTTTACACAAAATATGATTAGGAAAAAATGACGAGGACCATTCCTCATCATTTTTCCCTGTAACAAACTTGTACTGTTTAACAGTATTTATAATATTAGAAAGGCCTCCATGCACTCTATTTATACAGAATTGCATTTCATTATTATAAACAATATTGTATTTTACGCAGTCGGGTCGTTATTTACACACATTGTAAAATACAGATGTATACTTTGCGTCTTTAATATTTGACATTTGTTACTTGGTTTCTTTTAAATATGGAATTCTTATTTGAAGAACTAGCAGTAGATTTGTCAAATAATAAAGGCACAAAGTACATCCATACTTTCAACGCCGTGTAACATAACAAGTATAAAATAATGTGTATAACAACAGTTTCGTATTTATTTCTGCAATATCATTATTTTACATTAACAAAGTTTTATAAATACTTTATAAATTCTCTACTACAGTACAATTTACTACTACTTCGCATACTGAGAATTTAACATACATTCGAACTACATGAGAATTTAACTACATTTGAACTACATGAGAATTTAACTACTTTGAACTACATGAAATTTAACTACATTTGAACACATAGAATTTTACTACAAATGAACTACATGGAATTTAACTACTTCGAAACTACATGAGAATTTTACTACATTTGAACTACATGAGAATTTAGCTACATTTGAACTACATGAGAATTTAACTACATTTGAACTACATGAGAATTTCGCTACTTTGAAACTACATGAGAATGTAACTACATTTGAACTACATGAGAATTAGCTACATTTGAACTACATGAGATAACTACATTTGAACTACATGAGAATTTCGCTACTTTGACTACATGAGAATTAACTACATTCGAACTACATGAGAATTTAACTACATTTGAACTCATGAGAATTTAACTACCTTCGAACTACATGAGAATTAACTACATTTGAACTACATGAGAATTTTACTACATTTGAACTACATGAGAATGTCAACTACATTTGAACTACATGAGATTAACTACATTCGAATACATGAAATGTAACTACATCAAACTACATGAGAATTTTACTAACATTTGAACTACATGAGAATGTAACTATTCGAACTATATCAAATTAACTACATTTGAACTACATGAGAATTTAACTACATTTGAACTACAGAGAATTTTACTACATCGAACTACATGAGAATTTAACTACATTTGAACTACATGAGAATTTAACTACATTTGAACTACATGAGATTTTACTACATTCGAACTACATGAGAATTTTACTACATTCGACTACATGAGAATTTAACTACATTTGAACTACATGAGAATTTTACTACATTTGCACTACCGAGAATGTACTACTTTTGAAACTACATGGTAAATTTAATACATTGAACAACATGAGAATTTAACTACATTTGAACTACATGAGAATTTACTACATTTAACTACATGAGAATGTAACTACATTCGAACTACATGAGAATTTTACTACATTTGACTACAGGAAAAAATACTGAACTACATGAGATTTACTCCATTTGAACTACATGATAATTTAACTACATTCGAACTACATGAGAATTTAACTACATCGAACTACATGAGAATTTAAACTACATTCGAACTACATGAGAATTTTACTACATTCGAAACTACAATGAGAATGTAACTACATTCGAACTACATGAGAATTTTCTACATTTGAACTACATGAGAATACTACATTTGAACTACATGAGAATTTAACTACATTTGAACTACATGAGAATTTAACTACAGTTGAACTACATGAGAATTTACTTACATTTGAACTACATGAGAAGTATAACTACGTTGAACTACATGAGAATGTAAACTACTTTGAACTACATGAGAATGTAACTACAATTGACTACATGAGAATTAACTACATTCGAACTACATAGATTTTCACTTTTGACTACTTAGAATTTAACTACATTGAAATTATGAGAATTTAACTACATTGAACTACATGAGAATTTAACTACATTTGAACTACATGAGAATGTAACTACATTTGAACTACATGAGAATGTAACTACAATTGAACAACATGAGAATGTAACTACATTTGAACTACATGAGATGTAACTCACATTTAACTACATTTAATGGATTTAACACATTGGAACTACATGAGAATTTAACTACATTCAAACTACATGAGAATTTTAACTACATGAACTCAGATATTTACTACTTTGAACTACATGGACTTTAAACTACATTCGAACTACATGAGAATTTTTACTACATTTGAACTACATGAGAATTTTTCTACAGTTGAACTACATGAGACTGTAACTACAAATACATGTGAAACTACATGAGAATTAACTACATTGACTACATGAGAAGTCTACATTTGAACTACATGAGAATGTACTCACTGAACTACATGAGAATGTAACTACAGTTGAACTACATGAGAATGTACTCACATTTGAACTACATGAGAATTTAACTACAGTTGAACTACATGAAAATGTAACTACTACAATTGAACTACATGAGAATGTAAACTACAGTTGAACTACATGAGAATGTAACTACATTGAACTACATGAGAATTTAACTACAGTTTGAACTACATGACGAATGGTGTAAACTACATTTTGAACTACATGAGAATTTTTACTACAGTTGGAACTACATGAGAGATGTAACTACTTTTGAACTACATGAGAATGTCCTACAGTTTGAACTACATGAGAATGTAACTCATTTGAAACTCATGAGAATTTAACTAACAGTATTTAACTACTGAGAATGTAACTACAATTGATATGAATAACTACATTTGAACGACATGAGAATTTAACTACATGTTGTAACTACATGAGATGTACTACATTTGAACTACATGAGAATGTAACTACTACAGTTGAACTACATGAGAATGTAACTACATTTGAACTACATGAGAATTTAACTACAGTTGTGAACTACATGCAGAATGTAACTACAATGAACTACATGAGAAATGTAACTACATTTGAACTACATGAGAAGTACTACATTGAACTACATGAGAATACTACATTTGAACTACTTACTAAATAGATTAAATGTATTTTCCTGATAAATTGATAGTAATTAAAAACAAATTAATGTTAATAAATATTATTTTAATGTGAACAAGCTGAGAATTTACACTTTGTTTGTTTTTTATCTGCATGTTTTTTCTTAGAATTAAGGTATGATTTCTTATGGACAAGTTGTTTAGATTTAATAAAAATAGACATGTTTAGATAATAACTACAGAAGTACATCTGGTCGATGACCTTTAGTCTTCCTATGATAATGTCATTGTTGTAGTAGGATACTGTTTACTTCTAGGTGCAGTTTCCAAGGAAAAAAAAAATTTGTGAAATACTGAAACTGTAGCAATGTCCACCTCCCTTTTTAACCTCTTATGGTAACATTTCATTATCACCTTAGACACACATTTTAAATAGTAAAATGCTTTTAACAGATAATGTTGTGAAATCTACAAATCATATATATATATATATATATATATATATATATATTAATATACCAACATAGTAGCAGGTCGCACTACTTTAACCTTTTAAGTGCCGCAGATTGCTGCAGCACTTTGCTGTTTTTGCAAAAATGTTTAGGAACTGATTGGGAGCAGTATTCAAGTGCCCCTATCCCCCTCATTCCCTCATGAGTTTTGTCCAATCGATGGGGAGATTGGAGATCTCCTACCTGAAAGCTGTGATTGTACAGCAGCAGCAGGTCCCATGAGGAAGTTGGGGTCCGTGCGGAAGGGAGACCCCAGTGACATCACAGGATTTCCTGCTTCATCACCAGGGTCTTCCCTTAGGCTTCCTCCGGTGGTCTAGAAGAGGTACTGCCCTGCAATCTCCATTAACTTGGCAGGCAGTACATGCTATAGTAAGCAGTCACTGTATTCCAAGTATGTTATCATTCCCTAAGATGATTTGATGATTATCTTTGTTGATTTTTTTAAAAAAAAGTGAAATCACTAAAAAATTCTTAAAGTGACACCCCCCCCTTTTTTTTTAAAAGTTATAATTAGTGTGCATCCATGCATACGCATACCGTTTGATTCAGGACATGTGGGAGATTGAACTTTAGTGTTTTTTTACTTGGAAAGTGGGTTTAGGTAGGATTTTTAACATGTAGGCTGTTAAAATTACAGAGCTTTTACATTTGTTTCTGTAATGGCAAGGAGGAGATTGACATTAAGTGGGTTTTTTTAATTTGTGGGGGGCATTTCCAAGTTTCGGGGGCTGATTCCATTGAAAAAGTGTAGCTGTTACAGAGGACTTTGATTTTATCTTGTAATTGCCCTTGTGCATGCGTCGCATTTGAGTTAGTTGCTGGTCATGTCCGGCTGTGCACCCATGCATTGGCATACTGTTTGATTCAGGACATGTGGGAGATTGACATTTAGTGTTTTTTTTTTTTTTTAGAAACATAGAAAAGATAATCATCAAGCACATTCCTAGGCCCCATACAATATCATATTATCTGCACCCTGGCATACTTTATAAACAAAGGGGTTTTGTATACTTACTGTGATCACATAATGAAAGCCTTCCAACCCACGTCAAGTAACCCCAGTCTGGAAGGTCCTCACTTCTAACCTTTTTACATTTCTTTTTACTTCATTACGATTAGCAAACTTTGGCATTTCTCATTCTAACACACGGATCCATATAACAGGCTCTCCTCTCCTTCCCCCACCCTTTGGCTTTTAAAATGAGGAAGAGGCCATCCACCCAGTGCTTTATATTAAAGGCAGAGACCTCCCATTAAGGGGCGTGTTGGGGTGCTATTACAACAGGGAGCTGACCAAGCCTCCCAAAAATACATACAATACAAGAATTGTGGAGCACTCCAATTAGGCTAATTTACAACTACATTTAGCAGAAGTGCTACTGATCTGGTCAAACATTTATACAAACTAGTGTTTTTTTTTTTTTAATTAATGGAGGGTATTTCAACGTTCCGGGGCGGATTCCTTTGAAAAAGTGAAGGCTGTTCAAATTACTGGAGCACTTTGATTTTTTCTTGTAATAGCACTTGTGCATGGTCCAATTCGAGATAGTTTGTGGCCTTGCTCTGTGTACAACCCACGCATATTGCATATTTTCAATTCAGGACTTTTGGGAGATTGATATTTGGTAAGTACATTCTTCATTACTTGGGGTTTTGGCATGATTTTTAACTTTGAAACTTCTTTTCCTTATTTTTTCAAAAATCTGCTAAACCTGCGAAATTCGACGAAAATCTGGACTCGCACCATTGATGGTATGAATAATAAATTGTACCATTGCTTAGACTGAAGTGTAAGATTCTGAGAATATATAGTTTGGGGGGTATTTTTGAGTTTGAGGGGTGTTTAGATTGAAAAATCGCGTAAAATTTATGTTTTGGGCCAAAGCCATTGGCTCAATTTGTGACAGTGGCTTTCATGTCCGTTGTGTGTAACCATGCATATGGCTACCATTGGTTCAGTACCACCATTTGTTGGGGGTATTTCTGAGTTAGTTTTTTTTTTGGGGGGGGGGACTGCAGGACTGTTTCAATTTGATTGCTGATATTTATATATCACAGGCCATCATGCATTGTCCTCACTTTGGGCTAGTTTTGCTTCCAGTCCGTGTGCGTAACCAGACATATGGACATCCGTTTGATCAAGACCATTTTGAGATTTGATATTCTGGTAAACTTTTTTTTGTAAAAACACTAGCCATGGGGGTGGTCTTTAGTCATTGATTTCTACCTCTGAATGTTATTTACAAGTGTGAATTCTCGAAGAACTGCGCCAAAACCATTAATGGTATGAATGAATGCATTACTAGATGGAAGGTTGTGTAAATTCTATAGTTTGTTGGGGGTATTTCTGAGTTGGAGGGGGGGTGTTTGTTGGAAAAACTGCAGACTGTTCAAATACAAAAACTGGCTATTTTTTTTTTTTTGTTCCTGCCATTTGACATTGGTCCCCTTTGGGTTATTTTGGGGGTTCATCTCTGAAACACCCATGAATGTGGCTATACCGTTTTATTTGGGA
This sequence comes from Hymenochirus boettgeri, assembly GCA_019447015.1. NCBI lineage: Eukaryota > Metazoa > Chordata > Amphibia > Anura > Pipidae > Hymenochirus > Hymenochirus boettgeri. The sequence goes on along the minus strand of CM033476.1, from coordinate 325,642,612 downwards.
GGGGTTAGGCTTCATATTTCAGATGCTTTTGAACTTTCCCTCTACAGTTTTCTAGTTGAAATTGACATATGATTTTGTCTTATGATTTTACAGTTGAGGAAGAAAAAAAAAGGGAAGAATTGTTGAAAATAAACTTACAATGGATGAAAGCTGTGCCCAGGTATCTGTAGGGTGATCTACACGTGCCTCACTCATAAAAACTCTGCGGTGTGTGTAGTTTGTAAAATATCTCACTTGTGGTTGAGAAATTTTAGTTAATTGGTTAGATTTTTATGTTAACAAGTCAGAGGAGGTTATACATTTCATTTGGTGAGTATTCTCTGAAGGTGGCAGTTTAGTGGTGGGGGGTCTCCTGTCCAGGAAAAGTGGGTTACCTACATATATCTGGTATGGTTGTACTCGGGAGATCAGAGCGTTTTAGAACATTAAAAATTTTGTGGGCAAAAACAAAGATAATTAATAAATAAAAATGGGAAAAATCCATAAAAATTTCCAATGTTTCAATTTTTGTTACACATTTTACCCTAAAATCCAGTAAAATCTCCAGAAAGTTACAAAATTCTGTTACCTTTTAAAGTACACTTGGTGCTGAAAAAACCGTGTAAATAAATTTATGATTTTTACTGGGGGTTTCCTACTGTAAGATTAGACTAAACTGATTGGGCTGGCATGACACAACTCTTTTTTGAAATTCGCTGGCACTCTGAAAAGGGTTAATCCTTAGATTGCCTGGGTACTGTTTAAAATGGTATATACAGTAGTAATGTATCGGGCTCACTAAATGGTCTTTATAATAATAGTTTTTATTCACCACAGTGAACTCAGTGTGTTTCCACCCACTTTGGTGGCCCCATCATCAGGATAAATCCTACTGTGACGCAACTTTCCTTTCCTATCCGCTAGTGAACCCTGCCCCAACAACATCATAATACTCCTGAACACCTCAGGCATCTCATAATTACCCTACCACCCCCACTCCCAATTTGTGGTTCCTTTAATTATCCATCTAGCTTATCAGAAGTGTAATCGCAGTCTTATTTGAGTAGTGCAGGCATTCCATCTTGGATAATGTAAGGGCAGCTTAATAGTATTTGTGAACGACGTATACTTCCACCCTCGCTTTAGTAATGAGAGCTCCCCGTAATTGCGTCAAACCATGGAGAAACTTACCACAATTGATTTCTGAGGTATCGGTAGCCCATACTGTAATAAGCTTAGTCCCTCCCTTAGTAAATGGGTTTTGAAAAGGGAGCTGGCAACAGGAATCATCCTGCCCCGACTGCACACATTACTTGGTCACAAAACAAATAGTTGACAAGATAATATATAAAAAAAGCTAATAGAATATATTTAAAGAGATATGGCCATATATTCAATATTTATACCATACTACAAATCTACTAACGGTCATAATGGTTGAACATAATTAGGAACTTGCTAGCATCTTGGGTGATAACAAACTCTTTAACTTGGGACGGAAGGTTAGGGGCCATGTCGGAGACTAGCTTTAAAAACAAGGTTGAGGTTTTTAAAAGCATTAGATACCTACATACTTATGAACGCCAAAACTCTATCAAAACATGACTAAGTCGCACATCTCTCCATTCTCAAAGTTAGAGGAAAGCCATGTAGGGCAAAATGTTCATTTAAAATTTAGGGTGTTTGAGACCGCCGCTCAATAATACCACCTTGCCTCTCGTCTAACTAGTGCGTATACATTCTGACTCGAAACGTGTGTCAGTTCATGTCTGATGCCACATGCCATGACTCCTCTACATGTAAGCAGTTTGGATTGTGGCTAATGGTCATGATTGTGATATGAGGGAGTTACCAACTCAAATGCTAACCTAAAGGGGACAATCTATCTTCCTTCTCTCCCCTTGGCTTATTACTTTGATACAGTCCACCCATAGGCGGGACTAATGATAGCTTAAGGTCTGTTGGTCTGGGGATCACATTTGTAATGGATAGAAAAACTGGTTAATGAATAGGATGGCAGAGAGTAGTTGTTAATGGGGCTTCATCATTATAGATAAAGTGCTAATGGGGGGGTGCCACAGGGTTCCGGTTGGGGCCGCTTCTATTTAATATCTATTATATGATTTGGGAAGTGGGTATTGTCAGCAAGGTTTCTGGTTTGCTGACGACACAAACTTGTCGACCATTAAAAACTTCAGAGGATGTGCAATCGTTGCAAGGGGATCTAGATGATGTCACATTGGGCTGCTAAGTGGCAGATGAGATTCAATGTTAGTAAATGTATACGGTGATGTAACCCCTACTACACCTAGATGGAACAATGTTATGTCCATAAAGGATTTAAGAATTTCAATTTGTCCCTAACTTTGTACATCTGGAAAGCCAGCCAGGATTCTGCATTACCATCTACTGACACGAACCCCTACTGCCTGTTTTTGTTGTAGAACTGTGTACTGTGTTTTATGTATACATTTTGGATGTAGGGTAGTATTGGGATTTATTGGAAGGGTGTATGTGATCGTGAGCACTATTACTGGCTAAGGTATATTAAGCATGGGTTTATTACTTATCTCAGCTGTGTTCGTGGTTTATTTGTTAAGTGCCTGTTGTGAGGGACTTTTCACCATTCCTCCTTTCTGAAGAGGACGTTTTAGTTGTGGTTAAAGCTTTATTCATTTTTTTCCCTTTTAGGCATGCACAGTGATTATAAGTTGGAAAGCTACACTAACATTGTGATTTTCTTACATATGAATAGCATGTCAATTGATTGTACTCGTCTGTACATTATATGTTGTGTAAACTTGTTGACATTGTGCTAAATTTGGTCTATACTCAATTTTTGCCAAATGATGGGGCCACATTGGACCCCCATACGGTCGCCTGCCATATCGACAATAGGTTTTGTCCAAATTTAAGTAATGAATGGGAATAACATATTCCAGTACAATCTCCCTGGTGATTATTGTGGATAGGTGTTTGTACTGTAAAGGCTTCTTACCTTTTCCTCCTTCCCTATGAAGGGGTCCAAGATAGGGCATTCCACAGGTTGTTTAAGGGACTTTGCATATTTTTGACATTGGACATCTTGGTGTGTTTACATTGTCGACTAATTCAACGCACACTCCGTCTTATTAACCTACCCATTGTAGTGTTGTGGTTAACTTAGGATCTTATATTTCTTGTATTTTGATTGATTAAATCTATGTTTTTGACGCCAATGTATATATGTAGGAGTGTTCAGCATAATTGTGTTAATTTTGGTGGAGGTTTCACTGGACAACAAGAAAAGAGATGATCACCTGCCACATTCCTGGGCCCCATTATCATAATATCGTGCTAGTGCAAACATAAAAACATGAGGGTTTTAGTTACATTTTATTCATAAAAGTGAAAATCCTTCCAACCCCAATCAGGTAACCCCATAATGGAAGGTCCTAACATTTTACCTGGGTCATTTAAATCTGGGCTGAGCACTCCCTTGCTTGGTTTGCCATTTTCATTGGAAGTTGTCTCCTACCTTGGCATTGGATAGTATTACCGGCTATCACTGACCCCCCCTACTGGCTTTTAACCAAGGAGGGATGCCTTATCAATCCAATGCTTAGTATAAAGGCATAAGACCTCCATTAAAGGGGCGTGTTTGGGGGTGCTATATATTGTATCGAGGTTTCACTGGAGGTATGAAAAGGAAGTGCAACCATTGTGGGATTTATCCTGATGAATATTTCAGGATAAATACTAAACTGTTTGAAAAACACTAACACAGTATTGATGTACTGCAATGCATACCAATTAGGAGTGTTAACACAAAATTTATTACCAGGCCTACGGAAGGTATATGATAGAAGAGTTCTAGACAATAGGGAAGCTGGTGCAGAGTTATTACCCATCCAAATATTATTAAATGCTTGTCTGGTCTTAACTTTGTTCCCATGTGTGGAACACATTGCTATTTGCGATCATGGCCAAAAATAACTGTAACTTATTTGCTATGTGAACATATCCACCCTCCTCATGGTAGATTTACAACTCACTCATTCATGTGTAAGGTCCAGGTGTAACAAACCCCCCAACCACCCACAACCAAACCCCCACCCCCACCCACCCCACGCCCCCCAACCCCACCCCCCGGACCTGGCGTGTATTATTTCAACAGGGGATGTAATAGACCACACCCTTCCACGTGGGTTCCTTCACAGGGGCATACTACCAGGGAGAAGGGGGAGCAACAGCAGGGGTCCAGGAGCCAAGGGGGGCCCCCGTCTTCTTATTTTCCTTTGACAGATCTAAGCCTCCTCCCAGAAAACCACTGTGATGAAACACAGATGGGGGTCCCTTCATAGTTTTTTGCATGGGGCCCCGTGATTCTAGTCACGCTGCTGTTTAACACAATGCGTTAAATCACGTGAGAATTAGCGCGCCGAGCATGTCAATCTGGTGGCCCTATTGCAATGGCGTGCAATCTGAACGTTCTTGTCCGGAGCTTTGAAACCGTTAGATCCAATTCGGATTTGGCTTTGATATCTACTGAATTTTATCTCTCCATTAGTTGCCCTTTAACTGGAGAGCAGAATTTCGCTACACGATCCCATCAGTAACAGCCACTCCAGTACCCGTAACCCCCAATTCCTTGGCACTTCAGATGTTTGGACACTAACAACTCCCACATGCTTTGTTGCTGGAGTTTCAGTTTCTAAACATGTGGAGTGGCAAAGGTTCAGTAAACCTTTAATTCATCCAGGCTTCCCATCATTTACAATGCTTCCTGACCCCTCATATTGTACAGGGCCCACTGACCCCAATGGAAAGGGCCCACTGACCCCACTATAGTAGGACTCTCTGATCCCAATAGTTATAATGTCACCTGAGTTGTGTAGTTTCAAAGATGTCATTTGTATGGAACTAGCAGCTGAGAGACCCATCAGCTTTAAAGGCCTCCAATGAGCATGACAATGGCTGAGTGAGTCCAGCAGCCAAACTACAGAAGCAGAAACGATTGTAAAGCAAGATCAGCTCCTGTAACTTTCTATGGCGGTTTACACCCCGCCACCTACGGTTTACTATTCTGCAATTGCGAATTTGGGGGGGGGGGGGGGGGGGGGGGGATCTAATTAGGACTTGACGCCAGTAATAAAGTCTAGGTAGGTTTTCAGGCTAACTTTAAAGGCCTGAAAATTCGACTTATACTAGAGTATATCCGTAATATATACCGATTTTTAGATATGGTGGAGCTTTATAGACAACCATTGTTTCCTGAAGAGAGACCAAAAGAGATTGCAGAAGGAATAGAGATGGGATCCGGGTTTGACACAAACCCGGATACAACACGCAACTCCGGAATCCATCTGATCCCGGACGGATCCTCCCGGATTTCGGGACTTCGAGATAATTTCGATAATTTTTTCGAAATTACGACGGGGCTACTTTGATAATTTTCAGAAATAGCCTTGAACTTTGAAAATTAGCGAAAAAGACAATCGAGACCATTTCGAGTTTCGAAAATCGAACGTCGCGCTATTTCGAAAATTTTCAAAATAGCCTTGAACATTCCGAAAATCTTTGAAAATACGATCAGAAAACTTGGCATGGTCTCCGATCATGTTTACGATAATTTTCGAACGTTCGGGGTCTATTTTAGAAATTTAGAAAATTCGTTCAGTTTAGGATTTTTCGGATCTACGGGATTTTCACGAGATTTTCACGATCCGGAAATCCAAAAACAGAACGAAACGAGTGAGTTCAACCATCTCTACAGAAGAATTTAAGGAGGTTAAATACCAAGGATTTTTTTGTCATCATATTATTGTATGTTTCAATCATATACATAAGTAATCATTCTTACAATGGTATAGAAGGTGTCATTGTATAAATACAAAAGGGAAAAAGTATTCCTTGTCAGAAAATGTCAACATTCCTACCTCCCAGTTTTTTATAGAATTTAGATCAAAATTGCCTTGGGCAATCTATATGCTTTCTCATATAGCACAATCTTAGTTCAGAAAGACGTATGAACTTCTTTTTCTTCAAGGATGGTGTTTTATCGGCCAGTATTTTTGTAATTGAATTTTTTCGTATTGTTAGGGTGTAATATTTTATGATTGATGTCTGGAAGATAGTGATAGACACAAACCGACTCGAAGCTGGTTTCAGCCAAACTTTATCAGGGCGACTCAAACTATTAGTTTCGAACAGTTCAGTTTTCCGAACTCGCGGCTGTATTTTCAATATTAGCAAAAATTCGATAATTATCGATTTACAAACCATCTTGCTAACCCTAATGTATTGTTTCGTCTAACCCCTTGAACGCGTATCATTCGTTTATGGTACCCCTAGAATGTTATGTTCATTTTTGCTAACCCTCCATGTATAGTTCGTTTCCCTAACCTAGAATTTATCGTCCGTAACCCTCGAATTTAATTTCACTAACCCTCAAATTATCGTTTTGTTTTCGTTAACGCCAGATGTATCGTTCGCTACCCTCGACTGTAGCCTTTGACTTTCCGTACCTAGAATGTATCATTTGCTAACTCCTCGAATGTACCTTTGACTTTCGAGTACCCTAGAATGTATCGTTCGCGCTAACCCCTCGAATGTAAGCCTTTGACTTTCAGTAACCTAGAATGTATCGTTCGCTAACTCCTCGAATGTAGCCTTTGACTTCAGTAATCCCTAGAATGTATCGTCGCTACCCTCAAATGTAGTCCTTTGACTTTCGGTAAACCCTTGCATGTACGTTTGATCGCGATAAACTTAATGTAATGGTTCTAGTTTTTGCTAACCCTCGAAAACATAATTCGGCCGGTAACCCTCGAATTGGCCGCAACTTTCAAATGTAGAATTGCGCCAAACCCAACAATTGCTAATCATGAAGTAAAAGTGTTTAACAGGTTTCGGTGACTGGTTGCATTTTCCCCAGACCATTCCCATGTGCCACAGCCCATTTACAGTAATGTTCAACATTGTTAGTTTAAATCTTGTAAATCATCGGACCTTTTGAACTATAAGCTGCCGGTATGACTTTAATGTGTTCATTTCGACTTTCCGACTGTCAGTTTGGAGTTCGGGCACGAACCGACTCAGTAAGTTCGCCCCTCTCTACTGGAGGATATTGAGCCATCAGTATTAATAGTGCTAAGGTAGGTGTGGTTTAGTAAAGACCCGCATAATTTGCTTAATAAGAAAACATTTTGTTCCATGTTTTTTTCCATGAGTTTTAAAGTTTTAAAATGAAACTTACATACAGGAATCACCCCCAAACCTCCTAAATGGTATAGTTTGAAATGTGAAATATATAATTCTGAAATATAACCTGAAATCCTGCAATGTCCTGTTTCCCTTTGTTGCTGCTTCCTGGTTTCTTCGCATGTTAGTAACTGTCAGTTATGGATTTGACAGTTGACACACACAGCCAATGACTGAATGTAATCCCCTATCTGCCTCTCTGAGCATGCCCAGTCTCAGTACAGGTTTCAAATGCTCAGTTTCCATGAGGAGCCGAGCATAGCAGGCATACAGTAATGAATTCATAGGGTAAAGTAGGATATATCAACATATTTAAAGAGAACCATTCTGTCTAAAAGATGTTCTTATGAGATGGAGTTGTCTTTAATAAGCATTTTCACCAATGTGCTTTGCTTTGGCACCCCTTCAACGAGTGGAGTAACTAGGAAACAGCTATGAAGAGCTGGAATATCTGTAGTAGCTATAAACTTTTTCTGTTACTTTCCCAGTGTAATATACATTTTGAGAGTTTGAAAAGTTAGTATGAAAGTTTCGCTTCCATTGTTCTAACTACCGATATCTCATTTCCCCGTATCCTGTTCCATTTTGTCATGCATTGGAGTCGAGCAATAGAATTTTATTATTTAGGGATACAAATATTTGGAAATCATTTTTTTGCTGTTGGTGTCCGTCTATCATTATTTAGACAATCGTCTCATTTGTGATTACATTGCAGTGGAAATGGAAGTAGAATAGTACAAGGGGCACATGTCCACTAGTGGATGGCCCAGTTTGCGGGATCCGAACTCGGATCCGCGGCAGATTACCTTGTTCGCAATGGTGGATCATCCTGCTATTTTCTTGTTTTTTCCGCCTTCCGAACTTTTCCGAACCGCGTTTTCGGAATTTTCCGAAATTTTACGAGATTTCTCATATTTTTACCGGGAAAATACGAGAAATCGCAGATTTCGTATTTTTGCGAATCTCTCTATTTTTTTCGAAAGAATCCTCGTATTTTCGAATTTTAATAGGTTTTAATGGGTCCGCTCGCGGATTTTTCGAATTAAAAATGTTTCCGAGAATTCGCTGATCCTCGAGCGACCGCATTTTGCGAGTCGGACCTCTCTAATGTCCACCCTGAAAATAAACTTTGCAGCCTAACGTATGTAGTTTTTTGATGACCAATAAACACCTGTCCGCATCAAAGTCCTGGTTCACATTTTTCTTCGTTTGATGTAAGACAATGCTTGCCACATACTGTGGTACCCAGACCCCGCATTATAGTCGCCTAATGACTGGAGTCATGAGTGTGCAGGATCACTTTGTCCTGTTTTTTAGTATATTATCCCCTGCCCACCCCCACCCGCAGATTATATATATTTTTAAAAAGTTTTAGATCGATACAACAGCCCTTACATTCCCGATGCATATCTGCTGCTTCCTGTTTGGAGGAGGTCCAACAGGGCCTGACCGGCAGGCCCATCGTTTGGTGATTGGCTTAGAGGCAGCCATCACAGCGCGGCTGCTTTTAATAGAAACCGCCTCTTTGTTCTTGATTTTAGATTAATGAGATGAATTCTTTCCAGATTGAATTGTTCGCTTAAATTTAGATCAGACCCTTTCACATAAATTTTATTGGCTGTTTTGTGCGGGTGTAGGAGGGTAGATTTTTGGGGATTGTCTCCTGTGGGTCTGATTTTCTCTGAGTATTATTCTGGAGTGATTTTGTGGTCATGAAAATACCTTTAAGGACTGGGATGTTTTGTTGGTAGTTATTCTCTGTGTTTTTTATCTCCCATCATTAAGTACAGTATTGGTAAAATCTTATAAAATTTTAGTCATAAAAAAAGTTGAATTAACAATATTTGATCAATCTACTTTGGAAACAGTTTATTGGCACTAAATTTCCTATAGTCATCAGAAAAGTTTAACTACCTACATAATGAAAGTTAACTTGGGGAAGGGAAAAAAAGACGCTTCAGGGTTAGGCAATAAAAGTTTCTTATTGGTAAAAAAGGTGCTAATTTTGGGGGGGGGGGGGGGGGGGCTCAAACCATCATATGTTAGCTTTCAAATGTTAAATAAATCTATTGGTTGGGGCACAATTAGCACCATTTTTAACGATAGAACTTTTTTGAATCTCCCTGCTTGTTTCTTAGGTCGTAGCACACATGCAGGTTCCAATTCGCGACGCATGAGTGTAGGAACAACATTTCGGTCGATAATCGGTGTTGGTAGGCACTTTATGGCCAAAACGGATATTCGTTCAGAGATCAGCCAGGTCGGTACGAACCTTACAGGCCGATTCACCGAGCACCGCTATCGCAACACCGGTGCAAACAACCCGGCGATGTTATATGCGGATAGTGGCCGCCGAATCCATCGCTACATGGCGCTGTTCGAGTCCGACACTTTCATCAATGCCAGCTATTAGCTGCGTTAAAGTTGCCGCAATAAATGCCGATTTCGGCAATATAACATCGCTTGCGGGCGCTGCGCTGTTAACTTTTCGCATTTGCCTCGCAGCCGCCGCAAGGAAGGGTTTAAGTCACGCTAACCAATATAACCTCAGTTATGCGTGACTAAAACTCCAAAACAGGAGTGATGCCCCGTGGTGCATCGCCCCCTTAGAGTTTTGGTCTATGTCAATGCCAGTTCTAAATTAGCACCATTTAAACGAAAGAACTTTTTTGACTTTCCCTGTATATTTTCTAAAGTTGATATTGAAATATACTGTTTTCTGACTTAAACCTAACAAAATAAAAAATGAATTGATATGTAACGTGAATATACAATAGTATCCTCCCTAAAAACCTTTTTGTTTTTGTTTTTCTCTCGTTTCTGTCCTAAATAAAAGACATTTTTACATTGCTATTGATAACTTTAGAACTTACTAACTTAACTCAATCACTCATTGAATGGTGGTGATGGTAATATAAATGGAAATGTGATATATATCGTTTGGATTTAGACGCTAAATAAGAATGACTTTAGCGTTGATAATGAATGTTGAATATACAAATAATCTAAATAAGATAACTTAATGCAGATAATATATTGTGTATCTACAAAGAAAAACTCTCTTCTATCCCTCCCCTTTTTTTTCCTTCTCCTTTCCCATCTTTCTCCACTCTTGGGTTTCTCACTGAATTGACATAGAAAAAATCTAAAGTTCGTAACATACGTGCGATCGCTGATAAATCGGCCCGTGTGTAGGCATTTATCATCCAAAGGACGTTCGGTTGACCAACCGACCTGGGATCTCTGAACGAACATCCCTTTCGACAATAAAGTGGGCCTACACACAGATTATCGGCCGAAATATTTTGTCCTGCACATTATGCGTCGGCAAGTCGGACCTACATGTGTGTACGAGCTTTAAGAAAACAAACAGGGAGATTCAATAAAGGTCTTATCTTTACAAAGGGCTAATTTTGCCCCAACAATCAGAATTATTTTTAACATTTGAAAGCTAAATCTGGTTGGTTGGAGACAAAATTAGCACGCATTTTTTACAGGACAATTCCTAAGTAGAGATGGACTAGAACCTCGAACTTGAACCCGAGTTTGAGAGAACTTTCTCGAACTATCCCGGACCCGGACTTTCATATTTTTCCGACTCAATAATAATCGTATGTCGAACGTTCGAGGTGTGCGAATATGCGAGTAAATGTCTATTATCTCAATACGCGAGTAAATATCGAATTATCGAATATGTGAGTAAAATGTCTATTATACAATACGCGAGTACATTCAAATTATGAATATGATGAGTAAAATGTCTATTTACGCAATACACGAAGTAAATATCGTTAAACAATATGTGAGTAAAATGTCTATTATACAATACACGGTAAATATCGAATTAACGAATATGTGAGTAAAATGTCTAATTATACCGATACGCAATTAAATATCGCATTAACGAATATGCGAGAAAATGTCTATTATACCATACAATACGCGAGTAATATCGAATTACGAATATGTGTGAGTAAAATGTCTATTATAATACCAATACGCGAGTAATATCGAATTAACAATATCGTAGTAAAAAGTCTATTATACCAATACGCCGGTAAATATCGAATTATCTAATATGGATAAAATGTCTATTATACAATACGTTGAGTAGATATCAAATTAACGATATGTTAGTAAAATGTCTATTATACCAACACGCAAGTAAATATCAATTACTGAATATGCAAGGAAATGTCTATTATACGCAATACGGCGAGTAAATATATCGAATTACCGATATGTGGAGTAAAATGTCTATTCTACCATACGCGAGTAAATCATCGAATTATCGAATAGGATAAATGTCTATTATACCAATAGCGAGTAAATTCAAATTAATGATATGTGAGTAAAATGTCTATTATACCAATCCACGAGTAAATATCAATTACGAATATGTGAGTAAAATGTCTATTATACCAATATACACGAGAATCTCGAATTAAACGATATGTAGTAAACATGTCTAGTATAACCCACCCGCAAGTAATATCGAACTAACGAATATCAAGTAAAATGTCATTATACCAATAACGCGAGTAATATCGAATTAACGAATATGCGATAAAATGTCTATTATACCATACGCGAGTAATATCGATTATCGAATATGGTGAGTAAATGTCTATTATACCAATACGCGAGTACTATCGAATTATCGAATATGTTATTAAAATGTCTATTATACCAATACGCGAGTAATATCGAATATCAAAATCCGCTAGTAAAATGCCTATCATACCTATAAGCGAGTAAATATCGAATCCGCAAGTAAAATGGCTATGTAATACCAATACGTGAGAAGTACTGAATTATCGAATCCGTGAATCGTTCATGGGATAATTCTCGAATGTTCGAACCTCGAGAGCTCGGAAGTATTCGCTCTTAGAGTAAAATCGAGTTTTGAAAGTCCTGGATATTGGAACAGTTCCCAGACCATTTTCCAGGTCACACAGTCCATTTACATTAAGTTACCATTGGATTTTTATTGTATTTCATTAGAACTTTCAAACTATTTGCCTCCCTTGACTTTTGGCCCATTTCGAACTTTCGCATATAGTTTGAAAGTTCGGCCATCTCTATTCATAATAATGAGACGTATTGTACCTAACGAAGGACTTTGATAGTGCCGCAGATAAGCTAGAACCATTTTCTATAGAAAAGATAGATGATATCCTAAAGCAAACTTCTACGGCCATAAAGATTTACCTCTAAATTTACAACAAGAAGATTTTAAAATCCATATACAAAAAAAATAGAGATAGAGACACTAGTGTGAGAAGGTTTATCATGCTTTTAAAAGTGGGCATGTCCACCCTTAAAATCGTTTTTAATATTATCTCCCCCATGTCCCCCAGCCAAACGCAATTTTCTTTTTTTTTAAAAAGCTCCCCAAACTCTTACTTCCTCCCTCGATCCTCCGCCGCTCTGGCCGGCCCTCTGCTTGCGAGACTGCAAGCAGAGGGGCGGGACGCGCATTCAGCGCCTGTGATTGGCTGAGGGCAGCCAATCACGGACGCGGCTGCCGGTATTCAGTGCAAGGGCGGAAGGAAAGCGAGAGGTAAGTAAGGTTTGGGAGCTTTTTGGAAAAAAAACATGCGGTTGTGGCGGGGGACTGGGGGAGCATAATATTAAGGGGTGATTGAATGCTAGGGGGAGGGATAGTAGACGGGAAGGGAGAGGGAGGGAGAGGGAGGGGGAGGAGGGGGGAGAAGGGTAACTACATCAGTGCGCATGGCCAATACTACCGGAGGCAAGATAGCAGGGCAGAGCCCTGTCTATCCTCCTGCTTGTTAGTTTTTGGGAAACTTTGGTGGGGGTCCCTACAGGAGACCCCTAATGGAGCTGTGATGTGAGGTAAGGATTAACTACACTACAGAGTGGGCCATTAGTTGTGGGATTAATAGTTTTGGGGTGGACAGCCCTTTAGATGATGAAATTGATGATATCAAGGTCATATTAACAAGAAACTGACATATTCTAAAAATTATAAAATGTATTTTACTGATTTTATTGATAAAACCCCTTCATTTACAACAAGGAAAGCTAAAAATTTTACCAAGTATTTCCAAGTCAACGAACGAGGTATAAAACTCAAAGGGACTTTACTTGTAGTTAAATGGACTTATTGTATATAATATGAGTCACTAATTCGAAATATGGAAAACATCACAACTACCATCTATATAGATCCTTCAATTGTAATACGACAAATATAATCTATGCTTCGAAGGTTCATGTAACTTTGTTGTACATAGGGATGAGTACACAAAATTTAGAGTATCTATTTTATTTCCACCTATCGAATATCAAAAACTGGGGCTTAGCGAGATCATGCGAATATAAAGTTTTTGTTTTTGGGTTGGGGGGGGGGGGGGGCTATTAACTACAGTAGCGCAGCATTTTTTAAGAATTCACAATGGTAAAATGTTTTGGTTTGGAGTCAATGTCAAGTGTAATCTGAGACGAGGTGATTATTATACTCAGAGGCTATTGCAATGTTAACCAGGTGGAAATTAAATTAATACTTTTGATCCCCACTTTGCCTCTCTGAAGAATTTAGACTTTACTTTCTTTGTATAACTAATATTTTCTCTTTCAATTTTGGATAAATATCAGGGAATTCACTCAAAGGATATCTCTCCTTTTTTGGACATCAGGGTTATTCAATACAAGTTCTTAGTGTCATAACATGGTGCTAATACTTTTTGCCCCAACCAATCAGATGTTAGCGTTCAAATATTAAATAAGATCTGATTGGTTGGGGCAAAATTAGCACCATTTTTAACGATAAGACACTTTTATTGAATCTCCCTGATAGTGTATCCATAACTGATCTTTTTTTGTAGATCTTCTGAAAGGTGACTTCTTCAACTGTAATCAATAATATTTTTAACTTTTGAGCCACATCCAATCACACCAATCAACCCTAACACTCCTGGACTGTGATATGCTAATTGGGATTTTTCCGGGTACTAATTGCCACAGATTCTGTACAAGTCTCTGAATTGCAGAAGCCGTCGGATGACTAGCGAAACGTCTTCCGAACTAAACTAGAACTAAACTTCAAGTCCAGTTGATCTAATTGAATACCACAGCTATTTCGGTATTGATCTTTTGAATAAGGATACTTTACACTCACTTGGATAAGGATACTTATATATACTTTACTTGGATATAAGACTCATCTATGGGACTCATCTGATGAACTTTACCTAGATGTACTTCCCTTGAATATAGGCTGCACGTATGAAGACTTACCTAGATAATTGAAGTATAGGATTGAGTACTCTATAGCTATGCAAATATAATATCTAATATATGTCTTGACCTGTACTAATAACTGTACCTTATAATGTTTAAATGTACCATGATGAAATACAAGGGGTATGATAATATAAGGGATTTTCACCTTATAAGCATCCTAAATACTTTGGCTGTTCTTGAAGGTGAATAATCTATTGGTTGGCACAGATATCATGTAATAATCTTATTTGTTATTGGGTTACTAATTGTCTGTTGATTAAGAGTAATCAAGTTTAGAATTGTAACTAGATGAGACACTATAATAATCATCTATGTGTGTTCCGTGTCTTGACTAAATCCTAGGGAATTTTTTAACAAAAGCCCTGCTTACATGCATGGGCTTATTTACCTTTATCCGAGATATTTAAATGTGATGTCTACCCTTTCATTTACACCATGATAACCACTAACCACTGAGACACCATGACAACCACTAACCACTGAGTCACTATGATAACCACTAACCACTAACCACTGAGACACCATGATAACCATTAACCACTGAGACACCATGATAACCACTAACAACTGAGACACTATGATAACCACTAACCACTGAGATACCATGATAACCTATAAACGTACCACTTACAGTACAGTGTAAATACATATACAGTATAACGTACAATACAGTACCAGTGTAACATACACTAACCCTAAAACGACAAATACAGTACAGGGTACTATACAGAGCAGTTACGTTACACATCAGTACCGTGTACTATACAGATTCCAGTATAAATACAATTACAGTATAGTGCAATTACATTACAGTATAAAAAAAAAAGTACACAACAGTATAGTGCCAAAGTAACATATACAGTATAAAGTACACTTACAGTATAGTGGCAATATACAGATACAGTATAACATACACATACAGTATAGTGCAATATACCTATACAGTAAACATCACATACAGTATAGTGCAATATATTTTGTTTTTTCATATACAGTAAACATACACATACAGTACAGTGCAACATTACCTATTACAGTATAACGGGACACTACAGTATAGTGCAATAACATATACAGTATAACGTACACATACAGTAAGTGAATACCATACATATAAGTATAAATAGCACATACTTACGTGGTAACAATTACAGTATACTACAACGGATACGCACATACGTAACAAGCGAAATAACATTACAAGTATAACGTACTCATCCAGTACGTAACCATACAGTATACAGTCGTAACGTCAAATACGATCAGTGAACATCTATACAGCTATACAACATATACATTAAAACGTAATCAGCGTGTAACACACTACTATATACAAGTAATAAACGTACACATACAGTACAGGCAGTACATACTATACAGTATAATGTCACATACAGGTAATGCATATATACATATACTACATATACTTAATAAGTACAGGCACATGCTACATACATATACAGTATAACTGTACACATACATCTAGTGTATAATATGGACAGTATAACGTACACATACAGTAACAGTGTCAAATACTTACAGTATAAGTACCATACACAGTGTAACAGTACAGATAGAACTACCAATACAGTATAAGTACAATACAGTCGTTAACATACTCATATACACGTCAAACATAATTACATCATACACTTATAACGTGAAAACAGTCAGTGTAACATCCTATACATTAGTCATAACGTATATAACAGCTACACCTCATACATATAAGATAACGTACAGGTATAATACAGTGCACATAATACAGTATAAGTGCTCCGTGTATCCATAATACAGTACTACAGTATAACGTACACATACAGTACGTGCAAACATACAGTTACAGTATAAACGTACACATACAGTACAGTGTGCACAACGTATAACTACAACTCATACAGGTATATCATATATACTATACATATAAGTCACATACCGTGCATTAACATAACATATGAAGTAAACAACACATACCAGACTGAAACTAAAGCAACCATATCTACCAGGAATATACGTTACGACATACAGTTAATAAGTGAATCATACATATACAGTATAAGTGTACACAGACAGTAAGTGTAATAACATATACAGTTCTAACAACCCATACAGTACCAGTTCAGAATATAATGGTCAGTATAAACATACACATACAGTACAGGTAAATCGATACATATCACAACCGTGCACATCTATACAGTACACATACAGATACCGTTTAAATTTACATATACCGATTATAACTACACAAACATTAAGGCAATATACCTATACAGTATAAGCTACACATACAGTACAGTTGACACATATACGTATACTATACCATACAGTATATCATACTATCCGGACCTACACATACAGTACAACGTGTCAACATACATTATAACTCATACGACCTGAACTAATATACGACATACACATAATACAGGCATTACAGTGTTATACCTATACTACAGATTATCAGTATAACGTACACAACGTCAGTGGTAACATACAATACAGTCATAACGTACACATACAGTATAGTGCTAAAATACATTTCAGTAATAACGTACACCATACAGTACAGTGTACATACTATACGTATATACATACTAACATAACCACATACACGATACTAAACGATTCAGACACTAATACATTACAGTATAACTACAACATACAGTACCAGTTACAATACATTACATATAACGTACACATACAGCTACAGTGAAACATACATATACGGAAACGTATACAGAGACGCTAACACATATCACAGTATACGTGCACATAAGACAAATACATATACAGTATAACATACACATACAGTACAGTTGTAACATACATATACAGTATAACTACACATACCAGTAACGTGAACATACATATACAGTATAACGTCACAACATACAGTACAGTGTAACATACATACTACAGTATAACATACACATACAGTACAGTGTAACATACATATACAGTATAACGTACACATACAGTATAGTGTTACATACATATACAGTATAACGTACACATACAGTACAGTGTTAACATACATATACAGTATAACGACACATACAGTACAAAATACAGTGAAACGACCATAACAGTAACGTACATAGCAGTATAAGTAACATACAGTCAACAGTAAAGACAATCATACAGATACGTATAACATACCGTACAGTTGAACTACAATACAGTAAACGTATCACATACAGTACACAGTAACATACATATGACAGATTACGTACATATTACAGTATAACGTACAACATACCAGTACAGTGGAACAACAGATTACAGTATTACGTACATATACATATAACGTACACATACGTTACAGTAAACATACATAATCAGTGTAAAGTTACACATACAGTACAGTGTAACATACAGATACAGTATAACGTACACCATACAGTACAGTGTAACATACATATACAGTATTACGTACATATACAGTATAACGTACACATACGTCAGCGTACCATACATATACAGTAAAGTAAACATACAGCTTACAGTTGTAAACATACATATTACACAGTATAAGTACACATACAGTACAGTGTAACATACATATACAGTATTACGTACATATACAGTATAACGTACACATACAGTACAGCGTAACATACATATACAGTATAACGTAACATACAGTACAGTGTAACATACATATACATATACAGTATAACGTACACATACAGTACAGCGTAACATACATATACAGTTAACATACACATACAGCTACAGTGTAACATACATATACAGTATAACGTACAGTAATATAACAGTCTAACGTACACATCAGTTACAGCTAAAATCATAACATATACGACACATACAGTACAAGTGATAACACGATACAATACGTAATATACAGTATAACCGTACACATACAGTACAGCGTGAACATACATATACAGTATAATGTACACATACTGTACAGTGTAAACATATATATACCGTATACGTACACAGTACATGTAACAGGTCAGGAACATACATATATACAGTATAACGTACACATACAGTACAGGTAAACATACACATACGTATACTACATATACAGTATAACGTACACATACAGTTACAGGTAACATACATATCCAGTATATACTAACACATACAGGTACAGTGTACATACATATAAAGTATAACTACACATACAGTACAGTGTAAACATCATATAAGTATACAGTACATATACAGGCATAACGTAACACGTACATACAGTACAGTAACATATACAGACGTACAGTAAACAGTATACACATACAGTACAGTGTAACATAACATTACAGTATAACGTACACATACAGTACAGTGTAACATACATCTACAGTATTACGTACATATACAGTATAACTTACACATACAGTACAGGTAACATACATATACAGTATACGTACACATACAGTACAGTGTAACATACATATACAGTATAACATACACAAACAGTACAGTGTAACATACATATACAGTATAACATACACATACAGTACAGTGTAACATACATAGACAGTATAAACATACACATAACAGTTAAGTCAATTACTATACTATAACATACACATACAGTACAGTGAACATACATATACAGTATAACGTACACATACAGTACAGTGTAACATACATATACAGTATAATGTACACATACAGTACAGTGTAACATACATATACCGTATAACATACACATAACATACAATACAGGTTACAGCAAATACATATAAGTTACGTACACATACAGGTAAATACATAACAGATACATAACATACAGTACAGTGAACATAATATACATTAATAACATACACATACATACAGTGTCAACCTACATATACAGTATAACATCACATACCACAGTTAACAGTCTATACAGATACGTACCATAGACATTACATACAGTATACATAACATACACATACAGACAGTGTACATACATATACAGTATAAATACACACATACAGTACAGTGAAAACATACATATACATAAAGCTACACATACAGTACAGTGCAAACATACATATACAGTATAACTACACATACAATTAACATGTCATACAGTGTAACATACACTATACAGTAATTACCAAAATAACAGTATAACAGTACATTAAGCTACATGCTAAAGTATAAATGATACTACGTACCAGACATAATACAGATAACAACCCATACAGTACTTGTAAAGATACTATAACAGTAACAGTACACATACAGGTCACAGTGTAACATACATACAGATACGTTCACTACGTACAGTATATACAGTTAACGTACAATAATAATGCAATATATCAGTTAACATACACATACAGTAACAGTGTAACATACATATACGTATAACGTCACCATACAGTACAGTGCATAACATTATATACAGTATCAACATACCATAAGTACAGTGCAAACTACATATTACAGTATAACATGACACATTACAAGTACAGTGACCATAACATTGATAACCGTATAAACATACATCACTAGCCAGTGACGTGTAACATGACTATACAGATAGGGATAACTACACATACAGTAAGTGTCAATATACATATACAGTATAAACATACACATACAGTACAGTGCAATATACATATACAGTATAACATACACATAGTAAGTAACATGATCAGTTAACATAACAATACAGACTTGATACAACATATACTAACATACAGTCGACAGCTGTAACATACATAGTACAGTATAACATACACAATCAAGTCCAGGCTAATACTTGTCACAGACATTACATGTAAACATATATACGTAATACACATACAGTACAGGTGAATATATCAATACATAACATACTACATGCAATAATACAGTTACACCATACAGTACAGTGTAAACATCATATCAGTATCACGTACAGTAGTAGCGTGTAATACATATACAGGATAACGACAAGCCAGTACAGTAATGAACATACATATACATTAGACACATAAAGTAACATACTCATACTGAACATACAGTTACGACTCATACAGTAATACATCGTATAACGATACACATACGTACGAGTGTAACATACATTAACCGTATAAAGTACACATACAGTATAGTGTAACATACAATCTTACGTACAGTATCACAGATACGTACATACAGTACAGGTGAAATAAATACATATACGTAGAAATAAGTACGGAATACATACATTAGACGATGACGGTACATGATCGTATCGGATCAGTCAGAATACAGTATACAGTTAACTACACATACAGTACAGTGTACCATACATATACAGATAAACGTACACGATACAGTACAGTTGTAACCAATATATACAGTATACGTACACATACAGAACAGTAGTACACATAACAGTTACACATACAGTCAAGTGTAACTACATATTACATAGTCATATTAGTGATAACAAGACAACATACGTAACAGCGTAACATACATCTACAGTATAACGTACACAACAGTACAGGTAACATACATATACGTATACCCTAACATAAAGTACATTGTAAAACACATCTATACATATAATAACATACAGTACAGTGCAATATACATATACAGTATAACATACACATACAGTCGCAATGTATCATCATATATCAGTATAATGTTACATCACTACAGTAAGTGTAACATAATATACATTACTAATACATCGTACGTGTAACATACACTATACAGTAATAGTGACAATACGATCATTGTAACATACTAACAGTAACAGTTACAGATCCAGGTAACAGTACTACAAATACGTATAATGACACATACAGTCTCAGTGTAAACATACAATATACAGTATGAACATACCATACAGTAAGTGCTTAATATACAATAACAGTATATACGTACACATACAGTACAGTGTACATACATATACAGTATAACAACACATACAGTACAGTGTAACATACATATACAGTATAACACACATACAGACAGTGTAACATACCATATACAGTATAATACACATACATGTACAGTGTAACATACATATACAGTATACATGTACACATACAGTACAGTGAACATACATATACAGTATAACATACACATACAGTACAGTGTAACATACATATACAGTATAACATACACATACAGTACAGTGTAACATACATTACAGTATAACATACACATACAGTACAGGAAATACATAACAGTATCAACATACACATACAGTACAGTGTAACATAAATAACGTATAACATACATCCAGTAACAGTGTAACATACATATAGTATAAATATCACATAAGTACAGTGTGCAATCAAAATACAGTATATTGTACACAGTCAGTAACGTGTAACACTACATATCAGTATAACTACACATACAGTACAGTGAACATACAATACGTATAACCTTAACATACGTACAGTGCCAAAATACAGGTCTACAGATAACCATCCACATACAGTACAGTGTAACATAATATAAGTTATACATACACATACAGTACAGTACAATATACATATACAGTATAACATAACAGACAGTTCAGTGCAATATACATCTACAGTATAAACATACAATACAGTACAGTGAAATAACATATACAGTATACATAAACTACAGTACAGGCAACATACATATACAGATAACGACACATACGTACAGTGTAACATAACTATACAGTATAACATTACACATACAGTACAGCTGCATATACATATACAGTATAGCGTTACACATACCGTAAGTTTGGTTAACACTACATATACAGTATAACATTACACATTACAGTACAGTGGAACATACATATACAGTATAACATACACATACAGTACAGTGCAACATACTTATACAGTATAACAGTAACATACAGACGTGTAACAGACATATACAGTATACGTACACATACAGTACAGGTAACAACATATACAGATATCACATACCCATACATGTACAGTGTAAATCCATACATATACAGTAATAACATACAATACCGTACAGTGAACAGACATATACAGTATCACTACCATACAGTACAGGTACCATTAATATACCGTATAAACGTACACATACGTACTAGTTGTAACATACATATACAGTATATACAATGTACTACATACAAGTTAAGCAATACAGTACAGTAACATACATATACAGTATAAACGTACCATACAGTACACAGTGTAAACATACATTAAGTATAAATTACAAATACAGTACGTTGAACATACAGATACAGATAATGACACAGTAAGTACAGCGTACATACATATCAGTATAAGTACATTTACAGTACAGTGCAACATACATATACAGTATAATCAGACCACATACAGTACGTGTAAACATACATATACAGTATAAGTACATACAGTACAGGTAACATACAGATACAGTATTACATTACACATACAGTACAGTGGTGGTAACATACATATACATGTAAACATACACATACAGTACAGTGCAAACATACATATACAGTATAACTACAACCAGTACAGTGTAACATAATTGAACCAGTAGAACTACACATACAGTACAGTGCAATTTTTAACATATACAGTTATAACATACAACAACAGTTACAGTGTAAAATACATATACAGTGATAACATACACATACAGTACAGTGTAACATAGCATATAAAGTATAAGATACACATACAGTACAGGTTTGCATTAATATACAGTATAGAACTACACAATACAGTACAGTGTAAACATACATAACAGTATAAGTACACATACAGTTACGTGTGAAATATACATATCAGTTATAATGTCACAACATACAGTGTACAGTGTTGTAACATAACATATAATGATAACATAACACGTACAGTACAGTACAGACATATACAGTATAATCATACACATACAGTACAGTGCAACAACATATGTACAGTATAACTACACAGACAGTTTTTACAGTGAACATACATATAACAGTTAACGTACACCTACAGTAAGTGTACATACATAATACATATAAAATACACAGACAGTACAGGTAACATACATATACAGTATACCATACACATACGTTACAGTGAACAGACATATAACAGTATAACATACACATACAGTCCAGGTAACACATATACAGGATAACGTTACACATACAGATAGTGTAACTACAGATACAGTATAACATACACTACAGGACAGTGAACATACATATACAGTATACCACACATACAGTACAGTGTAACATCATATACAGTATAATGTACACATACAGTACAGCGTAACATACATATACAGTATAACGTACACATACAGTACAGGGAAAAACATATACAGTATAACGTACAATACCTACAGTGTAACATACATATACAGTATAAATACAAGACAGTACAGTGTAACATACAGAACAGTATATGTACCAACATACAGTACAGCGTAACTACTATACCAGTATAACGTACACATACAGTACAGTGAACTACATATACAGTATAATGTACACAACAGTACAGTGTAACATACATATCCAGTATAAACATACAACAGGACAAGTGTAACATACATATACAGGATAACATACACATACAGTACAGTGTAACGACATATACAGTATAAGTACACATACAGTACAGTGTAACATAAATATACAGGAAACGTAAACATAAGTACAGGGAAATAAATATAAAGTATAATGTACACATACAGTACAGTGTAACATAACATATACAGTATAAGGTACACATTACAGTACAGTGTCGCATAAATATCCAGATAATGTAAACATTACAGTTACAGTGTAACATACATATACAGTATAAACAACACATACAGTACAGGTAACAATCATATACAGACAATATAACGTACACATACAGTACAGTGTAACATACAATACAGTATAACATACTACATACAGTACAGTGTAACATACATATACCATTATACATACAAATACAGTACAGTTGTAACATACATATACAGTATAACATACACATACAGGACGTAACATACAATACAGTAAATGTACACATACAGTACAGTGAACTACATGATTACAGTATACGAAAACAGTACAGTGGTAAACATTACATATACAGTATAATGTTACACTACCGTACCAGTGTAACAGATATACAGTCTAATGGTACACATACAGTTACGGGCTAACAACAATACAGTATAATGTACACATACAGTACAGTGTAACATACATATAGAGTTCAATATAGAAAAGGATCATGTACACTCATTGCACTTTTTAAAGAGGCCGGGGCACAGCTAGTCTGTGAACTGTCAATCACCCAGCCCCTCCCCCTGGCCACACTAATGTCGAAAACTATCATTCAGAATCGTAAGGAAAGCTTATTCTTGTCAATAAAATGCCCCCCCCCCCCACACACACACACACACAAACACACACCTTCTAACTCCTACAGCTAAAAGAAAATCTTCCTTGATTCAAGCAGACATTACAGCTTGAATCAATTGTAATAGCAGCTGTACAGTAATAAAGTACAATCACGCCATACAAGGGGGATGAATACATAGATAGTTCAGTACATAAATATATACATTATATAAATAGAAGTGCTAGAGCTTCGCCACGAGAGGAAAGGAGGTCCCTGCCCCATAGAGCTTACAATCTAGTTAGGTGGGTAACATACAGATACAATGGAATGGGTATAAGTGCTGGAGTGAGATGTGTGCAGTGCAAATAAAACAATTATATACTGTGCTGGTTACCAGATAGGTAGGATGTAAGGGTAGATTTATCATATATAGATATATAGATACCATATACTGTGCTGGTTACCAGATAGGTAGGAGGTTGTGAAGGGTAGATTATATATATAGATATATAGATACCATATACTGTGCTGGTACCAGATAGGTAGGATGTAGAGTAGATTTATCATATATATATATAGATACCATATACTGTGCTGGTTACCAGATAGTAGTAATGTAAGGGTAGATTTCTCTATATAGATATATAAGATACATATACTGTGCTGGTTACCAGATAGGTAGGATGTCTGTAAGGGTATGATTTATATATATATTATAGATATCATATCGTGCTGGTTACCCAGGTAGTAGGATGTAAGGGTAGATTATCATATCTAGATAATAGATTACCATATACTGTGCTTGGTTACCGGATAGGTAGGATGTAAGGGTAGTAGATTATCATATATATATATAGATACCATATACGTGCGGGTTACCAGATAGGTAGGATGTAAGGGTAGGTTTATCATATATAGATATATAGATACCATATACTGTCTGGTTACCGGATAGGTAGGATGTAAGGGTAGAGATTTATCTATATAGATATTATAGATCTTATATGTGTGGTTACCGATAGGTGGATGTAAGGGTTAGATTCGATTTATCATATATAGTATATAGATCCATCTAACTTGTGCTGGTTAGGATTAGGTAGGATTGTTGTAATGGGTTTTAGATTTATCATATATAGATATATAGATACACATATACTGTGCTGTGACCGGATAGGTAGGATGTAAGGGTAGATTTTACATATATGATATATTAGATCATTACTGTCTGGTTACCGGATAGGTAGGATGTAAGGGTAGATTTATCATATATAGATATATAGATCCATATACTGTGCTGTTACCGGATAGGTAGGAGTGTAAAGGGTTATAGATTATCATATTAATCCGATAAATAATAAACTACCATTATGATGTGCTGGTATATCAGATAGTAGGATGTAAGGAAGATTTATCATATATATAGATACATATACTGTGTCTGGTTACCAGATAGGTGATGTAAGGCAGATTTATCATATATAGTTATATAGATATTATACTGTGCTGGTTACCAGAAAGGTAGGATGTAAAGGGTAGATTTATATATATAGTTATATAGATATCCATATACTGTGCTGGTTACCAGATAGGTAGGATGTAAGGGTAGATTATTATATATAGATACCATTATACTGTGCTCGTTACCAGATAGGTAGGATGTAGGTAGATTAATCATATATAGATATATAGATATCATATACTGTGCTGGTGCTACCGATAGAGGTAGATGTAAGGAAGTTAGATTTATATCATATACGATATATATGATATCCCCCCAACATATACTGCTGGTTACGGGGAATTTAGAGATGTAAGGGTAGATTTCATCTATATAGATTTATAGAATCATATTTACTGTGCTGGTTCCCGATAGGTAGGAATGTAGGGTTAGATTTTATATATAGATTATATAGATTACATAGACTGTGGCTTGCTACCGGATATGGGTAGGATGTAGGGTGAGATTAATTTATAATATATATTAATACCATATACTGTGCTGTACAGATAGGTAGGAGTTAAGTAGATTATCAAATAGATAATAGATACATATACTGTGTGGTTACCCGAAGGTAGGATGTAAGGGTAGATTATCATTATAGATATATACTCATATACTATGCTGGTTACCGGAACGGTAGGATGTAGGGTAGATTTATCATATATAGAGCTATAGATATATTACTTGCTGGTTACAGAGAGGTAGGATTGTAGGGTAGATTTGTCATATATACATATAGAGATCATATACTGTTCTGGTTACCAGTAGGTAGGTGTACGGTCGTATTAATTCAATATCATACTTTTCTGTAAGATATGATTAGATAATATCATATTAAGTATATCGTGCTGGTTACCGGATAGTAGATGTAACGGTTAGATTTATCATATATAGATATATAGATACCATATATACTTGCTGGTTAACCGAGTAGTAGGATGTGTAAGGGTAGATTTATCATATTAGATTATATAGATTACGATATACTGTGCGGTTAACCAGATAGGTAGGATGTAAGGGTAGATATCATATATAGATCATATAGATTACATATACTGTGTTGGTGTACCAGGATAGGTAGGATTAAGGGTAGATTTATATATACAGAATCATATAGCGACTTATAACTTGTTTGGTACCAGAGAGGTAGGATGTAAGGGTGATTTAGATTTATTCATATATAGTAATATCCATATACTGTGCTGGTTCCGGATATGTAGGATGTAAGGTAATTTATCATGATGAGATATCCATTACCTGTGCTCTGTTACCAAAGATAGGTAGGATTAAGGGTTTAGATTTCTCTATAGTATATCGATACATATATTTGACTGGTTACCGATATACGATGGTGATGATATACAGTGAACCATTACTTCGGTTCAATAGGTAGGATTGTACCGGTGATATTTATCATATATTAGAGAAATAGATAAGTATACTATGCTGGTTATCAGATAGGTAGAGTAAGATAGATTTATCATATATAGTTCATAGATATGCATATACTTGCTGGTTACCAGCATAGGTTGGATCGGTAAGGGTTAGATGTTCTATAGTATATAGATCTCATATACTGTGCTGGTTACCAGAACGGTAGATGTAACGTGATTATCATATATGATATATAGTATCAATGACTGTGCTGGGATTACCGGATAGGTAGGAGTGAAGGGTATTATATTAGTACATTACTGTGTCGTAACAAGTATAGTGGAGGTAGTAGTTAATCATATGAATATACATATACTGTGGCTTGGGATTACCGATAGGTGGATGTAAGGGTAGATTAGTTTATCATATTATAGATATATAGATACCATATACTATGCTGGTACCGGATAGGTAGGATGTAAGGGTAGATTTATCATATATAGATATATAGATACTATATACTGTGAGGTTACCAGATAGGTAGGATGTAAGGGTAGATTATAATATATAGACATATATATAGATATCATCTATACTGTTCTGGTTACCAGTAGGTAGGATGTAAGGGTAGATTTATCATATATAGACATATAAGAATATATACTTTTCTGGTTACCAGATAGGTAGGATACGGATAGATTTATCATATATAGATATATACTGTGCTGGTTACCGTCAGGTAGGATGTGTGTAACGGTAGATTTATCATATATAGTATATAGAGATTATATACTGTGCTGGTTACCAGATAGGTGGATGTAAGGGTGTAGATTTATCATTATGATATAGAGATCATATACTGTGCTGGTACCAGATACGGTGGATGTAAGTGTAGATTTATTATATTACAGATATAGATAACATATACTGTGCGTTACCGAGATAGGTTAGGATGTGATGTGTAAACTTTGTACGGTAGTAGATTATCATATATAGATATATAGAATTATATACTATGCTGGTTACAGATAGGTAGGATGTAAGGTAGATTTATCATATATAGTTATACGATATTATATACTGTTCGTGGTACCAGATAGGTAGGATGTAAGGGTAGATTTATTTATATAGATACATATACTGTGCTCGTTACCAGATGGTTAGGCGATGTAAGGTAGATTAATCATAATAGAGATATAGATATCATATTCTGTGCTGGTTACGGATAGGTAGGATGTAAGGGTAGATTTATCATATATAGATATATAGATACCATTATACTGTGCTGGTTACGCCGGATAGGTAGGATGTAAGGGTAGATTTATCATATATAGATATAAATAGATACTATATACTGTTCTGGTTACCAGATAGGTAGGAGTGTAAGGTAGATTTATCATATATGAGACATATATAGATATCATATACTGTTCTGGTTACCAGATAGGTGGATGTAAGGGTGATTTATATATAGAGATCATATATAGTATCTATACTGTTCGGTTACCGATTCGGTAGGTGTAAGATAGATTATCATATATAGTACCATATACTGTGCTGGTTACATGATAGGTAGGATGTAACGGTAGATTTATCAATATAGATATATAGATATTATATACTGTGCTGGTTACCAGATAGGTAGGATTGTAAGGGTAGATTTATCATATATAGTTATATAGATATCATATACTGTGCTGGTTACCAGATAGGTAGATGTAAGGGTAGATTTATTATTTATAGATACCATATACTGTGCTCGTTACCAGATAGGTAGATGTAAGTAGATTAATCATATATAGATATATAGATATCATATACTGTGCTGGTTACCGATAGGTAGGATGTAAGGGTAGATTTATCATATATAGATATAAGATACCATATATGATGCTGGTACGGATATGTAGGATGTAAGGGTAGATTTATCATATATAGATATCTAGATATTATATACTATGCTGGTTACCAGATAGGTAGGATGTAAGGGTTACGATTTATATATATAGTTATATAAGATATCAATATACTGTGCTGGTTACCGATAGGTAGGATGTAAGGGTAGATTTATATTATAGATACCATATACTGTGCTCGTTACCAGATAGGTAGGATGTAAGGTAGATTAATCATATATAGATATATAGATACATATACTGTGCTGTTACCGGTTATACCAGGATAGGTGGATGTAAGGGTGATTTATCATATATAGATATATAGATACCATATACTGTGTGGTTACCGGATAGGTAGGATAAGGGTTAGATTTTCATATATAGATATTAGTATACTACTTACTGTGCTGGTACCAGATAGTAGGATGTAGGGTAGTATTAATCATATACATATATAGATATCATATACTGTTCTGGTTACCAGATAGGTAGGATGTAAGGGTAGATTTATCATATAGAGACATATAGATATCATAACTGTTCTGGGTTACCAGATAGGTAGGATGTAAGGTTAATTTATCATATATAGATAGATACCATATAACTGTGCTGGTTACAGGATAGGTAGGATGTAACGGTAGATTATTCAATATAGATATATAGATATTATATACTGTGGCTGGTTCCAGATAGGTAGGATGTAAAGGGTAGATTATCATAATATAGTATATAGATATCATATACTGTGCTGGTTACCAGATAGGTAGGATGTAAGGGTAGATAGATTTATTATATATAGATCCATATACTGTGCTCGTTACCAGATAGGTAGATGTGCGGTAAGGTAGATTAATCATATATAAGATATAGATATCATATACTGTGCTGGTTACGGATAGGTAGGAATGTAACGGAGTAGATTTATCATATATAGATATATAGATACCATTATACTATGTGGTTACCGGATACGTAGGATGTAAGGGTAGCGATTATAGATCGTATAGATTTATAAGATATTATATGGTGCTGGTTACCAGATAGGTAGGATGTAAGGGAGATTTATCATATTATAGACATAGTATAGATTCATATATGTCTGGTTACCAGGTAGGATGTTGTAAGGGTAGATTTATCAATATAGACATATATAGATATCATATAATTTTCTGGTTACCAGATAGGTAGGATGTAAGATAGATTTATCATATATAGATACCATATTACTGTGCTGGTTACCGAGATAGGTAGGATGTAACGGTAGATTATCATATATAGATATATAGATATTATATACTGTGCTGGTTACCAGATAGGTAGGATGTAGGGTAGATTTTATCATATATAGTTATATAGATATAATATACGTGCTGGTTACGATAGTCGGTGTAAGTGGTAGATTTATTATATACAGATATATAGATAACCATATACTGTGCTCGTTACCAGATAGGTAGATGTAACGGTAGATTTATCATATATAGATATATAGATATTATAACTATGCTGGTTACCAGATAGGTAGGATTTAAGGTGTAGATTATCATATATAGTTATAGATACCATTATCTGTGCTGGTTACGGAAGGTAGGATGTAAGGTAGATTTATCATATATAGATATATAGATAACTCATTACTGTGTGCTTTAATCAGATAGGATAGGGTTGTAAGGGTAAATTTATATATATAGATACCATAAATGTGCTGGTTACCGGATAGGTAGGATATAAGGGTAGATTTCATATCTAGATAGATAGATACCATATACTGTGCTGGTTACCAGATAGGTAGGATGTAAGGGTAGATTATAATTTCATTATATATATAGATACCATATAACTGTGCTCGTTACCGAAGGGGTAGGATGTAAGGTGATTAATCATATATAGATATATAGATATCATATACTGCTGGTTACGGATAGGTAGGATGTAAGGTAGATTTATCATATATAGATATATAGATACTCATATACTGTGCTGGTTATCGGTAGAGATGGCCGGTCGCGGACCCGAACCCGGACTCTCCCGCCGCGGATTTTCTCTCGCCGTCCGCGCACGGGCGGATTATTCCGGACTGTTCGGACTCCCCGACTGCGGATTTTTTTTTTTTTAACGAAAATTTTCGAAATACGAGTAATCTCCATAATTCCACCGAGGATCTACGTTACTTTCATGATCCGAATAAAAACCGTGATCCTCGTAATTACGCAGGATTCGCGTACTACGAGGATTAACGTAATTACGAGTATTCGGTGTACATTTTTCAAGACGGGAAGAACCACAGACCAATTAGCCATGGCACTATCCTAGTTACGGAAAGGCACTCGTTTTTTCGGGATCCTCGTATTTTCGAAAAAATAAAAAGTTTTTTAAGTACGCTAGCGGACCTGTACTTTTTTGGTATTGGTTGGATTTATACTGCTCCTTCTTGCCATTACCAGGGTCCCTGAGGGTTTAAGTGTACGTTACCCCAAGGGCTATTTAGACCACTTTTTAATGCGGATTTTGCCCGAACTTTCAGTTTAATACGTTTTTTAACGGGTCCGCTCGCGGATTTTCGAAATTTTCGGATTTTTTCGAAAAATATCCAGATCCTCGCGGGCGACCAGGTTTTCGCAGTTCGGACATCTCTAGTTAATGGATAGGTAGGATGTAAGGGTTAGATTATCATATATAGATGATATAAGATACATATACGTGCATGTTTACCAGATAGGTAAAGGATGTAAGGGTTAGATTTATCATATATAGACAGTATATAGATCAATCATACTATGTCTGGTCCCAGAAGGAGGAGTAAGGAGATTTATCATTATAGATACCATAATACTGTGCTGGTTACGCAGATAGGTAGGAATGTAAGGTGTAGATTTATCATATATAGATATATAGATCTTAATCTACTGTGCTGGTTACCAGATAGGTAGGATTGTAAGGGTTAGATTTATCATCAATATTTATATAGAATCATTATACTGTGTGGTTAACATAGGTGGATTGTAAGTGTAATTTATTATATATAGATATCTAGATAACATAACTGTCTCGTTACCATAATAGGTAGATGTAAGGTAGATTTATCATATATAATAATAGATATCATATACTGTGCTGGTTACCGGATTAAGGTTTTTTTTTAGGAGTTGTAAGGGTCGATATTTATCATTATATAGATATAATCAGACATACTGTGTGGTTACCAAAGGTTTTAGGATGTAAGGAGTTTAGATTTATCATATATCGCTATATAGATACCATATACTGTCGGTTATTCAGATAGGTTAAATTTAGTCAGGGTAAGGGTAAGGTAAATTTATCATATATAGATATCATATCTGTCTGGTTACCAGAGTAGGTTTAGGATGTACAGGCTGTAGATTAATCAATTTACGATTATAGAATTTGATATATCTACCTGCTGGTTACCAGTAGGTAGGAGTAAGTAAGGCTTAGATTTATCTATATATATATATAGATGTCATATACTGTGCTAGTTACCGAGATAGGTAGGATGTAAGTGTAGATTTTTCATATATAGATATTCATATCCGGTGCTGGGTTACCACGATAGGTTTAGGATGTTGTGTAGTGTAGATTTATATCATATATAGATATCAAATCACTGTGCTAGTTAACCGGGATAGGTAGGATGTAAGTGTTAGATTTATCATATCGATGATTATAGGTATCATATACTGTGCTGGTTACAGATAGGTAGATGTGTAAGGTGTAGATTATATATATAGCTAGAACCATATTTATCTGTGCCTGGTTACCAGATAGGTAGGATGTAAGTGTAGATTATGTATCATATATAGATATATAGGTACCATTACTGTGTGTTAACCAGATAGGTAGGATGTAAGGTTAGATTTAAACCTGCTAATTGGTTGTTTGTTGTTAATGTTAAAGATGAGGGAACGAGAATTCCAGAGGATGGGAGCTAGAGGAGAGAAAGGTTTAAGGCGAGAGAGCGGCCTCAATAGCGTCTTACCAGTCGAGTGGGGGGAGGTTCTCGTTACAAGAGGGTCGTGGTTTTTGCGATGAAGCGGCAAAGGGGACAGTCTACTTTCCGCAGGATACCATATGGGGAGATAGACGACGAACAGGATTTAAGGTGAGAGGCAAGCAGTGTGAGTGGGGGGGTTCTGTACAGGAGAAGGTTCTGTGCATGAGTCGGCAGGGGCGTAACAGCAGGAACACTATGGGGATGGACGTCTAGAATGAAGAATATTGAGATCGGACGCAGCAGAAGAAAGTTTGGATTTATAACTGTTAGGTCATTTCATTATATACAATGCGCGTTTAACCGGGGGGGGGCTAGGGTATTGGTCCTGGTACAGGGAGATTGGGATCCGCTGTTTAATTAGAGAGCGATAAGAGCAGATTTTCGATCTAAGATGTGTCAGGGGGGAGTAGTAAGTAAGTCGATAGACTAAAGCGGAAGAGTGGGTAAGCATGGAAGAACCAGTAAGAGCTACTAGGTTGCAAATAAGTCCGAGGCATTCGATTCAGGCATGAATGTCATGCTATAAGCTAGCGGTGGTCGGGGAGAGAAAGAAACCTTCGAGATTTGGGTAGAGAAGGAGGAGAGACTCAGGTTTTTGTCAACGATGAGTAGGTGTAGATAAATTTCGATGCGGAATTCATCTTACCATTCAGGAGAAGAGCACAGCGGATGTAATAGGAATGTTTGATTGTAGGTAGAAAAGGTTAGATTTGAGAAGGTGGCCAGTGAGGGATGTCAAAATATAGGGCTGCATTGATAGGGGAATTTAGTCAAGCAGAGTAAGGGAAATTATTGAGATATGAGCATAGGAGAGACTGTTCAGAGTTATATGGTGGAAGTAGATTGTCGTCTGCATATAAATGATATTGAAGTCCAAAAGAGCTAATAACATCTCCTCAAGGAGATATATTGTAGAGGGATGCAACAATAGGGTCCACAGAACAGAACGTCTGCGGGACCCCCACACCAACAGAACCGAGTCAGAAAGAGGTATTGCTAGCATCGTTAGAGTAGAATCGTAAGTCGGTTTAGAGAGATACGGCATACGAAAACAAGTGATGGTCACTTCATTCCAAATGCAAAGACATGAAGTCTTGATAGGAGGAACTAATCCAACTGTGTGTGAAGCAGAGGAGAGGCCAAGGAGGATAAGAATAAAAAGTGACATTGGCCTTTATAACCGCAGATCATTTATCAACCTTATTCACAGAGCCTGTCTCCAGTGGAATCGTCCAGGACGTATCCCAGTATGTGTAAGGATCAATAGGTTTAGATAGCATAGAGGCGGTGTAGTGTATTACGGGAGAGAAGACTGATACGTTTCTACAGTTTACGGAGGTATCTGGTGTGAGACGCAGATGGACCGGTATGTCGTTCTTGGTGGTGGTAGTTGGCCTAAACACGAACGGGTCTCCAGCGAGGGTTTTTTAGTATAGTGGGGCCTTTTACATTGGCATGCGTTAAGAGATGGAAAGGGAAAATTCCAAGATATAAGGGGAGGCATGTGTATATACTGTTGGGTGCAAAGTAAAAAATATGGGTAAGACACATGGTGTACAGTGACTTCAGTATACAGAGCATGGGATGAGGAACAGGTCGTGAGGGACATGAAGAAGAGGCGAGAGATTCTAATAGGTCACAGGCCGAACACAGAGAACCAAGAACCGCTAAGGGAAGGAGGAGGCAACTAATTCTGAGTGTCCATCACGTAGTGATCCAGAGAATCTTCGCTAACCGGGACTGACTTCCACTTTTGCTTGTAGTAACGTTGCATCAGGCGTGGGGCGGAGGGGAGTGTTCGGAGGGGAGGAGAGTGCTGAGAAAAAGAGGGTCCATGACAAGGGAAGAATAGAAGGAGGGAGGGTCAGCGGGGGAGTAAGCGAGGCGCGAAGGAGTTAAACATGGAACGTGAGAACAGGCTACGTTGGTTCAATGTTTGTTATTACAAGTTTTTGGTAAATGTTATATTCTGATTTGCCAGCAGGAGCCAGAGCGAGACAACTGCAGCATGAAAGTTATAATGGGAGACAAGAGAGTCAGTGACCTTTGTACGGGTACTTTATCCATATGCGGTCTTCAGTGGGTCACGCAAGCAACCTGGTTTTGAAACGGGTAAGTGAGGAGATCTATGACGAAGGAAAAACTGAGAGCAAAAGGATCAGAGTTCCTGAGCCGCACTAAAACAAGAAAAGATACAGGCAAGGTCATTTCTTTTCACTTGTGTCTTTAACATATATAAACACCCTGTATGTACTCCATTAAACGGTATTTGTCCAATTAAATGTATATCACCCAAAATCACAGGGTCCAGGGTGTTCCTTCAGGGTTTCGACACACCTTGAAACAAACTTTCAAATGTGGCCGTGGCTTCATCAGGGAACATAAGGCGGTGGCTTGTGGGAGGTGGGTGAAGTGACAACACTGAACTGGAATGGAGGGCTGCTTAACACTCATGGTGGGCCTGGTGCTGAAATGCAGGATTTTTTTTATAAACCTGCACCATTTAAGTGTCGTTTGCATGTGCGTTAGTGTTCCCTAGCAAAATGTGTTTCAGCTCTGCTTCAGGTTAGGGACACCCCTGCAGCGGGTGTTTATATAGTTATAATACTCTTATTACATAAACACATCTCTTGTAAATCCACCTCTAGAAATATATCCTTGGTGTGTTAATCTTTTGGATTGTAATAAAATTAGCAGATTAAACAAAACTGTCACTATTTGTATGGGATGTACGGTGCTTGTGTATGCATCTGAGGGGAAAGATAGCCAAGTTGTTCCTCCAAAAACAGCGATACCTCCTCTCCAGGGAGGTGGTTAACAAACCCTCTCCGATTCAGGAAGAGGGCCATAAATTAGGGTCCAGGCTAGGAGGGAAACTCTTCGCCTTGTGTATCATCAACAAAATACATTCATTAGCCAATGTGGGCGGACTCTGTATATTGGGCTTTTCATCGTACAAAGCTGGTCCATAAGATAGGCAGCATTAAATGGATTCAATATTATACTAATGTCTCCAAGACCCGACATTTTACAAGAGCTCGAGGGGTGTTTCATCTTATAAGCGATTCCCTATCTGACATCTCATTTTTTGTCATCTCTATAATGTATGCTATGAAAGTAACCGGGCTGGTTTCGTTTACCATGCTTCGATGGACATTTATCTTTTATGAGTGATTAGGTTACACTCGTCGTATAGTGTCTTCGTAGTGTATATGGTCCACCTTTTAAGTACTATGTCATTTGATGTAGGGGACAGTAACTCTCAGAGGACCAGCTGAGGAAGCAGAGAACGTTCTCATTGCACTCACTGCCACTACTTACTCTTCACTGTCTTAACTTTGAACAGACCTGTCAGGAGAATCGTTCAGTGGATGTTAAAGGTAAGGATCCTTTTTTTTTTTACACTACACACATTGATGCCAGTAGGGGTTCGCTAAATTTAGTTTGGTGACATGCTTTACTTTGTTGGTACATGTTGTGTCTGTAGCAGGCCCTAACTGTGCCCTTAGCTTAACTCCCTAGCAGTCTTTCTTAACCATAGGATATGGTCCTGTTTATCTGCTTTTAGCATCCTCCACTTATACATCCTTTCAGTCCTTTAATTAACATCATTTGTTCCGACATGGCTTTGCCGACCGAGCGTTTCATGTATCCAGCTCTTAGTCACCTTAAACCGTGCCTTTTCGTGCCTTAAGCCGTCCATTTGCACCTCCCACATCCGGATTCCATCCCTCGCTCCCCCTCCAACCTAGCGTAAAATCCTTTTAGGATATCACAGATGCCCCCTGCCCTACCTAAGCGCTGTATTATTTTTTTAAAAAAAAATCGTTATCTATCTTACAGGCCTTCGTTCCCGCGGCGCTTTCCATGTGTCAGCCGGTCTGTGTATTGGCACAGTGACAATTGATTTTTTTGTTTTAAGGGTGAACCATTCCATTTAGCTGTAACACAGAAACTCTGGTTTCCTTCTTGCTTTGTTTTAATTTTTATTCAGAAACAGTTAAGGGTTCCATTAATGGTCTTGAGTTTACTGATTCCTTAGGCTAATACCAGTACAGAAAGCTTGTTCCTTCCTTCAGACACAATGCCTGATTGATGTCCATAAAATTTCCGTGTTAAGGGAGTTAAAGAGATTTATCAAAGTAGTAGATGGTCTAACTTACTGAAGTTCATTTCATTTCCGAACTTCCGAACTTCAGTAAAAAGTATGGAAGTTCGGGAAAGCGAACCCATTAAAGTCAATAAGGATGATAAAAGTTTGAAAAGTTTCGCTAAATCAGTTAAAATATAAGGGCGTTAACTACTACTGTAAATGGCTGTGGCACCTGGGAAATGTCTGGGGGAACATGTTCACTATCCACCAAAACCTGTTTTTAACACCATCCACCTATCAGCTACGGTAAAACACACTCCAAGCAACGACCACGGCGATGGAACAGATCGACCTGGTGGGGTTAGTGAACAAAACGATATATTACACAATTAATATATACTAATATCCATATACCGCTCGCCCCACCCACATTCCGAGAAAAACAGTGGAATGACCTGTTACTATATCTATGGGATATCCGCTCCCCTATTTCTAAACCCTAAAAGAAATTGGTATCACACACCTAATATGTCTATACACAGTTATACAGTTATCATATATCCTACACAATACTTTCTCTACAGTAGCGTATTCGAAGAACAGGTTGTTTTGGGATATACTCAGAATAGGGACAATAGCCTATAAATGATTGTTATATCATTTATTAAAAATTGAACAAAATAGTGCATAAAAATATAAAGAAAAACTAAAGTAATTTACTGAACATAAAGCGTTAACGCACAGGAGAGGGTAAGATGGATATAAGAATGAAACTAAAGATAATTGGCATTGAAATGTCCATGAGCTGAGGTCCAGAAACTTGTTAATCCCGATATGGGAAAAGTCCAAATAATATTCCTGCTGTAAGCCAATATGGTCGTCCTGTTGGCTAGATGTTATTGTAGATGTTTATGACAACTCCTGCTGAGACCGGCTCCCAATTTTATCCTTTTCCAGAAAATGGGAGTGGTCTGGTCTCTAGAGGGTGGACTTGGTTTCTGCCCCCGAAGGTTGGTTCCTATTTTTGGAAGGGATTTAATGTCCCAATTCCCCCTTTAGTCCATAATCTGTGACCGTACTGTCACATTCAAAAATAATAGCATGATGGTCCATAACTAATTTTACCAACAGAACGAGACCAAATACGACACCTCTGATGGATTGTAGGCCTAGGAAGGTAATACCCCAATTTGGTTCGGGCTATCATATTATGTCAGGTATCTAAATGCAGAATTATTCCTGGAAAACTGGGGGTATTATAAAACCTGAAATAATTCTACATCCTGAATTATTAAGGAATCATGAATTACCTTTGATCTGCCAGTTGGTTTCTGCTCACACTCAACTGGAGATTCCCTGCTGTGCTGGGCCTACTAGCCTGTAACAGTGTATGCATATTATAGGGACTTCACACCTTGCCCCTTTGAAGTCAGACCTCTTGCTAGGTCAGCTAATTTAACACCAAATGGAATGGCTATGGGAAAGGAACACAGCTTACAACTGAACATGAATTTAACCCTATGATTACCCGACAGGGAACCAATGTGGGAGCTGCCATACTGCTGGACCATGCCAATAAGGTGAAATAATGAAATTAGGAGTGCATTTCAGACATTGTGTATGGGGTTTTACATTGCACTCCTGTTCGTCACACTTCTTTTTCTTCAAGATCGGCGCGGCATTATCGGGTTATCAAATGCTACTTTTAAGAGTTACTGAATAATACATTTGAGGGTTACTAAAAATACATTCGAGGGTTACCGATGCTACATTCGAGGGGTTACCAATTCAAACATACATTCGAGGGTTACCAAATAGGAACCACTACATTGAGGGTTACCAAAACAAACATTACATTCAAGGGTTACAGAACAATACATTCAAGGGTTATGGAAAATCAAAATTACTTAAAACAAACTCTACATTCGAGAGTTACCAAGATACATACGAGGGTTAGTGAACGGTCCGTAAATTTGATAATTCGATAATCCGTCAGGTTCCAAACTAGTTGGAACCTACTAGTTCGGATAGTATTTGTGAAAGCTTTTGGGCATAAACATGTCGGACTGGATTTGTGTCAGGAACATGCTTTGAGTGGTATGGTTGTTATTTAAAGTCCACACTAAATCAAATTCTTTTTAAGTGCCAAAAAATTGTGGATTTTCAAAACACCAGTGTCCAAAATTAAACCAGGCTTATTCTAAACCAATTCAGCACTACTAGTAAGAGACTCGAACCCGGTTCTAAGTGGATTTCAACGGAACCCCCCGGAACTCGAACTTTATAACTTCTGGCTTTTTTGATTTTTACACACACGGGCGAATTGTTTTCGATAATTGAGAATTGTACAATGTAACAATAGTAACAAATGTACAATTTCTTAAATCTTGAAAATACTACATGCAATTTCAACACAGAAACGTATGAAGTTTCCGGTACTGGACTGTGTTTTTTTTTAAGATTCTAGGCATTGACAATGTTTCCTTAGACCTTTCCCAGACGATGAGATATTTTACAATAGTTACCATTGCTATTTACACCTAACTTTTATGTAAAACTTTCTGGCCATACAAGAAACAATCATGATTGGGTGATTGTATCGTATCTAGAAAATATCCTAAGGAGGTCATTGGGACAACTTAATTGTATGTCCTTTAAGAGTAGAAAGACTAGAGAGAAATTTATTATAATAAATAATTCAGCAGGTGTTCATGTAACCTTTATTACATAAACAACACAGTTTGTTTCACCCAATCTATATACAAAATGTAACAACTTTACATTTGAATTAACATAAAAAAAAATGGAGAGAAAATACTAAAAAGAGGATCTTGTAGCAGTGAGATGGTTTCCAATGCAGAAAGACAGGAGTACAAAACAAAACTAAAGGATAAACATTCAGTTCAGACTTCAGTATCTCGATACATTTATTATACAAATCAGGGAGGAGATTGGATCACGGTAGTAGTAATTCCTGTTTTTCCCAATATAATTTCTGTGGGAACACTAGCACAAAGAAATCTCTTCTGCCAGGCTCCTTAGTGCTTCAGCACTATCTTTAATACAGGAAGCCCGAGAACACTAACCTGGCAGATGAAAACTGTACATGTTGGTGCTTATCACAAAATCATATTGACAGGTAGGATTACTAAAGAGTACGTTCTAAGCAAGTGCATATGCAGTTTCTGCAGGACTGGTTATTATTAAATCAATATATATATATATACTGGTGTACTGCGTCTACTCAACTGATGTTTTTATTAAATGCTCTAAACCAGTCACCAGTAGTTTCAAGAGCAGGGCACCTCTAGGGTCTAAGATATCAGGGGAACTGTAAATGCCGCCCGTTACGTGGCACAATTTTTTTTAGGCCATCCCCCTTCCCAACCCCACTAGGTATTTAATAGAGATAGACAGATAGCCAAGAACCAAACAGACAGACAAATGTAGGACAACAGAGATAGATACACAGAAACAAAAGGTAACCGCATTCCGGATCTATGATGGAGAAAACTTTATTTAGACACATTCATCATAAAGCACACACGATGACCCAGCATCCAACGCGTTTCGGGGGAACACCCTTAGTCATGGACAACAGAGATAGATACACAGCCAGATAGGGATACATGGATAGACAGAAACACAGATAAATAGACAGAGATAGAGATAAGAGTAGAACAGAAATACAGAAATTATGACAACTAGAGGCATGTATTCCATTTATTAGCAAACTGATAATTCCATTACATACGATAGCAAACTGGTAAGTTCATTACAAACTGGTAACAACTAGGAATCTATCACATACTAGTATATAACATGGTAATTTTTACATACTGGTAGCAAATGGGATTTCATTATATATAAGTAGCAAATGGGGATTCATCACATAGTGGTAGCAAACTGGAAATGTCAAATTAAAACACTGCTAGCAAACTGGCAGT
This sequence comes from Hymenochirus boettgeri, assembly GCA_019447015.1. Classification (NCBI taxonomy): domain Eukaryota; kingdom Metazoa; phylum Chordata; class Amphibia; order Anura; family Pipidae; genus Hymenochirus; species Hymenochirus boettgeri. The sequence continues at coordinate 325,601,050 of CM033476.1, read as the reverse complement.
TCATTACACTGTTAGCAAACTGGGAATGACATGACATACTGGTAGCAAACTGGTAATTTCACTTGCTGGTGCAAGTTACAGTAATTTTATGTTTGGTTCCCTTCGCAATGTGCCGACTGATACCAATATGATCTGTCAGCGCATTTGCGATGGAAATTCCATGTGTAGGCCACCTTACAGTATTTGTGATCTGAGTAATTCTTGTGGGTATGTTATGGCTCTGCTGTTTTCTTAGATTAAAGTTACTACTTTAGTTCCACCACCCCACTGTGGTCAGTGTTTGCCTTTTGCTAATGATAACATTTTGATCATTTCTTACTATTATATTTACCACCATTTTATAACAGTACATGCAGTATAGTAACATAGTAACATAGTAATTAAGGTTGAACTTGTCTAATCTGCCTGCATATCTACAAGCCCCTCCATTCCCCTTATTAATTTAGGTTGCCCTTCTCTGAACTGCTTCCATTTCCAAGATGTCCCTTTTGTAAACGGGATTCCAAAACTGTACCTCATATCCAAATGAGGCCTTACCAGTGCCTTGTAAAGAGGGAGAATATATTTTTCTCTCTTGAATCTATTCCCCTCTTTATACAAGACAATATCTTGCTAGCTCTAGCGTTGCTACCTGGATTGTTTTGCTACAGCTAAGTTTGTTATCTCCAGAACCCCCACATTCTTTTCCATTACAGATTCACTTAACACAGAGTTATTTATGGTGTAGATGGCACAGGGATTATTAAATTCCAAATGCCTCACCTACATTTACCAACATTGAATCCCATCTGCCATTCTGCTGCCCATTTTGATAATCTATCTAGGTGCTGCTTGCGCCTTGGACATCATTGAAGTTTCCAACGCTCTGCATAGTTTAGTGTCATCCAGCAAACACAGAGATTTGCTCTCAATGCCCCTTCAAGTCATTTATAAAACAGATTAAACAAAAGCGGCCCAGTACAGAACCTGAGGCACTCCGCTTAGACTAACTAGTTTTCATTCTCATGCTGATTAGAAGATCTCTTTAAACTGGGCTTCAAATTCAAAGCTAGTTATTGAAGCATTGTATAATTTTTTAATTACCTGGGATTTGGTCTTTGTGATAAAATTGACCCCAAATTTGCACTGATTGATAGCATTTTCTTGATGTTGGTTTTAGGGTCCCGGTGTCTAATATAAGGTAACTTTGCTCCATTGAGAGTGAACATGGGCCAATTGGTTTTTGAAGATCCTGCATCGTTTGGATTTCTGCAAACAAAACCAAATAAAATTAGTTTTTGAATAAAAAACAAATTGTTTTATGATTTTGTCATAGTTCATTACAGAAAATGGTGCTGTTAAAGGGTAGCTCAGAAAAAAAAATTTTCGAAAATGGCTTCTTTTTATTTAGTGGGAGATAGATAATAAGCTGCCATCTCCCAATTCAATTACAAGCTGAGATCTGCCTGAGTTTACTTGCACGATCCTGAGATCTCTGTCTCCCCTGTAGGCTGCATTCCAACTAAGCTCCATTGAGTTACATATGTCGGAAGTGCAGAAACAGCAGAAAGGGGGGAGCTGCCAGCAGAGGGAGACAGAAGAGCTCAGAATATCGAAGTAAACACAGGAAGATCTAATTGTTAATTGAATTGTGGGAGATGGCAGCTAATGATAATATATCCCACTGAATATAAAATCCATTTTTATTAAAGTTGTTTTTCTGGGGGAGTTACCCTTTAAGGAAAAGCAAACTTTATTGAAGCAAGTGTGATTACTGTTTCTTAAAAAAAAAAAAAAAAAAGACGTCTCTTTACAACCAAATGCTAATTAGGACAAACAAAACTATCGGGTTTCTTTTCTAGTGATTTTTACAACTAAGACAATGTTTGCAAAGCAGAAATTTCACTGGCAAAACCAATTAAAGTTAATGTGGAGACAAAAATGTTTGCATTATCTCAAGCATAGATATCTACCCCAGGGTCATGATGATATGTAAGTAGCCGGCTGGAAAACACACTAGCAAACAAGGCCCATGCATTCTATCCAACCTGTGGGTGCTTACTACCTCTGATGTCCAACCTCCATGGATAATAGTCCAATAATAGAAAAGAAAAGTTGAGGGTCGCCACTCAAAACTAATACTTTATTAAGTGATCAACATCAAAAAACAATTGTTTTCGGTTTTGATGTTGGTCACTTAATAAAGTATTAGTTTTGGAGTGCGACCCTCAACTTTCTATTACTTGAAACACACTACACTTACTAAAGCCTACAAACATAAGTTAATACCTGCAGAAACAATTGTAAATCTAACACAACCAGTATCCACAGTTAACAACGGTTTTAACTGTTGTAACTGCACAAACAACAAAAGGTGCTGGTTACCAGATAGGTAGGATGTAAGGGTAGATTTATCATATATAGTTATATAGATATCATATACTGTGCTGGTTACCAGATAGGTAGGATGTAAGGGTAGATTTATCATATATAGATATCATATACTGTGTTGGTTACCGGATAGGTAGGATGGTAGGTTACCAGATAGGTAGGATGTAAGGGTAGATTTATCATATATAGATATATAGATATCATATACCTTGCTGGTTATCAGATAGGTAGGATGTAAGGATAGATTTATCATATATAGATACCATATACTGTGCTGGTTACCAGATAGGTAGGATGTAAGGGTAGATTTATCATATATAGATATATAGATATCATATACTGTGTTGGTTATCAGATAGGTAGGATGTAAGGATAGATTTATCATATATAGATATATAGATACGATATACTGTGCTGGTTACCGGATAGGTAGGATGTAAGGGTAGATTTATCATATATAGTTATATAGATATCATATACTGTGCTGGTTACCAGATAGGTAGGATGTAAGTGTAGATTTATTATATATAGATATATAGATACCATATACTGTGCTCGTTACCAGATAGGTAAGATGTAAGGTAGATTTATCATATATAGATATATAGATATCATATACTGTGCTGGTTACCGGATAGGTAGGATGTAAGGGTAGATTTATCATATATAGATATATAGATACCATATACTGTGCTGGTTACCGAAAAGGTAGGATGTAAGGGTAGATTTATCATATATAGATATATAGATACCATATACTGTGCTGGTTATCAGATAGGTAAATTTATCAGGGTAAGGGTAAGGGTAAATTTATCATATATAGATATCATATACTGTGCTGGTTACCAGATAGGTAGGATGTAAGGCTAGATTTATCATATATAGATATATAGATATTATATACTATGCTGGTTACCAGATAGGTAGGATGTAAGGCTAGATTTATCATATATATATATATAGATATCATATACTGTGCTAGTTACCGGATAGGTAGGATGTAAGTGTAGATTTATCATATATAGATATATAGGTATCATATACTGTGCTGGTTACCAGATAGGTAGGATGTAAGGGTAGATTTATAATATATAGATACCATATACTGTGCTGGTTACCAGATAGGTAGGATGTAAGGGTAGATTTATCATATATAGATATATAGGTATCATATACTGTGCTGGTTACCAGATAGGTAGGATGTAAGGTTAGATTTAAACCTGCTAATTGGGGTTTCTTAATGTAAAGAGAGGGGAAGAGAATTCCAGAGGATGGGAGCTAGAGGAGAGAAAGGTTTAAGGCGAGAGGAAGCAGTACGAGTGGGGGGTCTGTACAAGAGATGGTTTTGCGATGAGCGGAGGGTACAGGCAGGAACATATGGGGAGACTAGAGAGAAAGGATTAAGGTGAGAGGAAGCAGTGTGAGTGGGGGGTCTGTACAGGAGATGGTTCTGTGATGAGCGGAGGGTACAGGCAGGAACATATGGGGAGACTAGAGAAGAAATATAAGGAGGAGCAGCAAAGCGAAAGGGATTTAAATGTTAGGAGTAGGATTTATATACAATGCGCTGTTTAACGGGGAGCTAGGGTATTGTCCGGTACAGAGGAGATTTGGGATCCGGTTTATTAGAGAGCGAAACAATACATGTGGCAGAGTTAAGTATAGACTAAAGCGGAGAGAGGTGGGAAGCAGGAAGACCAGTAAGTACTAGGTTGCAATAGTCCAGGCGCGATAGGATGAGAGTATGCATAAGCATAGCGGTGGTCGGGAGAGAAAGAAACCTGCGGATTTTGGCTATATTGCGAAGGAAGAAGCAGCAGGTTTTCTCAACATAGTTAATGTGGTTAGAAAAGGAGAGAGGGGAGTCAATAATTACCCTTAGGCAGCATGACGATTGGATAGGGGAAATGTTGGGATTGTCAACAGAGATGGAGAAAATTTAATTTGAGATAGCGTTGAGACATCCAGGAGGAGATGTCAGGAGTTAGCATAGTGGTGGAAAAGTAGATTTGTGTATCGTCTGCATATAAATGATATTTGAAGCCAAAAGAGCTAATAACATCTCCCAAGGAAATAGTGTAGAGGGAGAACAATAAGGGTCCAAGAACAGACCCTGCGGGACCCCCACACCAACAGGAACCGGAGAAGAGGTATTGCTAGCATTAGATACAGAGTAAGTTCGGTTAGAGAGATAGGATAGAAACCAGGATGTCACTTCATTCCAAATGCCCAAAGAATGAAGTATCTGCATTAGGAGGGAATGATCAACTGTGTGGAAAGCAGAGGAGAGGCCAAGGAGGATAAGAATAGAAAAGTGACCATTGGCCTTTATAACCTGCAGATCATTTATAACCTTACACAGAGCCGTCTCAGTGGAATGTGCAGGACGGAATCCAGATTGTAAAGGATCCAATAGGTTATGAGCATGAAGGTCGTTAGTGATACGGGAGAAGACTGATCGTTCTAGCAGTTTAGAGGCTATTGGTAAGAGAGAGACCGGGTGGTAGTTGGCTAAACAAGACGGGTCCAGCGAGGGTTTTTTAGTATGGGCTTTACATGGGCATGCTTAAAGATGGAAAGGGAAAATTCCAGATATAAGGGAGGCATTGAATATGTGGGTGAGTATAGGGGTAAGCACATGGTTACAGTGCTTCAGTAATACAGAGGGCATGGGATAGGACAGGTCGTGAGCGGACATGATAGAAGCAGGCGAGAGACTTCTGAATTAGTCACAGGAGCAAAAGATCCAAGAACCGCTAAGGGAGGAGAGGGCAACATAATCTGAGTGTCATCACTAGGACCAGAGATCTGCTCACGGACTGACTCCACTTTATGCTGAAAGTAACGTGCATAGTCGTGGGGAGAGTGCGGAGAAAGGAGAGGGTCAGCGGGAGAGGGGCGCAGAAGGGAGTTAAAAATGGAGAACAGGCTACGTGGGTTCAATTTGTTGTTATTTATAAGTTTTTGGTAATAGTTCTGATTTGCCAGCAGGAGCCCAGAGCCGAGACACTGCAGCATGAAGTTATAATGGAGAGAGAGTCAGCCTTTGTACGGGACTTTCTCCATGCACGTTCAGTGGCACGCAAGCACCTGCGTATGAAACGGGAAGTGAGGAGATCTAGTGACCGGGAAAACTGAGAGCAAAAAGGGATCAAGTTCCTGACAGCACTAAAAATATAGAAAAGGATAAAGGCAAGTCATTTCTTTCACTTTAGTGTCCCTTTAACATATTATAAACACCCTGTGATGTACTTCCATTAGAAGGTATTTGTCCAATAAATGTACTAGTCACCAAAATATCACAGGGTCAGGGGTGTTCCTAGGGTTTCTGACACCTGAAACAACTTTCAAATGTGGCCGTGGCTTCATCAGGGAACATAGGCGTGGCTTGTGGAGGTGGGTGAGCTGACTAACACTGACTGGTAAATTGGAGGGCTGACTTAACACTCATTGGTGGGCTGGTGCTGAAATGCAGGATTTTTTTTTAACTGTCACCATTTAAGTGTTTTGCATGGGCGTGTCCTGAGCAAATGTTTCAGTCTGCTTCATGGTAGGGACACCCCTGCACAGGGTGTTTATAATATGTTAATAAACACTTATTTACATAAACACATCTCTTGTAAATCCACCTCTAGTAAATATATCATGTTTGGTATCTTTGGATTGTATAAAATTAGCAGATAACAAAACTGTCACTATTTGTATGTGGCATGTACGGTGCTTGTTGTATGCATATAGAGGGAAATAGATGCCAAAGTTTTCCTCCAAAATACAGGATACACCTCCCAGGGAGGGTAAAAACAAACCCTCTCCGATTCAGGAGAGGGCATAAATTAGGGGTCCAGGCTGAGGGCAAACTCTTCGCCATTGTATCATCAACAAGAATACATCATTAGCCAATTGGGCGGACCGTATATTGGCTTTCATCTAAAGCTGGCCATAGACTAGGCAGACATTAAATGGATTTCAGATATCTATCTAATGTCTAAAGACCACATTTTACAAGAGCAGGGGTTTTTATCTTAAGATGTTCCTATCTGACCCATTCATTTTGTCATCTCAAATTGATTGTATGAAAGAACGGGCTAGGCGGTTCTACATAGATTGGACATTTGTCTTATGAGAGATTTGTACATCCGTCTATTGTCTTACGTAGTGTATGGGCACCTTAAGACTATCATTTAGTGTAGGGCAGAAACCTCTCAGAGGACAGAGAGGAAGCAGAGACCGGATGACTCACTGACACCTCTTACTCTTCACTGTTCTTAACTTTGAACAGACACTGCAGGAGAATCAGCAGGGATGTAAGGTAAGGATCTTTTTACACTACACAATGATGCCAGTAGTGGGTTAAATTTTAGTTTTGGGGTGGACATGCCCTTTAACTGTGTGCTACCCATAGCATCTTTCTTTAACCATAATTGCCCTTTAACTGTGTGCTACCCATAGCATCTTTCTTTAACCATAATTGTATATGGCATTGTATTATTCTAGCTTTAAAACAAGCCATCCCCCATTAAAATCCGTTCAGCCAATTTGAAGATACATAGGTTTTTCCAACATGCTTTTTGCAGACCAGGAGCAGCTCACTGTAATCCCAGCTCTCTGACGTCACCTTAACCCGTGCCTTTTCCGTGCCTTCAGCCTCCATTTGCACCTCCCACCATCCGGATCCATCCTCGCTCCCCCTCCAACCTAGCGTAAAATCCTTTTAGGATATCACAGATGCCCCCTGCCCATACCTAAGCGCTGTATTATTTTTTTAAAAAAATAATCGTATCTATACTTACAGGCCTTCGTTCCCGCGGCGCTTTCCATGTCGTCAGCCGTGTCTGTGATTGGCACAGTGACAATTGAGCATTTTTTGTTTTAAGGGTGAACATTCCATTTAAGCTGTAACACAGAAACTCTGGTTCCTTCTTTGCTTTGTTTATATTTTATTCAGAAACAGTTAAGGGTCCATTAAATGGTCTTGAGTTTACTGATTCCTTAGGCTAATACCAGTATCAGAAAGCTGTTCCTTCCTTCAGACACAAATGCCTGTATTGATGTCCATAAAATTTCCGGTAAGGGAGGTTAAAGAGATTTATCAAAAGGTAGAGATGGTCTAACTTACTGAAGTTCATTTCATTTCCGAACTTCCGAACTTCAGTAAAAGTATGGAAGTTCGGAAGCGAACCCATTAAAGTCAATAGGAGATAAAAGTTTGAAAAGTTTCGCTAAATAACAGTTAAAATAACAATGGTAACTTACTGTAAATGGCTGTGGCACCTGGGAAATGGTCTGGGGAACATGTCACTATCACCAAAACCTGTTTTAACACCATCCACCTATCAGCTACCGGAAAACACACTCCAAGCAACCGACAGGCAGATGGAACAGATCGGACCTGGTGGGGTTAGTGAACAAACGATATATTACACAATTAATATTACTAAATATCAATATACTCGCCGCCACCACATTCCGAGAAAACAGTGGAATGACCTGTTACCTATATCTATGGGGATATCCGCTCCCCTACTTCTAACAACCTGTAAGAAAATTGGTTATTCACCCCTAATATTCTATACACAGTTATACAGTATATCTATATACCTACACAATACTTCTCTACAGTAGCGTACTTCGAAGACACAGGTTTGTTTTGGGATATACTCAGAATAGGACAATAGCCTATAAATGATTTTATATCATTTATTAAAAATTGACAAAAATAGTGCATAAAAATATAAAGAAAAACTAAAGTAATTTACTGAACATAAAAGCGATAACGCACAGGAGAGGGTAAGAAATGGATAAAAGAATGAATACTTAAAGATAATTGGCATCTGAAATGTCCATGAGCTGAGTCCAGAACTTGTTAATCCAGATATGGGAAAAGTCCAAATAATATTTCCTGCTGTAAGCCAATATGGTCCGTCCTGTTGGCTAGATGTTATTGTAGATGTTATGACGAACTCCTGAGCTGAGACCGGGCTCCCAATTTTATCCTTTTCCAGAAAATGGGAGTGGTCTGGTCTCTAGAGGGGGTGGACTTGGTTCTGCCCCCGAAGGTTGGTTCCTATTTTTGGAAGGGATTTTAAATGTCCAATTCCCCTTTAGTCCATAATCTGTGAACCGTACATGTCACATTCAAAATAATAGCATGATGGTCCATAACTAATTTTACCCAACAGAACGAGACCAAATACGACACCTCTGATGGATTGTAGGCCTAGGAAGGATAATACCCCAAGTTTGGTTCGGGCTATCATATTATGTCAGGTATCTATAAATGCAGAATTAATTCCTGGATAAACTGGGGGTATTTATGAAAACCTGAAATAATTCTACATCCTGAATTATTAAGGAATATGAATTACCTTTGATCTGCCAGTTGGTTTCTGCTCACACTCAACTGGAAGATTCCCTGCTGTGCTGGTGCCTACTAGCCTGTAACAGTGTATGCATATTATAGGGACTTCACACCTTGCCCCTTTGAAGTCAGACCTCTTGCTAGGTCAGCTAATTTAACACCAAATGGGAATGGCTATGGGAAAGGAAACAGAGCTTACAACTGAACATGAATTTAACCCTATGATTACCCATGACAGGGAACAATGTGGGAGCTGCCATACTGCTGGACCATGCCAATAAGGTGAAATAATTGAAAATTAGGAGTGCAATTTCAGACATTGTGTATGGGGTTTTACATTGCACTCCTGTTCGTCACAACTTCTTTCTTCAAGATCGGGCAATTATCGGGTTTATCAAATGCTACTTTTAAGAGTTACTGAATAATACATTTGAGGGTTACTAAATAATACATTCGAGGGTTACCGAATGCTACATTCGAGGGTTACCAAATTCAAACAATACATTCGAGGGTTACCAAATAGGAACACTACATTTGAGGGTTACCAAAAACAAACATTACATTCAAGGGTTACAGAACAATACATTCAAGGGTTATGGAAAATCAAACATTACATTACAAAACAAACTCTACATTCGAGAGTTACCAAAGATACATACGAGGGTTAGTGAACGGTCCGTAAATTTGATAATTCGATAATCCGTCAGGTTCCAAACTAGTTGGAACCTGAACTAGTTCGGATAGGTATTGTGAAAGCTTTTGGGCATAAACATGGTCGGACTTGGATTTGTGTCAGGAACATGCTTTGAGTGGTATGGGTTGTATTTAAAGTCCACACTAAATCAAATTTCTTTTTTAAGTGCCAAAAAATCTGTGGATTTTCAAAACCACCAGTTCCAAATCTAAACCAGGCTTTATTCTAAACCAAGATTCAGCACTACTAGTAAAGGACTCGAACCCGGTTCTAAAGTGGATTTCACGGAACCCCCGGAACTCGAACTTTATGAACTTCTGGCTTTTTTTGATTTTTACACACCGTGGAACTGTTTTCGATAATTAGAGAATTGTAACAATGTAACAATAGTAACAAATGTAACAATTTCTATAAATCTTGAAAATACTACATGCAATTTCAAAACAGGAAACGTATGAAGTTTCCGGTACTGGACTGTGTTTTTTTTTAAGATTCTAGGCATTGACACATGTTCCTTAGACCATTTCCCAGATCGCTGAGCTATTTACAATAAGTTACCATTGCTATTTACACCTAACTTTTATGTAAAACTTTCTGGCCATACAAGAAACAATAATGATTGGGTGATTGTATCGTATCTAGAAAATATTCCTAAGGAAGGTTCATTGGGACAACTTAATTGTATGTCCTTTAAGAGTAGAAAGACTAGAGAGAAATATTATTATAATAAAATAATTCAGCAGGTGTTCATGTAACCTTTATTACATAAACAACACAGTTTGTTTCACCCACATCTATATACAAAAATGTAACAAACTTTTACATTTGAATTAACATAAAAAAAATGGAGAAAATAACTAAAAAGAGGAATCTTGTAGCAGTGAGATGGTTTCCAATGCAGAAAACAGGAGCTACAAAAACAAAACATAAAGGATAAACATTCAGTTCAGACTTCAGTATCTCGGATCATTTATTATACAAATCAGGGAAGGAGATTGGATCACCGGTAGTAATTCCTGTTTCCCAATATAATTTCTGTGAGGAACACTAGCACAAAGAAAATCTCTTCTGCCAGGCTTCCTTAGTGCTTCAGCACTATCTTTAATACAGGAAAGCCCAGAACACTAACCTGGCAGATGAAAACTGTACATGTTGGTGCTTATCAACAAAATCATATTGACAGGTAGGATTAATAAAGAAGTACGTCTAAGCAAAGTGCATATGCAGTTCTGCAGGACTGGTTATTATTTAAATCAATATATATACTATATATACTGGTGTACTGCAGTCTACTCAACCTGATGTTTTATTAAATGCTCTAAACCAGTCACCAGTTTTCAAGAGCAGGGGCACCTCTAGGGTCTAAGAATATCAGGGGAACTGTAAATGCCGCCCGTAGCGTGGCACAATTTTTTTTAGGCCATGCCCCCTTCCCAACCCCACTAGGTATTTAATAGAGATAGACAGATAGCCAAAGAAACACAAACAGACAGACAAATGTAGGCAAACAGAGATAGATACACAGAAACAAAAGGTAAACCGCACTTCCGGATCTTGATGGAGAAAACTTTATTTAGACACATTCATCATAAAAGCACACACGATGACCCAGCATCCAACGCGTTTCGGGGGAACACCCCCTTAGTCATGGAAACAGAGATAGATACACAGCCAGATAGGGATACATGGATAGACAGAAACACAGATAAATAGACAGAGATAGAGATAAGAGGTAGACAGAAATACAGAAATTAATGACACAGAGGCATAGTATTCCATAATTCTGGTAGCAAACTGATAATTCCATTACATACTGATAGCAAACTGGTAAGTTCATTACAAACTGGTAACAAACTAGGAATCTCATCACATACTAGTAGTAAACTGGTAATTTCATTACATACTGGTAGCAAATGGGGATTTCATTATATATAAGTAGCAAACTGGGGATTTCATCACATAGTGGTAGCAAACTGGAAATGTCATTAAACACTGCTAGCAAACTGGCAAGTTCATTACATACTGTTAGCAAACTGGGAATGACATGACATACTGGTAGCAAACTGGTAATTTCACTTGCTGGTGCAAGTTACAGTAATTTTATGTTATGGTTCCCTTCGCAATGTGCCGACTGATACCAATATGATCTGTCAGCGCATTGCGATGGAAATCACATGTGTATGGCCACCTTTACAGTATTTTAGATCTGACAGTAATTCTTGTGGGTATGTTATGGCTCTGCTGTTTTCTTAGATTAAAGTTACTACTTTAGTTCCACCACCCCACCTGTGGTCAGTGTTGCCTTTTGCTAATGATAACATTTTGATCATTTCTTACTATTATATTTTACCACCATTTTATAAAGTACATGCAGTAGTAACATAGTAACATAGTAATTAAGGTTGAACTTGTCTAATCTGCCTGCATATTCAAGCCCCTCCATTCCCCTTATTAATTTAGTTGCCCTTCTCTGAACTGCTTCCATTTCCAAGATGTCCCTTTTGTAAACGGGATTCCAAAACTGTACCTCATATTCCAAATGAGGCCTTACCAGTGCCTTGTAAAGAGGGAGAATAATATTTTTCTCTCTTGAATCTATTCCCCTCTTTATACAAGACAATATCTTGCTAGCTCTAGCCGTTGCTACCTGGCATTGTTTGCTACAGCTAAGTTTGTTATCTACCAGAACCCCCAAATCTTTTTCCATTACAGATTCACTTAACACAGAGTTATTTATGGTGTAGATGGCACAGGGATTATTAAATTCCAAATGCATCACCTTACATTTACCAACATTGAATCCCATCTGCCATTCTGCTGCCCATTTTGATAATCTATCTAGGTCTGCTTGCAGCACTTGGACATCATTTGAAGTTTCCAAAGCTCTGCATAGTTTAGTGTCATCAGCAAACACAGAGATCTTGCTCTCAATGCCCCTTCTAAGTCATTTATAAACAGATTAAACAAAAGCGGCCCCAGTACAGAACCCTGAGGCACTCCGCTTAGACTAATAGTTATTTCATATCCATGCTGATTAGAAGATCTCTTTAAACTGGGCTTCAAATTCAAAGCTAGTTATTGAAGATGTAATTATATTTTTAATTACCTGGGATTTGTAAGTCTTTGTGATAAAATTGACCCCAGAATTTGCACTGATTGATACGCATTTTCTGATTGGTGTTTAGGGTCCCGGTGTCTAATATAAGGTAACTTTGCTCATTGAGAGTGAACATGGGCCAATTGGTTTCTGAAGATCCTGCATCGTTTGGATTTCTGCAAACAAAACCAAATAAAATTAGTTTTTTGAATAAAACAAATTGTTTTATGATTTTGTCATAGTTCATTACAGAAAATGGTGCTGTTAAAGGGTAGCTCAGAAAAACAACTTTTCGAAAATGGCTTCTTTTTATTTAGTGGGAGATAGGATAATAAGCTGCCATCTCCCAATTCAATTTACAAGCTGAGATCTGCCTGAGTTTACTTGCACGATCCTGCAGCTCTCTGTCTCCCCTGTAGGCTGCACTTCCAACTAAGCTCCATTGAGTTACATATGTCGGAATGTGCAGAACAGCAGAAAGAGGGGGGAGCTGCCAGCAGAGGGAGACAGAGAGCTGCAGAATCATGCAAGTAAACACAGGAAGATCTAATTTTGTTAATTGAATTGGGAGATGGCAGCTAATGATAATATATCCCACTGAATTATAAAATCCATTTTTATTAAGTTGTTTTTCTGGGTGGAGTTACCCTTTAAGGGAAAAGCAAACTTTATTGAAGCAGATGTGATTACTGTTTCTTAAAAAAAAAAAAAAAAAAAGACGTCTCTTTTACAACCAAATGCTAATTAGGACAAACATAAAACTATGCGGTTTCTTTTCTTAGTGATTTTACAACTAAGACAATGTTTGCAAAGCAGAAATTTCACTGGCAAAACCAATTAAAGTTAATGGGAGACAAAATGTTTGCATTATCTCAAGCATAGATATCTACCCCAGGGTCAATGAACTGTTAAGTAGCCCTGGAAAACACACTAGCAAACAAGGCCCAATGCATTCTATCCAACCTGTGGGTGCTTACTCCTCTGATGTCCAACCTCCATGGATAATAGTCCAATAATAGAAAAGAAAAGTTGAGGGTCGCACTCCAAAACTAATACTTTATTAAGTGATCAACATCAAAAACACAATGTTTCGGTTTTGATGTTGGTCACTTAATAAAGTATTAGTTTTGGAGTGCGACCCTCAACTTTTCTATTACTTGGAAACACACTACATTACTAAAGCCTACAACAATAAGTTAATACCTGCAGAAACAATTGTAAATCTAACACAACCAGTATCCACAGTTAACAACGGTTTTAACTGTAACTGCACAAAGCAAGGTAGAAATATTAAAGGGCAAGTCCAGACCCAAAATGAAAACATACATACAGGTAAATCACCCCCAAAACCCTAAACAGTAATAGTTTGAAATGTGAAATATAGAAGTCTAACCTGAAATCCTGCACAATGTCCTGTTTCCCCTGTTTCTGCTTCTTGGTTCTTCCAGTTAGTAACTGTCAGTTATGGATTTGACAGTTGACATCACAGCCAATGACTGAATGTTAATCCCCTATCTGCCTCTTCTGAGCATGCCCAGGCTCAGTACAGGCTCCTTACAGGTTTCACTCAGTTTCCACAAGGCATCCAGAAGCATAGCAGGCATACAGTAATGAATTCATAGGACAAACTATGATATATCAACATATTATAAAGAGGCCATTCTTTCTAAAAGATGTTCTTATGAGGGTGGAGTTGTCCTTTAAATCAAAGATATTGTGTGATTTTATTGGTAGATCTGAATTCAGAAAGGATTGGGCATAGGAAACAATATTCAAGTGTAATTGAGCTCAATTAAGGAGACCAGAATTTTCTATATTAAAATAATTCTGCCAAATAATATTAACGCCAAAATAGATGTAGAAGCTTCTATACCAACATCCCCATAATGATGCTATTTCAGGGTTATTTACAGAAACTGGACATACCTGCACTGCCAATCACCAAATCAATAGAATTTATACTCACCTATAATTACTTATCTTTAAATTAGGATTTATACCTTCAACAAATGTGGCGATGGGAACACGATTTGCGGTGCAATTTGCAAACTTGTTTATGGCAAACTTAGAAGAAAACCTCCTCTCAACATGCCCCATCACACCATGGCCTACTTTCTCTATATATATGACATCCTGATCTTCTGGACTGCAAGTAAAGAGAACCTACTGCAGTCCACCAAAGATAAAATTAATTTCACCCCAACATTAAACTCAAAATGAATCAACATTAATAAGCTTTCTGGACAACATAATATGGATTAAAGGAAACACATTGCAAAATCCATCTATCGCAGACCCACATGTGACAGAAACACATAAAGAACTCCATAATCTACAGTCAGGGCATTAGATATAACAGGATTTGCTCTGATTCTACAGACAGAAATCTGCACCTGTAACAGCTTAAAAAGGACTTTACCAAACAGGGATACAGTCAGTCAACTACAGAAACACGAATAAAGAAAGCAACCAGCATCTCCAGAACCAACCTGCTACAGTACCAACAGACCCAAAAGGAGAACCGTACCCCACTGGTTGTTACATACCACCTCCACATGGAAATACTCAGAAATGTGTATTTACTGTTTTATTAATGACAGCCATTGCCAGACATGGGGGCAAAAGATAACATCTGTGTAATGTCAATATTATTATTATTATTATTATTATTATTATTATTATTATTGTGGATTTATATACTGCCAACATCTTCCATAGTGGTTTACAATTACATGTATACATTCACATCAGGCCCTGCCCTGAAGAGCTTACAATCTAAGCACATTTATTTGACACATGCAACCTATCAGTATGTCTTTATGATTGTGGGGGAAACCGTAGTGCACAGAGAAAACCCACGCAAGCAGAGGGAGAACATACAAACTCCTTGAAGATGTGTCCGTCTTCTGCAACAAGCGTGCCTTCCTATTGGCCTCGTCGCCGACGGGGATGAGGGGGCGGAGCCTACCAGAGCAGCTTTGCTGTCAGTGACAGTCCGGGAGGCAGCCAATGGGAAGACACGCCTCCTTGCAGAGCGGCGAGGGAGATTACAAGTAAGTACTTCAGGACTTTTGTAAAGTACCCAGAGGTGAGGACTTAGCATTTTAGGTCCTCACCCGGGGTACTTTGCAGGAGTGGGGGGAAAGGAACGAGGGGGGGGTGAGTATAATTGTCCTTTAACATAAAATACTATTCAATACTATACTATAATATAACATGTATAAATTTCCTTTAAATTTGAATGTGCACTAATATTCTATGTTGCTTGAAATGTAAAATAAATAGCAAAATGTTTAAAACATATATTTAATTTTGAATTCTCATTTAAAAAAAAAACTTACCCTGTTTTTGCAAAATTTCCCCAGTATCTCATCATTGTCCGACTTAAAATTTCTTCTTCTTTTGTGTATTTAAGTGTGGTGTTCAATGGCATGCCAAATATATATTCGATTTCAGAACCATGTAAAACTCCCATCCATTGAGGCCAAGCGGGTCGTGAAGATCTATGTTGGAAGAAGTATAAATAGGCAAAGTTGACAATCTCAGAATTTTTTTCTGTGAATTCCAGTAGTGGGCAAACAAAATGGTAATCCCCTGCTATGGCTTTCATAGCATCCCGATAATAGGCAGGGTCCTGTTCAATCGTCCAGTCTGTATAGTAAAGAAGGATGGAGTCCACTGCAAGTTGAGTGGCCTTTGGAAAGGACGTTTGGACAGTTTCTTTAAATTTCCGTCTGTTTATAAAATTCTCATGTTCTATGCTAAATCCTGGTCTTCCATATACTAGAAAAACTGATCCCTCATCTTTGTTAACTCCAGTTAGAACTTGCGTGTTTCTTTTTAAGAAACCAGACTTCATCAGTTCATCTGGCATCGCTACTAGAAAATCTCCATCAACAGTTGGTGCAAACATAAAATCTATTAAGGCTTTATTATTTAGTGGAACTACAGAAAGAGCATTTTCAAAAATTTCTTGAGGATTTTTTGTTCTTAGACATGCAATGATTTCAGTTTCGTTCCAAGTAGGACAATCCAGCTGATTTGCTAATTCTAGTGCCCTGTGATGGGCTTCTGTTGGGTTTACAGATGCCCAAGGGGCATTAGCAGTGCCACTTTGCATAATAGCTCTTGTAAAAAATGTATGGCTTCCTGATGAAAGCAAATGATAACTTACCGAACCTCCTCCAGCACTTTCCCCAAATATAGTTATACTTTCAGGATTTCCGCCAAATGCTACAATGTTCTCGTAAACCCACTGAAGAGCCAGTCTTTGGTCAAAGAGACCAACATTTCCTGGAGCTTCAGGATTTCCTGGAAAAGACAGAAATCCCAATGGGCCCAGTCTATAGTTCATTGAAACAACAATGACTTGTTCAGTCGCAGCCAAAAACTTTCCATCATAAATATCAAGCGAAGATGTCCCTGTCTCGAAGCCACCACCGTAAATCCAAACCATAACACTTGCTTTATTTGGCTTTGGAGTTGGGGCCCAGATGTTAAGGTTTAGACAATCTTCACTTAATTCATTCTTTACTTTAAACATTTCAGCTCCAGGAAACCCAGGAAATGTTTCATCTCTGAGTTGAAAGCAAGAGTTTCCATATTTTGTAGCATCCTGTAAATTTGACCATGACTTTGGTGACTTGGGTTTCTTAAATCTTAAATCCCCTACTGGTGGTTCGGCATAGGGAATTCCAAGAAAAGCCATAACATTTCCATAAGGCAGAGAAATCGGAAACCCTTTCACTTTTCCGTATTTGGTAACAACAATCTCATCGTTGCTCCTGCAGGGCTGGCATAAGAGACAAACCACCGTGAAACAGACTGTAGAGATGGTTTTCACTGCACCCAAACTGCACCACATGCTGTCACCTGAAAAACATTTTTTTTTTTTTGTGGAAAAATTATATACAATTTTGGGCATGTCCACCCATAATAGGACATGCATTACACATAATTTAGCTGCAGCACCCCCGCAAACCCACTTTCATTTTACGTACCTTCCCCTAACATATTTACAAGACTTGGTCACTCACTGCCTTGGTGCCAACTTCTGCTACTGTTGTGAGCTGGTTTCGAGCAAGTACAGCAGCAGTGAGGTGCTGCCTAATCCCGGCTGTCAGCTTTTGGCCGTGACATCACCGCCAATCCTAAGACTGACAGCCACGAACAGGAAGGATAGTAGTAAGAGCAGCAGAGTGGTGAGGGACTGGTCCTTGTATCTTCAGGTGCATCTTTGGGAAAAGGTAATAAAAAGAAAGTGGGGGTTGGGAGAGGGGCTGAACCTATAGGTAAAATGTAATTTTATGGCTGGACATGCCCTTTTAAAGATGAGATAGGCAGTTCATCTTCGTTGTAAACAGAATTGCTGTAATTTTTAGAAAGAGTTTATGATGATGAATAGGGCTAGAAGAATATATGTTTAACTAGTTATAAAAAACAAAACTCAATATTATTTTACAACCCTAAACTTAAACAGACCCCATAGTATTATAAAGCAATAAATAAGACTGTAAAAGAAAAGTTAAAATGCCTTTGGAACCATTCCAACAGGGCAATTTAACCAGCGGCGCTGGGCAATTATATGGAGTTAAAGGAGAACTAAAGCCTCAGATTAACACTGAACCAGAAGGCAGAACACCTTGATATAAAACCGGTAATCTGTATCTTACCTCTCATTTTGATATGGGCGCTGGGAAATTTACCTAAATAACATGTGGTTTGTGCTTTACTTCCCAGCATTCTAGTATCACACAGTTTGGTCAACGACCATTACGTTCTGCACATGCTCAGTCCTTAGCTATGGCACAAACTTGGTACAGTTGATCACACCCATTAATAATCTCTATCCAATCCTTTTACAGGACAGATAAAGCAAGGAAGCATGTGACTGAGGGCAGGAAGTGTGGTCTGACTGCAAATGCAGATAATTCATCCAGTTCTTAACAGGCTTCCATTTACTTTAATACAATTTACTGGAGTGGGATTTTATAACTTATTGGTGTTTTCTGGGGGGTTGTTTTCAGATTCTGGAGTAATAATAATTTGGGTTAAGTTCTCCTTTAAAGTCATGCTAACTGGTTCACTACTGATATTTTTATTTTATATTAACAAAGTTTTGTAAATACCGTCCTAGAGGAGGATCTACATTTTAACTAAACTACATGAGAATTTAACTACTTTGAACTACAGGAAAATTTATTTACATTAAACTACATGAAAATTTTAACTACATTTGAACTACATGAGAATTTAAAATCCACACAAGTTTAAGATAAGGTTTATAATGAAAGGTTCCTACCTTTAAAATGAGCCATAAACCTCTTCTGTATGTGATGTACAGCCCAAGATATGAAGAAATCTCTGATCAGAAAGTTAGGGGGTGGAAGGATGACAGATAACATTCCAGGGGCTTCCCCCCCCCCATCACCAGTGAGAACAGCCTCAGATTACACAGTGTGTGAAGGAAACCAGAAGTCCCTCCCCCCTCCCTTCTGTAGACCAGCCAGTGAAATTACCAGGAATTGGTAAATTCATCTACAGCCCCTACCATCATCGTGGGCCCCTCCCAATCATGGGGCAACTATTGCCCCTCCCCCATGGATACCTCTGACCCATCTCCCCCTTACAGAAAACGGTGTAAAAATAGCCTCTTCGGGCAGAGGCAGAATCAGACAGAAAAGGCTGATTTTATAGGGACCATGGGGGCTGCAAGGGAAGGGGAAAAGAGGAGCCGACAAGGGGAGGATTGTTATAAAACAAAGTTTAATAAATAGCGTCCTACAGGAGAATCTAGATTTTAACTGAAATATATGAGAATTTAACTACATTTGAACTACATGAGAATGTAACTACAGTTGAACTACATGAGAATTTAACTACATTTGAACTACATGATAATTTAACTGCATTTGAACTACATGAGAATTTAACTACAGTTGAACTATATGAGAATTTAACTACAGTTGAACTACATGAGAATTTAACTACAGTTGAACTACATGAGAATTTAACTACATGATAATTTAACTGCATTTGAACTACATGAGAATTTTACTACATTTGAACTATATGAGAATTTAACTACAGTTGAACTACATGAGAATTTAACTACAGTTGAACTACATGAGACTTTAACTACAGTTGAACTACATGAGAATTTAACTACAGTTGAACTACATGAGAATTTAACTACAGCTGAACTACATGAGAATTTAACTACAGTTGAACTACATGAAAATGTAACTACATTTGAACTACATGAGAATGTAACTACATTTGAACTACATGAGAATTTAACTACATTTGAACTACATGAGAATTTAACTACATTTGAACTACATGAGAATGTAACTACATTTGAACTACATGAGAATGTAACTACATTTGAACTACATGAGAATTTAACTACATTTGAACTACATGAGAATTTAACTACAGTTGAACTACATGAGAATTTAACTACAGTTGAACTACATGAGAATTGAACTACAGTTGAACTACATGAGAATTTAACTACATTTGAACTACATGAGAATTTAGAAGTTAGAATTTAAACTACAGTTGATGTATGGTTGAACTAACAATACATGAGAATTTAACTACAGTTGAACTACATGAGAATTGAACTACAGTTGAACTACATGAGAATTTAACTACATTTGAACTACATGAGAATTTAACTACATGAGAATTTAACTACAGCTGAACTACATGAGAATTTAACTACAGTTGAACTACATGAGAATTTAACTACATTCGAACTACATGAGAATTTAACTACAGTTGAACTACATGAGAATTTAACTACAGTTGAACTACATGAGAATTTAACTACATGAGAATTTAACTACAGTTGAACTACATGAGAATTAAACTGCATTTGAACTTGATAAGATTTTAACTGCATTTGAACTTGATAAGATTTTAACTGCATTTGAACTTGATAAGATTTTAACTGCATTTGAACTTTGTACATGAGATTTTTTAAATAATAAAAAAAAAATTCCCTGCAAATTGTTATAGTTATTAGAAAATTATATGTATTTTAATAAAATAATCTTATCAATGTGAACAAGCTGAGAATTTCCATGTTTGTTTCTTTTTAGCTGCATGTTTATTTCTAAGTATTTAAGTGTGACTTTTCAGATTTAATAGATAATTAGACATGTTCAGATAATAATTGAAAGAAGTACATCCGGTCGATAGAACATTAAGTCATCCTATGAATAATGTTCATTGTGTGTAGTAGGATACAATTATTCTTTTTTCTACGACTCCAGGGGGAAAAAAATATTGTGAACCCCCTATGAAACATTTCAATATCTTCTTAGACAACATTTCAAATAGTAAAATGTATTTAATGATAATTTGTGAAATCCACAATATATATATAGGATTTTGTTCATGCAGATAAAAACTTTTTTTCATCACATCTGTAAAACATGGCAATACCTGTATACATCAGAGCAGAGTCTATCCAACCCTGCTAGGACTTAAGGACAACAGACTTGGATAACATCAAACAAACAAAAAACATCCCTGTCTGATAATTGTGTCCTGATCTCATTATAGTAATATTCGGTATTCACCACCGCTATCGCTCCCCACTTATTGGAGAGTTTGATAGTGATGATGGAATTCTCCTTTAAAAGCAAAGTGCTGGGACATAGAACATCCCTAAAAAGACCCATCAATGCAGCACTTCCACATGATGGTCAAAGTATCAAAAAATGTTTATTGTTGACTCATGAGAATAAAACATATAATATAGCACATAGGGCATTGGAAAATACCGCCCTCTGTCTAAAGGTAAAGTGCAACCCAACAGAGCAATAAATATATTTATTTATAAAAAATAAACATTTTTTGATACATTGACCATCATGGGGGAGTGCTGTTTTGGGGGGTCTTTGTAGGGATGGTCTATGTCCCGGTATTGCTTTGCAATAGTTTGTTTGCCCCCCTAAGCACAGCCTGATCATGGCGTTTCACATGGTCTTCTATTGAGCTGTGTGTCTTTCCAATATATTTTGAATTATGCTAAAGCCTTCAATGCCTCTCTCTCTCAGCAAATGTTAAATTATGATGAACTTAATCAGGACCCCATCTACCATGAGGCAGAGTGAGACATTTGTCTTAGACGGCACACCTGCACTGAAGGAGAAAGGCGGAAGTCAGGCAGTGGTGAAAACCCCCTCCTCCTCCTGACCAGTGGTAGATGCGGGTGCATGACCGAGGAACGTGCATGCATGGCCACAAAAGTAAGAGCACCGCCAGCCTGACTCCAATATACACCACACCTTGAAGTTGCTTCAACTCCGCTTCTACTTTTTAAGACAGTGAGGAGTCAGAGTCGGGACATACACCCTGCTTCTCAGCGCTCAGCATAACGTATGGCTCCTAGTCAAGGAAGGAAGTCAGTAATACCAATCAAAACACTCCCATAGTACACAGCACTATTCATTCCTTGCTGCCTATTGGTCCTCTGAGGCTCCTCTCTTGTGTCAGCAGGTGATTAACTGTCCAGCAGCAGCCAATAGAGAGAGGGAAGAAGGGAGGGGCTGGTGTGGCACAGGTGCGGATATTACAGAGTGAACAGGTTGAGCAGCTGGAGAAGACAAGTGGGGAATCTTCTCAGCATCTGTTGCCTTTCCCATTGCTACTATTGTGACAGTGACACTGTGACAGACTGGGAGGTTTTTTTTGTGTGAGTGAGTTTTTGGGAGCCTTTGGGGTAGGGTGCTGGACCATGCTGGGTGCCCTGGACCATGCTGGGTGCCCTGGACCATGCTGGGTGCCTGTTTTTCCATCTCAGAATATTGCTGTGAGAGTGTCAAATTGTTTTAATGTCCTTTAATAACATTCTATGTATCTAAGGGAGGGAAGATACAACACTCTTGTTGGCACTTAAACCACATACACATGAGATGCTATTTCCACTGTCAATTGATGCAATCAGTTGATCGTTTGGAAATATTACCCCCCTACCTGATAGCTGTCTTCATCTCCATTAGATGCACAGAATGTTATAAATTTAAAGGAGAACTAAACTGAAATTTACATCCTACCGATTCCCGCAACCTTATGTCTCACCCCCATATCCTCTAGACTGTAAGCTCTTTGGGCAGGATCCTCTCTCCTATTGTATCACCGTATTGCTGTAAGAAACTCATCCCTCTGCTTACTTATATTATGTATTACCTGTGTATGTAATATGTATGACTTTGTATAACATGTATTACCCTATATGTATGTATGACTATATAATTGTAAAGCACCACGGAAGATGTTGGCACTATATAAATGGATAATGGACTGTAACGGGATTGGCTAGACTAGAGATTACTAGTAGGCGTGTCCTGCATTAAAGGATAACTATTGTGTATAAAGTTTATTTTAAAAAAACAGTTAAACTGAAAAGTACATGGGACAGGGATACAGGACTGGTAATTCCTACCTTCCAATATTGTTTCTGTAAGGAGCGCCAGCCCAAAGAAAACTGATTCTGCCAGTCTTCCTCCTGGCTTCAGCACTATCTTTAATACAGGAATAGTCCAGGACTAACCTGGCAAATGAAAACTGTATGCGCTGTAGCTTCTTAATTAAATTATATTGTGAGGTAGGAATAATCAATCCGACCTCCCTTCCCCAGGTGCTTTCCATTTTTAAACAGTTCATTTTTAAAGTATAGTTATCCTTTAACAAGTTTCTGCAGTAGTTTAGGTTTTGACATGTGCAAAGAATACAGTGGTCACTGACCACACTGCCATACTGGAATGCTGGGAAATAAAACACAAACACCATATTAGAAAGGTAAAATTCCCAGCACCCATATCAAAATAAGGTTAAAACTTTTATATCAAGGGGCTCTGTCTTCTGATTCAGAGTTCTGAGGCTTTAGACTTTTCATAACATTTTAGTCACGCCCATTGATAAAACCACACCCACTGACAAAGCCACACCCACTTTAACACTCCGGCTTTGCACACCACCTGGAAATAAACAAGCGTTCATCATAACTTTGGCTCGGGCAGCAAAACCCCTATTAGTGCCCCTGCATAACTCATCCTTTTGTTTAGAAATCTCAGTATACAGTATATCTCCTGTTTCACTTAATAAACAATTCCTCAGCTGGATATGTGGTAGGTGGGACAGATGAGCTCTTTCTATACAAATGTAAATCATCCAGAGTTAACCCCTAATTCCCCAATTATTAACCCACAATTAACCCACAATCCTACTGAAATTTGAGCAGCAGTCAGAGGTGCCTTGGATAAGTTCATAACTATGTCCTAGGTCTCCTGACTCTCAGTGTGGGTCTGGGCGGGGCTGTTGATTCCCTCCGGTGTTAGGGATGTTTGCATATGCCTCTCCTACAGGGTCTCTATCTCCTCCTAAAAAAGATTTGTTCTTGCTGGGAGCTCTGGATCCGAGCGACATTTCCCTATCCGTGTAGCCCGGACAGGTGTGCGTCCACCAGCCGACCACCCCCTTTCCCTGGGAAAATCACTTTCAGGGCATGGCCACACTGCGTTTGCGCATGCGTTTTTTTCATTAGAAATAGAAAAACATGCAATAAAAATGCGGAACGTAAATTGCACGCGCAATCGCATAGCACCCGAAAACGTGCGTTTTCGGTGCATTGCCACGATTTCAATTATCAAAAAAAACGCATGCGTAAACGCAGAAAAAACGAGATCATGTGGCCTCATACCAGTTTTAAACTGCACCTCTCTCAGGCTGAGGCCACACTACAACGCAACAAATCGTGCACACAATCGCGAGAGTTATCATATGCGATTGCGCGTGCGATTCTTGTGTGTTTTGCCTTTGCACGTGCGTTTTGCAGATTTTCGTTATGGAAACGCATGTGTTAACGCACCAAAAACGCATGCGTTACCAAATTGGAAACGTATGCGCAATCGCATACGCATCAGAAATCGCGTGGAAATTGCATTCCTGCGGTTACCATTTTTTTTAAAAATTGCATGCGCGATTGCAAATGCGCTAGTGTGGCCCTCATAGTCCATTTGATCACTTGCAAACTTGGTGCGTTTTGTGCTCCTCTCCACGTTTTCTGTAGTTTTAGTTTCCATCTCTGTAATCTTATCATTAAGAATAGACGGTTCAGATGTGATAATTTCGATATTCAGCAGCATAACATCCATGGCACAATAAACAGACAATGTGGTACATAAGCATTGGGGTGCATTATAGAACCCAAACCCGGAAATACCGGAGTTTGCGACATCTCCATTGATTTCGTACCGTAGGGACAACACTTTGTGTAAAAGCTTAAAGGGCATGTCCACCCTAAAAATAACCTTTTTAATATATTGTAGATTGCGGCTTGCAAACCATGGAGCGCGTATCTTGTGAATTTTGCAGTTGTTGGAAAATCTATCTTAGCGATCCAGGTCAGTGCTTTAAATCAAACAACAATTTTTTTGGGGGGTGGACATACCCTTTAAAAGGAATTAACG
Organism: Hymenochirus boettgeri; assembly: GCA_019447015.1. NCBI lineage: Eukaryota > Metazoa > Chordata > Amphibia > Anura > Pipidae > Hymenochirus > Hymenochirus boettgeri. The sequence continues at coordinate 325,576,046 of CM033476.1, read as the reverse complement.
CTAGGTGGAAGGAAAGCAATGGATGGTGGGAGGGAGGGGAGGGGGGTCTCACCTGCGCATGTCACTGTCCTTACTGAGGTTAAGGAAGAAGCAGGGATGTCTCACACACACCTTCTACTCTTCACTTTCTGGGACTTTGGACAAGCACTGCAGGAGAATCATAAGGAGCAGAGATGTAAGGTGAGGATTTTTAGTTACATTGTAGTTTGGGAGGTGGATATGCCCTTTAATAGCTCTAATTGCGTAAATTGTGCCTTTTTGGGTGACAAAGGAGTGGGCGTGTACCTGTCCTGTGTCTACATTGCACCCAGTGTAAATTTGTATACAAAGGGGAGGGATTAAACATCCCATCACAGGTGAGACCTTTAAATTAAGGGGTCATTACACTTGTGAAAGTAGATGTGGTGTACATTTAGTGGTGCCCATGTGGACTCCACTATATTGGTGAAACAAGAGGCGTAACTGCAGGGGGCCCCCACGAGATTGGAGGCCGGGCCCCTGACCCCTCCCCATAGGTCCCCAATCAGCTGTTTTTAAAGGGGAAGGGACTTTGATTATCCCAGAAACCTTGCCACGTTTTACAGTTTATAGATGTAATTATCTCATAAAGAGCCAAATCGCCTCCAATTTGTGGTCTAAAAATATCCGTCTGTCTCGTTCGGGAGGCAATAGCGGCAAATTGAGTAGCGAGTATTCCATCTTGGAACGCTGTAATGGCAGCTTAATAGTATTTGTGAATGACGTGATACTTCTCCTTAATGAGAGCCTCCCCTTTGGCTTAAGGCCTGAGCAAGGGTGGAACATTACCCGAAACGTTGCCTGTTTGTCTTGTATTATGGGTGAATAAACAAACCAGCCAGTATCTCAGACATCATTATTTTGTTACTTGTAGTGTTTGGCTGAGGGCAGTGCAGACGGTGCTGGGATATTCATGTACAGAGAATGTTTTGTAATAACCCACTTGCTGTATTGAGGTATTTCTGTGTTATTCAGTTAGACTGGACTTGAAGTTTAGTTTTTGAAGACGTTTCGCTTGTCACCCGACTGGATCTCCCAATTCAGAATGACTTGTAATCTGTTGGCAATAAATAGCCTGGAATGTGTCCCAATCAGCATATCACAGCAAGAGATTAAAGACTTCCAAAAGAATAGCAGATATCTCCATATAACAGCAAGGGGTCAGGGACCTCCATATTAACAGCAAGGGGTCAGGGACCTCCATATAACAGCAAGGGGTCAGGGACCTCCATAGAACAGCAAGGGGTCAGGAACCTCCATATAACAGCAATGTGTCAGGGACCTCCATATAACAGCAAGGGGTCAGGGGTCTCTATATAACAGCAAGGGGTCAGGAACCTCCATATAACAGCAAGGGGTCTCAATATAACAGCAAGGGGTCAGGGGTCTCTATATAACAGCAAGGGGTCAGGGACCCCCATAGAACAGCAAGGGGTCAGGGACCTCCATATAACAGCAAGGGGTCAGGGGTCTCTATATAACAGCAAGGGATCAGGGACCTCCATATAACAGCAAGGGGTCTCTATATAACAGGAAGGGGTCAGGGACCTCCATATAACAGCAAGGGGTCAGGAACCTCCATATAACAGCAATGGGGTCATGGGTCTCTAGATAACAGCAAGGGGTCAGGGGTCTCTATATAACAGCAAGGGGCCAGGAACCTCCATATAACAGCAAGGGGTCTCCATATAACAGCAAGGGGTCAGGGGTCTCTATATAACAGCAAGTGGTCAGGAACCGCCATATAACAGCAAGGGGTCTCTATATAACAGCAAGGGATCAGGGACCTCCATATAACATGAAGGGGTCAGGGACCTCAATATAACAGCAAGGGGTCAGGGACCTCCATATAACAGCAAGGGGTCAGGGACCTCCATATGGTACTTGTTATTATTCCTAAGCAGACCAGTAATATGGTACTAGGGCTGGTCCATATTAATCCAATGCAGACCAGTAATATGGTACTAGGACTGGTCCATATTATTCCTAAGCAGACCAGTAATATGGTACTAGGGCTGGTCCATATTAATCCAATGCAGACCAGTAATATGGTACTAGGACTAGTCCATATTATTCCTAAGCAGACCAGTAATATGGTACTAGGACTGGTCCATATTAATCCAATGCAGACTAGTAATATGGTATATGGTTACAGGAGCTGATCTGCCTTTACACTTCCTTCATGTATGGGAATTCTGCTGTCCATTTAAAGGACAACTAACTTCTACCCTCGGCTTATACTCGAGTCAATCAGTTTTATAAATTCAGGTAAAAATAGGTACCTCGACTTATACTCGGATCGACTTATACTCGAGTATGGTACTGGTCTGCTTAGGAATAATATGGACCAGTCCTAGTACCATATTACTGGTCTGCTTAGGAATTAATATGGACTAGTCCTAGTACCATATTACTGGTCTGTTTAGGAATAATATGGACCAGCCCTAGTACCATATTACTGGCCTGCTTAGGAATAATATGGACCAGTCCTAGTACCATATTACTGGTCTGCTTAGGAATAATATGGACCAGTCCTAGTACCATATTACTGGTCTACTTAGGATTAATATGGACCAGTCCTAGTACCATATTACTGGTCTGCTTAGGATTAATATGGACTAGTCCTAGTACCATATTACTGGTCTGTTTAGGAATAATATGGACCAGCCCTAGTACCATATTACTGGTCTGCTTAGGATTAATATGGACTAGTCCTAGTACCATATTACTGGTCTGTTTAGGAATAATATGGACCAGCCCTAGTACCATATTACTGGCCTGCTTAGGAATTGATATGAACCAGCCCTAGTACCATATTACTGGTCTGCTTAGGAATAATATGGACCAGTCCTAGTACCATATTACTGGTCTGTTTAGGAATAATATGGACCAGTCCTAGTACCATATTACTGGTCTGTTTAGGAATAATATGGACCAGTCCTAGTACCATTTAACTGTCTGCTTAGGAAATAATATGGACCAGCCCTAGTACCATATTACTGGCCTGCTTAGGAATAATATGGACCAGTCCTAGTACCATATTACTGGTCTGCTTAGGAATAATATGGACCAGTCCTAGTACCATATTACTGGTCTACTTAGGATAAATATGAACCAGCCCTAGTACCATATTACTGGTCTGCTTAGGAATAATATGGACCAGCCCTAGTACCATATTACTGGTCTGTTTAGGAATAATATGGACCAGTCCTAGTACCATATTACTGGTCTGTTTAGGATTAATATGAACCAGCCCTAGTACCATATTACTGGTCTGCTTAGGAATAATATGGACCAGTCCTAGTACCATATTACTGGTCTGTTTAGGAATAATATGGACCAGCCCTAGTACCATATTTTAGGATTAATATGGACCGTCCTAGTACCATATTACTGGCTGCTTAGGATAAATATGGACCAGTCCTAGTACCATATTACTGGTCTGCTTGGATTAAACCTAGTACCATATTACTGGTCTTTTTAGGATTAATATGGACCAGTCCTAGTACCATATTACTGGTCTGCTTAGGATTAATATGGACCAGCCCTAGTACCATATTACTGGTCTGCTTAGGATTAATATGGACCAGTCCTAGTACCATATTACTGGTCTGTTTAGGATTAATATGGACCAGTCCTAGTACCATATTACTGGTCTGCTTAGGATTAATATGGACCAGTCCTGACCATATTACTGGTTGCTTAGGATTAATATGGACTAGTCCTAGTACCATATTACTGGTCTGCTAGGATTAATATGGACCAGTCCTAGTACCATATTAATGGTCTGTTAGGATTAATATGGACCAGTCCTAGTACCATATTACTGGTCTGTTTAGGATTAATATGGACCAGCCCTAGTACCATATTACTGGTCTGCTTAGGATAATATGACCAGTCTAGTACCATATACTGGTCTGCTTAGGATTAATATGGACCAGCCCTAGTACCTATACTGGTCTGCAGAATTAATATGGACCAGCCCTAGTACCATATTACTGGTAGGTTTTAGAATAATATGGACCAGCCCTAGTACCATATTACTGGTCTACTTAGGATTAATACACACCAGCCCTAGTACCATATTACTGGTCTACTTAGGATTAATACACACCAGACCTAACGCATTTAGATTCATTATGAAAATTACAACTGACCTTTTTGTAGAAGTGGCATTGACACAGAACACACATAAATTAATGGAATGTGTAATATCAACCTTTCTAAACACAGATAGAGATTGCAAGCTTCCGAGAAGGTCAAATTTCCATGGATGAAACACTCGCTGGCCGACTGCCGATGTGGAAACAACACACACAAACAGTGTAATAAGTGTTATTGTGCAATTTTATTCACAGTCCCATTGACTTTTGTTGGTGTCTGCAATACTTAACAATGCACGCGGCTGTGCGTTATCGCAGCGCATTCGACAAAACACACTGGTGTATAGAAAAATGAACGTCTGTGTTATCACTCAAAAACTAGCATAGTGTGAAGAAGCCCTTAAGGTTACAGGTATCAGTTTCTATCAATTCCCTGCATCAGGCTACGATGAAGAGAAATAAGGATCTCAGATTGAAATGTCTGAAATTGTTTAGTTCGCCAATAAAAACCTCACTGTGCTAAACATATTGCCGCTTTGTATAATAAAAAACTAGACAATACTGCCATCTAGCAGGTTACAAAACAGCTCTGCAACAATTAGCAAAGTGCACTGCTTTATAAATCCTGGGTATGGCTACGAATGTATCTGCAGTTAGGGATAGTAAATCGCATGTCTATTCAAAAGTAAGGGAAATAGACTTCCCCTTTAAAAGAACCCTGCAAATCAGCACACTGCCAGGTAGAGTCTTATTGAATGCAAAAGAAATATCAGGCTTTATTGCCTCACGTAATACGTAAAAGTCAGCTGACTTTCCCTGCCTTAGGGCTTGTCCACACTAGCGCATTGCTTGCGCGTTTTCACATGCGATTGTGTTCGATTTCGATTAGAATGGGAATCGCGGGAACGCAAAAATTCCAGTGATTTCCTATGCAAATGCACATCCATGCGTTTTCATAATGGAAAATAGCAAAATCGCACGTGCAAACGCAAGACAACATTCGACAACGCATCGCAACCGCACTCGAGAACGCGCATGATGCGTTGCATTGTGGCCTCAGCCTTAAGAGCTGCCATGTTGGATATGACTACCAGAGAACCACAATCCCACCAAGAGAAGGTCACTGCTAAGCAGCCCGGAGAGTCCGGACACGGTGTCAGAGTAAGAAAAGCCACCTTGATGGGCAGATTTTAATTGGTTTTATGTATTTTTTGGTGGTGTTAGATTTGATATGTATTACGTGAGGCAATAAAGTTTGATATTTCTTGACATTTCCAATCGATCGCAAGGTTGGCGGTGAACGTTTGTCGGCCTCGAGAGCGCTCAGAAATGTTCAATACACACATTAAATAAAGGCCCGATATCGTCGGATTCCAGCGGTATCGCCCCTTTATCTTTAGTGTGCGTGTTCCCATATACCGGACGTAAACGCGGGACCGCGTAAAGGTAAGTAGCCGAGTTTAAAGACCCGATCCAATTTAGTGGTTAGATGGGATCTACAAAGTAGTGGAAAACTTTGAAAATTGGATCAGGTGCGCTGCGCCAGTGGCCTTGCTATGTTAAAACATTCACGGCACGTTCCCCGGATCTTCGGCAAAGTTCCCCCCTGCACTACTCACTGCCTTTTTTCCCCATCTATACATAACTCTTAAGGTTGTAATGGGTGTGGCTTAATTGGGGCCCTTATTTTATGTATATTAAATCTCCCCCATAGAGTCCAGAAAAGGCGGGTTTTCATTACAATGGGGAATTTTGGAAGGCAGCACTACATGGCCAGGTGTCTCCTGCACAAGGGAAATGATGCCTTCCCAATGGGCACCAAGCACATACAGCACCGCTAGCGCACTATAATGGAGGGGCTACAGCGCCGGCTGGTGCGGTGTTTTGCATCTAGACCACTGTCTTGGCCCTCCAAAGACAGTAGTTGGACCTTAAGAGGTAGAGGCCTCATTTCATTCATGCTGTCTGGCAAGAGACGGAAGGTAAGTATCCTTTTTATTATTGTAACTTAGTCACCTCTATTCTGTGTATAATCATTTCACCTTACTTGTTAGTGTTTCTCTGTTAGAAAGCCTTTATCTTTAATGTGCCACGTTATTATTTTAGCTTATGAAAATTTAGCACCCCCTAGTGGATCGTTTTGAATATTGCAATTGTTTGGACTTTATGGACACTTTTTTAATTTTTTATTTCAAAATATTTTTCCACTTCATTGCACACATTTTTACACACTTTTAGATATACAGGGACTTTTAAAAAAATGTATTTTTACCTTGTATGCTAATTTGCACCTATTATGTATGTTAATTTTGCACAGGACACACCCATAAAGGGGTGTCGACTTTCACTAAGTAAGAGGGTATTTAAACCCTTGCGTTTGTTGCTTACACAACACCTGATGAAGGGGGCCTGTACCCCCGAAACATTGTGTAGATGTTTGGTTTTGAATAAAGTTCACCATTCATCCTTGTTTTCTGTAAGTATCCTTTATATTATTACTGTATTGAAATAAGTAGCAAAATAATTCAATTCATTTTCTATACTGACAAATTAAAATGATTAACTTTGCTTGAGAGAGACAGATCCCAGTCCTTTATATTTCTCATTCACTGGTTATTACATTATTGGTCGTATCTCCTTTTATTATTTGATAGCAGTCCTATTTAAAGGGTAACTAAAGTAAAAAATGAAATAATTAAAAAGTTACTTTAACACTCATCAATGCAAAATGATATGCACACAGACACAGGTACACACACCTACTGACCCACCCTTCCATTTATTTGGCACCCCTATGTGAAGGTTCCAACTAAAGGGCAACTAAAATGAAATCTTGATTAATCATAAAAAGATATTTTTACACTTTTAAATGCTTAATGATATCCACACAAACCCAGGTAAACATACTTACTGACCCAACCTTTTCCAAGGCAGCCACATTCAAGGTCAAGGTCAACTAAAGTTAAACTGAAAAGCAAAAAACTCTCTACGAAACTATCTCCAACACACAGCCTGCCTTTTACACCCAGGGGGTTGGTACTGATAAAAATAGCTGTCATTGGTGAATTTGAGACATGTGGCTGGATAATTTTTCAAAAATTCACCAAAAAAAAAAAAAAATAGAAAATCCTCTAATTTTCGAAAAATTTCAAACTCGGTTAGGAAAAATCCGGAAAACAGAATTCTGGAAAATCTGTGAAATTCACAATCCACGGATCTCAGAGATCTGCCACAGAACCGGATTCGGATTCATCTCTACTAATCCGACCCATCTCTACTTATCAGCAGGAATAAATGTTAGGAACATTCCAAGGAAGTGATGCATCCTGGGAAGAAGAAGGACCATTACAGAAGATGGCAAATGAAGGCGGCAGAACGCAGAAGATGGCAAATGAAGGCGGCAGAACGCCGAAGATGGCAGCATGCAAAAATGCATAGGAACCGCCCTTTCTTCCAAACACTATCCTAGGACCTCCTCTCTGGCGCAAATGCCTGGTATTGCTACATATTTGGCTACATACACAAGTAGAATTACCCAGAGACTATAATGATTTTGTATTTTTATAGGTTGTATTAAAGGGATTATTCATTACCTACTTCCTTCTTTATGTGGCTTTTGTGAAATACATTTATACTAATTTGTAGAGATAGGCCACACCACATCGATTTAACACGCAATCCGATAGTAATTGTGCTCATGAAACACTTGTGCTCCAATTGCGCGGATCGCAGCGCAAGTGGACAACTATTCACAGGAAAATGTGTGCACATGCTGTCCGGTATATTGTGACCTTCCCCTTATATTGATGCTATGAGTTGGATATTACCGCGGATTAGTGATGTTGTATCTATTTATCTGTCCTGGGTAGAAGGACCATTGCAGAACCTACAATGGCAGGAGCAACCAAAAATGTTCTCTATTGCCCTGCCCCAAGATAAGTTGCTCAGTAGAGATGCTTGTGAAGGTTCTCATTCATCCAGGTCATGGTATATCTGTTGTATTCAATTAGATCAACTGGACTTGAAATGTAGTTCTTGAAGATGTTTCGCTAGTCATCCGACTGGCTTTCTCAATTCTGAATTGAGAAAGCCAGTCGGATGACTAGCGAAACGTCTTCAAGAACTAAACTTCAAGTCCAGTTGATCTAATTGAATACAACAGATATGCTCAGTAGAGATCTGAGCATGCTTGACCCATCCAACAGACAATCAGTAGAAATTACTGTTAGGAACATTCCAAGGAAGTGGTGCATCCTGGGAAGAAGGACCATTGCAGAACCTACAATGGCAGGAGCAACCAAAAATGTTCTTTATTGCCCTGCCCCAAGATCAGTTGCTCAGTAGAGATCTGAGCATGCTTGGCCCATCCAACAGCCAATCAGTAGAAATTACTGTTAGGAACATTCCAAGGAAGTGGTGCATCCTGGGAAGAAGGACCATTGCAGAACCTACAATGGCAGGAGCAACCAAAAATGTTCTTTATTGACCTGCCCCAAAATAAGTTGCTCAGTAGAGATCTGAGCATGCTTGGCCCATCCAACAGCCAATCAGTAGAAATTACTGTTAGGAACATTCCAAGGAAGTGGTGCATCCTGGGAAGAAGGACCATTGCAGAACCTACAATGGCAGGAGCAACCAAAAATTTTCTTTATTGCCCTGCCCCAAGATCAGTTGCTCAGTAGAGATCTGAGCATGCTTGACCCATCCAACAGTCAATCAGTAGGAATTACTGTTAGGAACATTCCAAGGAAGTGGTGCATCCTGGGAAGAAGAAGGACCGTCAGAGAACCTGAAATGGAAACTTAACAATTGACCACAGCAAAGTATAGCAAAGAGCATGAAATCGACTGATTTCAAAAATCAAGATAATATGTGGATTACATAGATATGATGTAGCTATGGAATGAATAGTCAGGGCAGTGACTATGGAAGGTTATGCAATGTCCTTTTGTAGGTCCCTTCCATATGAGAGAGTAGACAGTGCATTTCAACCCCTCTTCTTCCTATCCTATACAATATACAATATCTCATTCCCAACCTGCTCTGGTAAACAGATTAAGTCACTGGTTGCATTTTTCAGTTATACATTAATATTCATTAAGGGCACGGTATTCTAAAATAGTGACAATAGTGATATCTCAACAAGGCCCCTTTATAAATACGCCCCTTTGAGTTTTGGTCCTATTTCTACATTACTAAAAGGCGGGTAAACATTTTACGGGAAGAAAACTTAGAGCAAACTCCAGCTATGTTAAGGTTACCTGGAAACTCAACCCATTGGGATCTTAAAGAACAATTATGGCCCTTTTCCCCACCACCTCTAAACAAACCCCATCACGGTACCTAGTGAGAAAAACGCTAGGTCCTCGCCCTGGCTACTTTCATTGTGAAGGGGGTTTTAAACGGTATCTCAACTTAAAAATAGTTCTTTTTTCATTTAAATTGAAGAACAGGAAGTAAAAGAGCCATGTCTTACCCCCTGTTCTTCAATTAGTCCATGCACATATAGTTCAAGGTAGCATCTGTCAGAGGAGGCAATGGAGAAATGCAATCTTCGGTAAGTTTGCTGGGTTCACTCCTGGCTCAAGTTGAATGAATAAAGGGGAGGTAAGACACGGCTCCTTTACCCCCTGTTCTTCAATAAAAGGTAAAAAAGGTAAGTAATATATTTTTTAAGTGGAGAGACCCTTTCAAAATCACTTCAATGGTCCATTTAACACTATAATAAAAATTGGAAACAAGTAAACACAATGGGACTGTAGTAAATATTTCCTTACTGCATCTGCTGGATCAGTATTATCCAGTTTATATAAAGCCTAAAGGTGGCCACACACTACATATTAACCTTTAGACGTTCCCAACCAACACAATTGAAGAACTGTCTGGGGGGTGCATCTTCTTACTTTCTCTATGAAAGTAAGAAAATGCTGCAGATGAAGCAGGGAAGGGGGCCCCATCATAGTTTTGCTGGGGGCCCAATGGCTCTTACGCCACTGGCAGGACAGGAAGAAGTAGTTTTAATTTGTCCTTTTGGGAGGGGGGGTATTATTAATTCATAACCATGAAAATCTTTAGTTCTCCTTTAATTTGATGGAACAATGTTAGTTCTCGTACAGTTTTTAGTAGCGTTTCCCGTCGTTTGGCTTAGAGGATCTACAGCAGAATGTGGTTCTGTTAAATAATAATATAAAGAATACATCTGTGTAAGGTTATTAATAATCTTTAAAATTTCCGTTGCCAAACAAATGAACAGAAACTCTTCCTGTGCTAATAAAAGGGGAAGTTGACCCAGATAATACCCTCTGTAAATTACCAGCCACAGTCGTACATGTACAGGTTGCAGTCACCATGTCGCTAAAGGCTTTGCTCATATTATTCTGTAAGTAAATTCATTGTTTCCCTTTAATCTACCTGGAGTCATAGAATTATCTGTTACTGTAATAGGATGGTTTGTTATTAAATAGTCTCGCTGTGTTTTATGTTCTAATTAGAGATGGTTTTGTTCTGAGGGCAGGTTGGTGAATTCTGACCACTATATTTTAATGTCGGAATTTATCAAGGGGGAGACGTAATGAAACCATTTTATTTTTATTTACCTGTAGAATGGCACTTATCCCCTTGTTTGTATACTCTGTATTTTATAATGTACAGTGCTGCGTACCCAAGTGGCGCTATATAGAATAAAAAACTTCCAACATACTGTGTAATCTTGTATAGTTATAATGTACAGCGCTGTGTATCCAAGTGGCGCTATAAAATAAACATATACATACATACTGTATAATCTGTATTGTTATAATGTACAGCGCTGTGTCCCCAAGTGGCGCTATATAAATAACATATACATACATACTGTGTAATCTGTATTGTTTTAATGTAAGGTGCGGTGTCCCCAAGTGGCGCTATATAATAAGACATATACATACATACTATATATCTGTATTGTTATAATGTACAGCGCTGTGTCCCCAAGTGGCGCTATATAAATAACATATATCCATACACACTGTATAATCTGTATTGTTATAATGTACAGCGCTGTGTACCCAAGTTGCGCTATATAAATAAACATATACATACATACTGTATAATCTGTATTGTTATAATGTACAGCGCTGTGTCCCAAGTGGCGCTATATAAATAAACATATACATACATACTGTATAATCTGTATTGTTTAATGTCCAGCTCTGTGCCCCAAGTGGCGCTATATAAATAAACATATACATACATACTGTATAATCTGTATTGTTATAATGTACAGCGCTGTGTCCCCAAGTGGCGCTATATAAATAAACATAACATACATACTGTATATCTGTATTGTTATAATGTACAGTGCTGTGTACCCAGTGGCGCTATATAATAACATATACGTACATACTGTAATCTGTATAGTTATAATGTACAGCGCTGTGTCCCAAGTGGCGCTATATAACAACATATACATACATACTGTATAATCTGTATTGTTATAATGTACAGCGCTGTGTCCCAAGTGGCGCTATATAAATAAACATATACATACTGTATAATCTGTATTGTTATAATGTACACGCTGTGTCCCCCAATGGCGCTATATAAATAACATATACATACATACTGTATAATCTGTATTGTTATATGTCAGCGCTGTGTACCCAAGTGGCGCTATATAAATAAACTTACATACATACTGTATAATCTGTATAGTTTATAATGTACAGCGCTGTGTATCCAAGTGGCGCTATAAAATAAACATATACATACATACTGTATATCTGTATTGTTATAATTACACGCTGTGTACCCCAAGTGGCGCTATATAAATAACAATATACATACATACTGTTAATCTGTATTGTTATAATGTACAGCGCTGTGTCCCCAAGTGGCGCTATATAATAAACATATACATACATACTGTATAATCTGTTTGTTTAAATGTACAGCGCTGTGTCCCCAAGTGGCGCTATATAAATAAACATATACATACATACTGATTCTGTATTTTATAATGTACAGAGCTGTGTACCCAAGTGGCGCTATATAAATAACATATACATACATACTGTATAATCTGTATTGTTATAATGTACAGCGCTGTGTCCCCAAGTGGCGCTTTAATAAACATATACATACATACTGTATAATCTGTATATTTAAATGTACAGCGCTGTGTCCCCAAGTGGCGCTATATAATAAACATATACATACATACTGTATAATCTGTATTGTTATATGTACAGCGCTGTGTACCCAAGTGGCGCTATAAAAAAAAACATATACATACTGTATAATCTGTATGTGTTATAATGTACAGCGCTGTGTACCCAAGTGGCGCTATATAAATAAACAATATACATACATACTGTATAATCTGTATGTTATATGTACAGCGCTGTGTCCCCAAGTGGCGCTATATAAATAAACATATACATACTACTGTATAATCTGTATTGTTATAATGTACAGCGCTGTGTCCCCAAGTGGCGCTATATAAATAACATATACATACAAACTGTATAATCTGTATTGTTATAATGTACAGCGCTGTGTCCCAAGTGGCTATATAAATAAACATATACATACATACTGTATAATCTGTATTGTTATAATGTACAGCGCTGTGTCCCCAAGTGGCGCTATATAAATAAACATATACATACATACTGTAAATCTGTATTGTTTTATGTACAGCGCTGTGTCCCCAAGTGGCGCTATATAAATAAACATATACATACATACTGTATATCTGTATTGTTATAATGTACAGCGCTGTGTCCCCAAGTGGCGCTATATAAAAACATATACATCATACTGTATAATCTTTATTGTTATAATGACAGCGCTGTGTCCCCAAGTGGCGCTATATAAATAAACATACATACATACTGTATAATCTGTATTGTTATAATGTACAGCGCTGTGTCCCCAGTGGCGCTATATAATAAACATATACATACATACTGTATATCTGTTTGTTATAATGTACAGCGCTGTGTACCCAAGTGGCGCTATATAAATAAACATATACATACATACTGTATAATCTGTATTGTATAATTTACAGCGCTGTGTACCCAAGTGGCGCTTATAAATAAATATACATACATACTGTATAATCTGTATTGTTATTGTACACGCTGTGTCCCCAAGTGCGCTATATAATAAATATATACATACACACTGTTATCTGTATGTTATAATGTACAGCGCTGTGTATCCAAGTGGCGCCATATAAATAAACTATACATACATACTGTATATCTGTATTGTTAAATGTACAGCGCTGTGTCCCCAAGTGGTGCTATATAAATACATATACATACATACGGTATAATCTGTATTGTTATAATGTACAGCTGCGTCCCCAAGTGCGCTATATAATAAACATATACATACATACTGTATAATCTGTATTGTTATAATGTACAGCGCTGTGTCCCCAAGTGGCGCTATATAAATAACATATACATACATACTGTATAATCTGTATGTTTTATAATGTACAGCGCGTGTGTCCCCAAGTAGCGCTATATAATAAACATATACATACTATTGTATAATCTGTTTGTTATAATGTACAGCGCTGTGTCCCCAAGTGGCGCTATATAATAAACATATACATACACTATTGTATAATCTGTATTGTTTAATGTACAGCGCTGTGTCCCCAAGTGGCGCTATATAAATAAACATATACATCATACTGTATAATCTGTATGTTATATGTACAGCGCTGTGTCCCCAAGTGGCGCTATATAAATAAACATAACATACATACTTGTATAATCTGTATTGTTATAATGTACAGCGCTGTGTCCAAGTGGCGCTATATAAATAAACATATACATACATCCTGTATAATCTGTATTGTTATAATGTACAGCGAGTGTCCCCAGTGACGCTATATAAATACCATATACATACATACTGTATAATCTGTATTGTTTAATTTACAGCGCTGTGTCCCAAGTGGCGCTATATAAAACATTACATACATACTGTATATCTGTATTGTTATAATGTACACGCTTGTCCCCAAGTGGCCTATATAAATAAACATATACATACATACTGTATATCTGTATTGTTATAATGTACAGCGCTGGTCGTCCCAAGTGGCGCTATAATAAACACATACATACTGTATAATCTGTATTGTATATGTACATCGCTGTGTCCCAAGTGGCGCTATATAATAAACATATACATACATACTGTATAATCTGTATTGTTATAATGTACAGCACTGTGTACCCAAGTGGCGCTATATAAATAAACATATACATACATACTGTATAATCTGTATTGTTATAATGTACAGCGATGTGTCCCCAAGTGACGCTATATAAACATATACATACATACTGTATAATCTGTATTGTTATAATGTACAGCGCGCTGTGTCCCCAAGTGGCGCTATATAAATAAACTATACATACATACGGTATAATCTGTATTGTTATAATGTACACGCGGTGTCCCCAAGGGGCGCTATATAAATAAACATATACATACATACTGTATAATCTGTATTGTTATAATGTACAGTGCTGTGTCCCCAAGTGGCGCTATATAAACAATACATACATACTGTATAATCTGTATTGTTATAATGTACGCGCTGTGGTATCCAAGTGACGCTATATAAATAACATATACTACATACTGTATAATCTGTATTGTTATAATGTACAGCGCTGTGTCCCCAAGTGGCTCTATATAATAAACATATCATACATACTGTATATCTGTATTGTTATAATGTACAGCGCTGTGTACAAGTGGCGCTATATAATAAACATATCCTACATACTGTATATCTGTATTGTAATGTCAGCGCTGTGTACCCAAGTGGCGCTATATAAATAAACTTACATACTGTATAATCTGTATTGTTATAATGTACAGTGCGGTGTCCCCAGTGGCGCTATATAAACATATACATACATACTGTATAATCTGTATTGTTATAATGTACAGCGCTGTGTACCCAAGTGACGCTATATAAATAAACATATACATACATACTGTATAATCTGTATTGTTATAATGTACAGCGCTGTGTACCCAAGTGGCTCTATAAATAAACTATACAATACATACTGTATAATCTGTATTGTATAATGTACAGCGCTGTGTTACCAAGTGGCGCTATATAAATAAACATATACATACATACTGTATAATCTGTATTGTTTATAATGTACAGCGCTTGTACCCAAGTGGCTCTATATAATAAACATATCATACATACTGTATAATCTGTATTGTTATAATGCACAGTGCTGTGTCCCCAAGTGGCGCTATATAAATAAACATATACATACATACTGTATAATCTGTATTGTTATAATGTACAGCGCTGTGTATCCAAGTGACGCTATATAAATAAACATATACATACATACTGTATAATCTGTATTGTTATAATGTACAGCGCTGCGTACCCAAGTGGCGCTTTATAAATAAAATTCTACATACATTACATACATTCCCATGTTTTCCGTGTCTCTGGTGTTTCCGTACAGATACACATCAGAGTAAATAGGTAACACGATAGTGAGGATTTTACTTCTTATCTGTTTGTTGTTGCTTTGATCCACTGATAAAGGGCATGGATGCCAGGCTTTGGGGGAGCAGTCAGGATAAGATCTTACCGAGCCATCAGTGTTATTCTTTTGATGTTAGACCATGTGCTACCACCGTCAAGATACCACAACAGAGTCAACCCCCACTGTGTAACAGAGTGTCTGCGTGTCAAAGTGTCTGCATGACTGAGTGTGTCTCTGTGACTGAGTGTGCCTGTGTGACTGAGTGTGTCTGTGTGACTGATAGTGTCTGTGTGACTGTGAGTGTCTGCATGACTGAGTGTGTCTGCATGACTGAGTGTGTCTCTGTGACTGAGTGTGTCTGGGTGACTGAGAGTGTCTGTGTAACTGAGAGTGTGTGTGACTGAGAGTGTCTGTGTGACTGAGTGCATGGCAGAGTGTCTGCATGACTGAGTGTGTTTCTGTGACTGAGTGTGTCTGGGTGACTGAGTGTGTCTGGGTGGCTGAGAGTGTCTGTGTGACTGAGAGTGTCTGTGTGACTGAGAGTGTCTGCTTGGCTGAGTGTGTCTCTGTGACTGAGTGTGTCTTGGTGACTGAGAGTGTCTGTGTGACTGACAGTGTCTGCGTGGCAGAGTGTCTGCATGACTGAGTGTGTCTCTGTGACTGAGTGTATCTGGGTGACTGAGTGTGTCTGTTTTCTGGGTGACTGAGAGTATCTGCATGACTGAGTGTGTCTCTGTGACTGAGTGTATCTGGGTGACTGAGAGTGTCTGTGTGACTGAGAGTGTCTGCATGACTGAGTGTGTCTCTGTGACTGAGTGTATCTGGTTGACTGAGAGTGTCTGTGTGACTGAGTGTATCTGGGTGACTGAGAGTGTCTGCATGGCAGAGTGTCTGCATGACTGAGTGTGTCTCTGTGACTAAGTGTATATGGGTGACTGAGTGTGTCTGTTTTCTGGGTGACTGAGAGTTTCTGCATGGCAGTGTCTGCATGACTGAGTGTGTCTCTGTGACTGAGTGTATCTGGGTGACTGAGTGTGTCTGTGTTCCAAACCAACAATGTACAGGGTACCTTCTAGGTGTGCATGTCAATGTGGGTGGTCACAGGAATATCCTGTAAATTATAGCCTTAATATGCCATCAGGGTCACATGACTCACTGAATCCTGAATATTCTAGACAACATGGCGCCCCAATGCTGTATAGATATGAAATGTCACCTAGGACTTCCATGACCTTTATAATTTGTTGCCTTGTAATTTTATTAGCAAATTTATTTACAATATAAGCCACATAATGAATATAATTTTTTGTTACTCTCCATTGCACTAGTGTGTACTATATGTGTATATCCCATCCCTAAAGCTGGGTACACACGATGAGATATTTCGGTCCGATCGACCGATAGTTCAGTGTATCGGTCGATCGGACCGAAATTATCGCATCCGAAAGTGCCCATGTCCGATCGACCGTTCGTCCGAATCGGACGAAAGGACGATCGGACAGGGTGGAAAACCTCGTCCGATCGTGCGGTCCTCTATGGACCGCACGATCGGTCGCGGTGACTATCGGACGCGGCTGCTTTTGCCGCGACCGATAGTCCTTCCTCCTGGCCGACCGTTCGAAAGTATCGAACGGTCGGTCAAGAGGGAAAATCGATAGGTGTGTACCCAGCTTTATTGATATAGAAAGCTGTTAAAAATATACTGGGTTATTCATTAAAAGTTCTTACTGTTAAAAATGGTGCTAATCTTGTCCCAACCAATTAGATGTTAGCTTTCAAATGTTAAATAAGATCTGATTGGTTGGGGCAAAATTAGCACCATTTTAAATGATAAGAACTTTTATTGAAGCTCCCTGATAGACTTTCTAACACTTTCATTGGTTTCTCTTGCAGCTCAGACATTGGCCCATTCAGGTGAGCCCCTTCATGTGTTTGATAAATAAATCTGGATACTATTTCTAGTTCCACTAACCACCCAGTCTCTACAAGCCTACAGGTGCTGCTTAAAGGATAACTAATGTCAAATGTCATTGTTTATATATTTTTTTATATTGATTATTCCTACCTTTTTTTTTTTATTATGCTGGCGCTCCTTACAGAATCAATATTGGGAGGTAGGGGTTACCTAGCCCCGGGTACTTTTCATGTCACCAGTTTATTTAAATTGTGGGTATTTAAAAAAAAAAAAAATGTATTTAGTTAAAATCCTGAGAATGAATCACCCCCTTTTAACTACACTAGAATACCAATAGAGGGAGAGGGAGAGGGGGAGGGGAGAAAGAGAAGGGGGTGGGGGGGAGGGGAGAAAGAGAAGGGGGTGGGGGGGAGGGGACAAAGAGAAGGGGGGGAGGGAGGGGAGAAAGAGAAGGGGGGGAGGGAGGGGAGAAAGAGAAGGGGGGAGGGGAGAAAGAGAAGGGGGAGGGGAGAAAGAGAAGGGGGGAGGGAGGGGACAAAGAGAAGGGGGAATTATTTTAAGAATCGGGGGTTTGCTGATATATATATAAAATAAGAATCAGGGGTTTGCTGGTATATACATAATATACAGCACATATGGATGGTATGATAAATCCATATATATAACTATACAGTTTGTACACATGTAGTACGTATGAATGGTATGATAAATCCATGTATATAAATATACAGTACTCCAATTCAGTTGCAATCTACCATGTATGGATTCAAACGCTTGGGTGCCATAGCCTCCATGCACAAACTACATATCAACCAAATGTGAGGGGCACACACAGGACTTATATGCTGTCCTCAGGATCAAATGTTCGGCTGGTAGAAAATGAGCAATTTCAGTATATACTGGTAGCAAACTGGAAATGTTTTTATATACTGGTAGAAAATGAGCAATTTCAGTATACACTGGTAGCAAACTGAAAATTTCAGTATATACTGGTAGCAAACTGAAGTATATTATACTGTAGCAAACTAAAATTTCACGTATATACTGGTAGCAAACTGGAAATTTACAGTACTATACTGGTAGCAAACTGAAAAAATTTCAGTATATATGGTAGGCAAACTGGAAAATATTCAGTATATATCGAGGAAGGAAAAATGGAAATTCAGTATACCCTGGTAGAAACATCATTTCAGGTAAACACTGTCGCTAGCAAACTGGAAATTTCAGTATATTATAGGGTAAAAAAACTGATAGAAAATTTCAAATATATACTGGTAGAATATCAATTCATATCAATGGTGCAAAAAGCATGTTTATCTATACTAGGAACTAGAACAGTTATACTGAGCAACTGAAATGTCCTCTTATATTACTGGTAGAAACACTGAGCAATTCAAGTCCTACTATGGTAGCAAAACTGAAAAATAGTTATACTGTAGAACTAATATATATATGCGTAGAAATGAGCCAAATTAAGTATAACTTGGTAGCAACTGAAAATTCAGTAATCGTTAGCACGATGTATATAGGTAGCAAACTGAAAATTCAGTACTATAATGGTAGAAAACTGAGAAATTTAAAGTATTATACTGGTAAGTCAAAAACTCCGAAATGTCACGTATTATCGGGTAGCACTAAAATGGCGAAACTGGCAGCAATACTGATTCAGTATGACGCGAGCAAACTGAAAAATTTCAGTATATATCGGTAGCAAACTGAAAATTTCAGTATATACTGGTAGCAAATGAAATTTCAGTATATATATGGTCAGCAAACTGAAATTCAGATATATACTGGTAGCAACAACTGAAAACGATCCCTACATTTCGTATCATATGGT
Source organism: Hymenochirus boettgeri (assembly GCA_019447015.1). Lineage (NCBI taxonomy): Eukaryota > Metazoa > Chordata > Amphibia > Anura > Pipidae > Hymenochirus > Hymenochirus boettgeri. The sequence goes on along the minus strand of CM033476.1, from coordinate 325,556,630 downwards.
AGCAAACTGAAGAAATTTCCGTATATAATGGTAGACAAACTGAAAATTTCAGTATATCACTGGTAGCAAAACTGAAAATTTTCAGTATATTACGTGGTAGCAATACTAGGAAATTTCAGGTATATATGGTAAATAGGAAAATGATCAATTTCAGAATAACTGGTTAGCAAATGGAGGAACAATTCAGGTATAACTGGAATGGCAATTTCAGTAACGGTAGCAAACTGAATAATTTCAGTTAATACATGGTAGCCAAACTGAAAATTTCAGTGATATACGTGATAGCAAACTGAAAATTTCAGTATATATGGCTTGACTCAGCAGTAGCATACTGGAGAACTGAAAATCAGTTGGCGAGAGGATCGAGGTAAAATTCAGTAAGTATATGGTAGACAATGATCACTCAGTCATACATGGTAGAACGGAAATTTCAGTTTTACTGGTAGAAAATTGAGCCACTTCGCTACCTGGTAGCAAATGAAAATTTCGAGTATATATGTGGTAGCAACTGAAACTTTCCTCCCTATGGTCGACGCCTGACCCTCGTATCTCTGTCGCCCCTGCACTTTATCTCGTCTCCCTGAAACTTTCGTTATGGCGCCCTGCCCGCCTCACCCTCACTACTCCTGGAAACAGCGTAGCCCCTACTGTCAATCTTCCCACGCCTACCCATCACGCGTATACCGCACTTCCTCGATTTACTTGTCCCCGTATCCATTACGACACCCATGTTTTTAGTCACACCTTCGCCCCACTTTCAACTTATTAACCTTTCTCTTCTCGTTAGAACCAACACTGGACCCCTTCGCACCACTGTGCTAGCCCCACACTATTAACCACCACCCCCCCTCCCCACACTTGGAAATCTCCATTATTCCTGTCTCCTCCTCAAGCCCTTCATACACCTTTTCCGATCCCGACCAGTCCCGTCCTACTTTTGTTATTTTATCCTCGGCTTTAAGATACTCTGCTATATCATACTCTGGTACCCCCCCATTGGGTTATTGGTGGCTCGTTTGTGGTCTCTCCTGTCGCCCCCATGTCCTTATTTCACCATCAATGCTGTCGATATTCCTTGTCCCCCACCATAGTTTGGTATGTCTATGTCTTCCCTTCATACCCTTCCTTGTTTGCTAGTACCACGGCTGCGTCCTCCACCTCTGTTTCGCCATGGCATTCCCCTTTGTATTATTCCTTGTGTTAGCTCTTGGTGCCTGACCTCTTTTCTCTGACTTCGTCTATGGGGAATGTTGACACGTTGACCTCTGGTTGGTGATGATGGGTGCAATTTTATGTGTATCTCACGGTGTCAGTGTGGTGAGTCCGTGGAATTTTGTATGTCATCACTACTCGCTCTACCTGGTTGGAGCCCTCTCATTACCTGACAGCCACCACCTGGTTTTTTCCAGCCATTGGGTATAGGTTTGTCACTCCACATACGACGCCATGGGGCAGTATCATCATTTTATCTTGTTTAGTTTCTTAGCGGACACTTGTGTTATCTCTACTGCGCTGTTCCTGGGCATTTTGTCGTTATCTTCGGCTAGGCATGGGCCACTTTCAGTACTTACTCGCGCCTACGAAACTCAGGGGCACACCCTTTATTCCCCACTAGGGATGCCCATGGGGTAATTCCGCATCCTCTTGACTGGTTGTTCGCGCCTTGTATTACACATTTTCCGGTCGCCTGCTTACTCCACCCTGGTTATCATGGCGCCCTTTACTAACGCCTTCTCGTTTTCTTATCGTTGCTTTCACTGGCTCCCACAGACAGGGTCAATCATTCCGCAACACTTGGCCTTCAGCCCTTCTATTAGTCTCATCGCGACCACGTTATACTGCGCCATCTTAATTCACCTACCTGGTGTATTGTCTGTGTGGTGATTCCCACTTATATGTAAATGGTATGCTCATTCTCTACCACAAGATCGTGTTATGTACAGTCTTGTGATATTTTTGACTAATCACTTCCTTTTAGCAGGTGTATTTGACTTCATCCTTAATTTACATGTTTTCATATCACTCTCCTTATTTGATTTTGTCCTCTATGTGTACTATTTATCGTTATGTCCTTTCTCCAGGCATTTCCGACCATCATGCCCGTTCCCCATGTTGCTGATCTCAGTTATCATGCGCCCTTGTCCCCTACCAACTGATGGCCTGTCATATGATCTGTGACTTGCCGGCAGCAAACATGTTGCTTTCTGCCCCCTAATTGTTTTGGCTGTCGCGGCCCATTTCTCTTCCCTACACCTCATTGTGGTGCATGTTGGTCCCCCCCAGCGTATTGCGCTCGCGGCTTTCCCCCCAGCTCCACGGAGAGGAGGGCTCGTTCTGCACCGGTATTTTTCCTGTGTTTTTAGGTTGTGTTTCTTCTGCCTCTCTCTCTCTTTTTGGGTTTCTTGTCTCTGTTTTTTTGTGTGGTGTTTTCTCTTTCCCCGCTCCCCCCCCCCCCCTTTTTTTTTTTTTTGTTCCCCTTTTGTCTCTTGCCTTCCCCTCTTTTTTCTTTTTTCCCCAGTCCCCCATTTTTTTTTCTCCCCCCTCTTGTTTTTTTTTTGTTTTGTGTTGTTTCTCCCCCCCCTTATTTTTTCTGGTTTTTTTTTTTTTGTTCCCCTTTTTTTTCTTTCCCCTTTGTTGTTTCGGTTCCCCGTGGTTTTTCCCTCCCCCCCCCCTTTTTGTTTTTTTTTTCCCTCCTTGTTCTCCCCTCTGTGCGCTTTTCTTTTCTCCTCCTTCTTCCCACCGGTTTTCCTTTCATTGATTTCGGGACCGATTTTCTGGGAGTGGTGTTTGAAATTTTTGTTGTTGTCGGTGTTTTGTTTTGTGTGACGTCAGTCGCGCACCACAAAGGACTATTTGGAAAACAAGATTGGGCACTCTCTGATTGGTCCGTTATGTGAAAACACATTCGGGGCACTTTTCAAAAGATCCGGGACCACCGTTCCCTGAGATCTTGTTTATATCCCACGCCACTTTCCATTTACATTACTGAGAACACCCCCCGCACCATAACCTTGGCATATCCAATGAAAAACAATCCCCGAGACAATTTACCCCTCGGCTCTCCATATAGCTCCACCTCAACCAGCCACCATTCAGGGTGTACCACGAAATAAACTTCACACAATTTAAAGCACCAACGCCGTGTCCTGGTTTCTGTTACGTTTCCAACCGTCACCTCCTCCCTCTACTCAATGGGTACAATTAGGCGGTTTGACCCGACATCTCGCTACCCTTCGCTTTCAGCCCAACGATCATCCAGACTACGGGTCTCTGTGTTCCTCATGCGAGACCACATCCCCCCCCTCCCGTCCGGGTGTGCTCCCCCCGCCAGACCCGTCCTCCGTCCCCATCTCCGCCTCCTCCCGGGGAGACCCATCTACGTTGACAACCCGAACTGTCAGCATATACAGCATGTAATCTCTTTTATTTCCTCCTCCCCTCACCTGCACGCCCAACACCACACCACCATACTCCCCTCTCACCTCATTGATTAACCCCCGATACACCTCTGAAGTATTGGTACTCACCATCTTTTTTATGCCCACACACCACCCCTGTTGTCCGGTTTTTTGTGCTTTTTTCACTGAGCCTCCCTGCCCATTTCATTTTGTGCTTGATATTGTTCTTTTTTGTCATGTCTTACCTGTTTCAGCCCAGTTTTTTGTGTTGTTCTTCACTTTTAGTAGCGTGTTCTTTGCCCACACCCCTGCCGCGGTGAGTGAGGGTATTCCCCGCAGACAGTCTCTCTCCCCCCGCTTTTTAGCCTGTTCTACCCTCCACCCTCTTCTCGACCCCGTAGGCCCTCCGGTTTTTTACGTCGGTTAGGGGTTTTTTTGGTTTGATTTCCCTTTGACCGATCCCTTCCATTTGACACCCGGGATTACCTTGCCGCTCCTTCTCACCCAGTCCTCGAATTGAGCCATGGTCCCAACACGGCCTATTCCTTACGTTTTTCCCGGGTACATCCCTCAACCCCCCCCTCTCCACCATCCTTTCTCTTTCGTCACCTCCCTCCCCCACATTCCCGTAATAGCCCCGCGTATGCGCTGACAGCGCCCAAGCGCTGTGACCTTCCCCGTGTTTTAGATCCCTCTCCCGCCTCACCTACCTAGTATTTGTGATTGACACAGATGTACTCGCCATGTCCCAGAGGTCATGATCACATTGATTCTTCTGGACCACCCCATATTATCCTATTACCCTTGTTATTCACCTCCCCACACCTACGCCTGCTAATGTTGTTTATGGTCCATTTTGTACCTCCCCACCCGTTGTGTCTAGTCATCTTCTTTATTCCACCCGTATTTTCCCCACATTTGAGTTTCCCTGTTCATTGTGTGCATGGTCTCGCTGCTTCACCTGTACCTCTACTCCCCTCCCCTCTCACTTATTTTTATTTTTATAATTGCATTATAGCTGTCCCCCCACTGCACCAGTGGGCTCCAAGCAACGCCGAGTAAGGTGACCTGTGTCTCTTGTGGCTTAATTATCCATGCTTTTTTCCTTGTTGTAGCCCTGGATTTCTGTAATGGTCCCTTTTCCTCTGCTTCTGCCTACCTGTGTCTTTAGTAACTATTTTTACGCCATTTTTTTTCCGTCTCCCTCCCTCTCCACCGCTCGCAGTGTGATGGGGAAACTGGTCTGATAATTCTGTTCCCCACACCTCCCAACCCCCCCCCGCTCCCAGTAAACCACCTACCCCATAGCCTAGAACGCGACCCCCATCTCGCCGGCTATCCCCCCCCCCCCCCCCCCCCCCCGATTCCCCCCTGCACCCCCTGTCCACCCCGCCCCACCCACCCCTCCTACCCCACCCCTATCACCGCAGTCGCCACAGCCGCCGCCCCCCACCTACCCCGACTAATTCATGTCTCCACCCCACTCACCCACGTCCCGCCCCACCCTCACGCCACCGTCCCCCCCCCCACTGGCACTGGTCCTGACCTCCACTGTATCACCCTACAATTATCAGTTTATCCCATCTCGCGTCTGGCTGCGCCGTCACCTCTTTAGTCTCCCTCCCCCCTTCGTATCCGTTACCCCACGTACCCCCCCCCCCATGTCGCGATGCGGATCCTTCCCCTGTCTCCGCCCACCGCTCCCCCCTCCCAAACCCTATCAGCACTGCTCCCAGCCCTGGCCCTCTCGCCCGACCCTTCCCGCGCCCCCTACTACCCCCACCACACACCCGCAGGAACTCCACCTCCACCCAACCACGACACCGTCTTATCGTATGCCCCGACTGCCGTCATTTCGCTCAATCTCCTTTTCATTCTCCCCCCTCACCTGATTATTATGTTCTGTCGTCTTCTCATTTGTATGCCTGGTTTTTAGTACAGCCGATGATGACTCTGAGACCCCCCGTTTTTGTATTACGTTATATTCTGTGTCCTTTGGTTACTATCCCAATTAGTAGCCTGTTTGACACTGTTGAATGGTCATGCTTGTTTCTCACTTCCATATTGGTGATACGCTACGATCCCGGTACCCAACCCCATATATTGAGCGCTTATCCTTGATTGGTTATTGTATTACCAGTCTCCCAGACCACCCACTTATGTCCCCATTCCCGCCTCCCCTACCGCCTGAGCCGACCGAGAACAGTTAACACCTCCTCCCTCGCTTTATTCTCACGAACTTAGTTACCCCTCCCCACCCAATTCTCCCTCGCCTGTTCCTGTGTAGGTGGTCTGACATACCCGCTATTAACCCCAGCATCCTCTTCCCCACTCATACCGCATGTTTTTATGATCTCTGTATCATTGCATTATTTCTCCTGTCTATCTTTCATTTACGTCTCGTATCCTTCTACCCAATTTTTTAGTCACGTGATCTATTTCTTTGTGATAATTCCCTCCGCTACCCCCCTCACACAAGTCCGTCTCTACACCCTCACCATCCATTGCTATCGCACTCTTGGTCGCCCACTCACCCATCACACTCCATATCCGTCTCCTCACTCTAGCTGTTTCTAGGTATCCTCCATCCTGTCTTACCCTCCCCCCCTCCTACCTCACTTATCTCATCTGGCCCGCCCCCCCTGTTTTTTATTTCGACCAAACGCACACCCCTTCAGTTCCGCTCCTTCTTCCCCATATCCTAAACTCACTCCACCCGCTCCCTCTTTACGTTTCTCAACCCCTCCCTGCTAACCCGCGTGGCAGCTTCTATCTTCTAGTTCACTAATGATTTAATAGTCCATGTGTGCGATTTTGTACCTAGGGCGCACTTTATGTTTTTCCCCACTTCCCCCCCCTGTTTTCCCCTTCTGATCTATGCGCGCGTTTTTTATTTAAGGTTCTGCTGTTATTAGATCCTTCTTAGACTTTCTTTACTCTTCACGTTTTTATTTTCTTTGTAATCACATTCTCCCTGTTATTCTTAAGCCCATCTTGTACTTATTTGTTTTCGTTTTGTGGATTGTTCCTTGATTGATTTTTTCGTGTATTTCGTCAGAATGCCCGTCCCAGAGCACACACAGGACTTATATGATGTCCTCAGGATCAAATGTTCGGCTGGTGAAAATGAAGCAATTTCAGTAATACTGGACGGGTAGAAACTGGAAATGTTTTATATACTGGTAGAAAATGAGCAAGTCAGTTATACACTGTAAGCAAACTGAAAATTTCAGTCATATACTGCGTAGCAAATGAAAATTTCAGTATATAATGCGTAGACAACTGAAAATTTCATGTATTATACTGTAGCAAACTAAAATTTCAGTATATCTGGTAGCAAACTGGAAATTCAGTAGATACTGGTAGCAAACTGAAAAAATTTCAGTATATATGGTAGGCAAAACTGGAAAAATTTCAGTATATATGGAGAAAACTGGAAGTTTTCATAACCTGGTAGAAACATGAGCATCATTTCAGTATAAAGGGTGCAAACTGAGAAATTTCAGTATATACTGGAAAAAACTAGCAAACTGAAAATTTCAGAATATATCTGGTAGAAACTGATAATTTCAGTATAATTGGTTAGGCAAAAACTGAAAAGTTTTCACTGGGAGTTCAGTATATACTGGTAGCAAACTGGAAAGTTTATACGTAGAATACATTTATCTACTGGTAGCAAAACTGAAAAATTTCAGTTATATACTGGTAGCAAACTGAATAATTCAGTATATACGGTAGGATAGGTCAAACTGGTACAATTAGTATACCTTGAATCATTTAATGGCGTAGCAAACTGAAAATTTCAGTATATAGGGTAAAACTTAGGAAAATTTCAGTATATACAGGTAGAAACTGAAAATTCAGTATACTGGTAGCAAACTGAAAATTTCAGTATATACTGGTAGCAAAAACTGGAAATGTCCAGTACTATAATGGTAGCAAACTGAAAATGTCAGGATATACTGGAGCAAACTGAAAATTCGAGTATTATACTGCGTAGACAAACTGAAAATTTCAGTATTATATGGTCATTAAGCATAACGTGAAAATTTCCAGTAATACTGGTAGCAACTGAAATTTCAGTATATAGGTAGAGCAAACTGGAAATTCAGTATATACTGGTAGGAAAATGGTCAATTTAATACCTGGTAGCCATAATTGTATACTGGTAAGCAAACTGAAAATATTCACGATAATACTAGGTAGCCACAACTGAACACCCTAAATTTCAGATATATGGTAGCAAACTGAGAAATTTCCGTATATAACTGGTAGCAAATGAAGAAATTATCAGTATATCAGTGGGATAGCAAAACTGTAAAATTTTCAGTAATTACCTGGCTTAGCAAACTAGGGGATCAGGAAACTGTACGAAAGATATTAAATAAATGGTAAAAGTGGGCAATTCAGTATAGACTAGGTAGCAAACTGATAATTTCATGTATATAATGGTAGCAAACTGAAAATTTCAGTATATACTGGTAGCAAACTGAAAATTTCAGTATATACTGGTAGCAAACTGCAAATTTCAGTAGATACTGGTAGCAAACTGAAAATTTCAGTATATACTGGTAGCAAACTGTAAATTTCAGTATATACTGGTAGAAAATGATCAATTTCAGAATACACTGGTAGCAAACTGGACATTTCAGTATATACTGGTAGCAAACTGAAAATTTCAGTATATACTGGTAGCAAACTGGACATTTCAGTATACACTGGTAACAAACTGGAAATTGTATTATATACTGGTAGCAAACTATCAATTTCAGTATACACTGGAAGCAAACTGGAAATTTCAGTATATATTGGTAGCACACTGGCAATTTCATTACATACTGGTAGCCATGGGAGTTTATTCACATTCTGGTAGCCATGGGAATTTCATCACATACTGTTAGCCATGGGCATTTCATTACATAATGGTAGTCATGGGCATTTCATTACATACTGGTAGCCATGGCAATTACATCACATACTGTTAGCCATGGGCATTTCATTACATACTGGTAGCCATGGGAATTACATCACATACTGTTAGCCATGGGCATTTCATTACATAATGGTAGTCATGGGCATTTTATTACATACTGGTAGCCATGGGAATTTTATCACATACTGTTAGCCATGGGCATTTCATTACATAATGGTAGCCATGGGCATTTCATTACATACTGGTAGCCATGGGGATTTTATCACATACTGGTAGCCATGGGCATTTTATTAAATACTGGTAGCCATGGGAATTTTAGCACATACTGGTAGCCATGGGCATTTCATTACATACTGGTAGCCATGGGAATTTTATTACATACTGGTAGCCATGGGAATTTTATCACATACTGGTAGCCATGGGCATTTTATTACACACTGGTAGCCATGGGCATCTTTTTACATACTGGTAGCCATGGGCATTTTATTACATACTGGTAGCCATGGGAATTTTATAAAAACTGGTAGCCATGGGAATTTCATCACAAACTGGTAGCATTTTATTACATACTGGTAAGCCATGGACATTTCATCACATACTGGTAGTCATGGGCATTTCATTACATAATGGTAGCATATTATTACAAAATGGTAGCCATGGGAATTTTATCAAAACTGGTAGCCATGGGCATTTCATTACATAATGGTATCCATTAGCATTTCATTACATACTGGTAGCCATGGGAATTTCCCATAGCTGCCAGTATGTGATGAAATGCCCATGGCTACCATTATGTAATGAAATGCCTGCAGCAAACTGGCTATTTCATTATATACTGGGGTGGGCCATTACTTACCCCATGTGCAGTGGAACAGCTGGAGGCTGGAATTCATTGAAGACGTGCAGAGGCAGCGCAGTCCTTCGTACTGGGGTGCGTGGTGACGTCATCGCGCAGCCACAAAGGACTATTTGGAAAACAAGATTTGGGGCACCTCTATTAGGTAAGTTATGTGAAAACATTCGGGGCACTTTTCAAAAGATCCGGGCCACGTTCCCCGAATGTTTTAATATACCAACGCCACTTTCCATCTTAAATACCCTGAGAGACACCCCCCAGACCATTAACCCTTGTGCATATTCCCAATGAAAAACAATCCCAGAGACAATTTAACCCTAGCTGCTCTCCATACTATGCATCCACCTCAACATCCAGCCAACCATTCAGGGTGTACCACAGAAATAAAATTCACACAATTTAAAGCACCAACCGCCGTGTACTGGTTCATATGTCCACGTTCTCCAACCCGTACACATTCATAACTCTAATCCAATGGTACAATAATAGGCGTGACAGACAATCATCGCTTACCTTCGATTTTCCAGCACACACGATCATACCAGACTACGGGTCTCTGTGCACCAGTGCAGAGACACATCCCCCACCTTAAAGTCAGGGTGTGAGCCAACCCGCCCCCTGACACAGTACCTCAGCCACATACTCCCAGATCCTACAGGGAGACCCATCTCACGTTGACAAACCGAACATGTTAAGAATATACAGCATAGTAATAATTATAACCAACAATTAATACAAAAAATACATAATCAACACTTACATCATATCCAACCCTAACCCTTTGCATATGGTACAACTTTTATCCCAAACGTCTGCCAACACTTCAAAGAAAACAAGCCAATTAACATCCACATTCCAGTTTGTACACATATAGCATGTATGAATGGTATGATAATTCCATGTATATAAATATACAGTATATACACATATAGCATGTATGGATGGTATGATAATTCCATGTATATAAATATACAGTATATACACATATAGCATGTATGGATGGTATGATAATTCCATGTATATAAATATACAGTAAATACACATATAGCATGTATGAGATGATAATTCCATGTATATAAATATACAGTATAACACATATAGCATGTATGAATGGTATGATAATCCATGTATATAAACATACAGTATATAAATATAGCATGTATGGATGGTATAATTCATGTATATAAAATACAGTATATACACATATACATGTATGGATGGTGATAATTCCATGTATATAAATATACAGTATATACCAATATAGCATGTAGAATTGGTATGATAAAGGTTGGACTAGATGGATGTATGTCTTTATACAACCTCCAATACTATGTTACTATGTAACCGTTATACAGACATTATGGGTAGGGTATAAAGGTTGGACTAGATGGACGTATGTCTTTATACAACCTCCAACACTATGTTACTATGTAACCGTTAGACAGACATTATGGGTAGGGTATAAAGGTTGGACTAGATGGACGTATGTCTTTATACAACCTCCAACACTATGTTACTATGTAACTGTTATACAGACATTATGGGTAGGGTATAGGGCTGGGGGCGGCAAAACTGTGCAGCCACCTATACATGTAAGAGTCTTCTCTCTAGAAGGTTGCAAGTAACAGACTTGTAACTGAAAGGGCTCACTTGTGCCAGTACAAGCCACAGCCCAGGTTGGCTTCAAGGAGCAACGTCCCTCTGACCACAGAATTCACTGTCTCTATGCACAGAGTATCTCTATAACACGCTCCCAACAAAAGGAGTTCCTTTAAGACTTGAATGCTGCTTGTTACCCTGCAGTTTATTTACCAGTCAGTGTGGGTTGCGGGGAAATAAACTGCAGGGTAACAAGCAGCTTTCAAAGTCTTATCAGGGATCCATATTGGGTAGAGACATCTGTATGACATTTTTTTATTCTGTTCCTAGCAAAATCAGGGAGATTCAATAAAAGTTCTTTAAAAATGGTGACAATTTTTCCTCAACCAATCAGATGTTATTTAACATTTGAAAGCTAACATATGATTGGTTGTGGCAAAAGATCACAATTTTTAACGATAAACTTTTATTGAATCACCTGAATTCTTTGTTTCCATTATGTTCTTAGTAAAAGTTAAAGATTCTACATGTTACAGTACTATGTTTCCACAGTACACACTGTTTTATGGGGTAAAAGAGCTCTGTTATTAGCAAGACAGAATAAATGTACAAGTTTCAGGTTGAATTCCACAGACTACTTTTATATTATTATTTTACTGAAATGCTAATATTCTCGGGGAGATTCAGAAAAGTTCTTTTAGTTGCAAATGGTGCTAATTTCTGCCCAACATCTGACTCTGGGGCAAAATTAGCACTGTTTTTAACAAATTACAACTTTATTGATAACCCTGTCTGTTTATTAAATCCATCCAATACACTGTAAAGATTAAATTCTTTTTTGTATGAAAGGATTACTCATTGTTAGGATAGGAATATTAATGTTTTGAAAAAAAAAACTGAAATTCCTGCTCTGTGTCAGGAAGAGGGAGGATCTTGTGCTGTTATGTGATTGGCTGTCAGCTTCTAGGAAGCAAGGCTGCCACTTCCTTGTTGATCTGTTGAGCACTACAGAGCATGTGCCTGTACACAGTGACACTTGGAGGAGGTTTACCATGGGAGCTGTGAACGTGCTTGTCTATTGGGACCATGTTGTCTGGAGACTTTAGTTCTCTTTAATTGATTATTAAGATTTAGTTCTCCTTTAAAGGGCATCTATAGTAAAATGTATACATTGCTCCAATCCGGACATAATAAAGGTTAGTGTTTCTGCCTTATTCTTACATTCCTCTGTGGCTCCGTGTTTGCATACTGTCTGATTTACTGCAGGGCTCCCCCTCCCCTCTCTTGGTAATTTCCAGAGTCTGAAGCAAAATAAGGTACTCTGGGGTTGGGGGAATTATAGAACACATAGAAAGAAGAAAAAAAAAAATTTTTCCCACTCTAGATGCCCTTTAAGTAATTAAATGCTTCCTTGAAGACAGTTATACAAAGAGCACAATGCAAACATTAGCGCAATACTTTAACCATATTATCGAATGATCCAGCTTTGAGAATCTTTTACCTGCTATCGTTAAACTTTTTCATCCGAGTGATGGGGATCATTTGGATTGAACATCTGTACTCCCAGACATATTTTATCTGCTGTTCCAGAATGTAATATGGATTCGGTACCTGTGCTATTTCCACATTTCCCTTGTAAAGAGCTAATGGTTTTCTAAACAATGTTGTGTGACATCTGAGTAAGAGAAAGTCACCTTCATGAACAGTAGGGGGCGACTGCAGTATTACGTGACCTGAAAGGACAGAGACACCACTTGAATGAAGCCAAATATTGGGTCATATATAAATGCTGTTGACGGTTACCATAGGAATGATCTGTAGCAATCAATGTTAGTTTGTGAATAGAATTTAATTAATGAAACGTACAAATACATAAAAGGAATTGAGGATTTATTTATTTTTTATAGAAATTGGGCAATCGAGTTTTCCTACCTGCCCATTCCTGTTGGGATTTTGTCACTTTTGGTGAAATGTAATAAACATGTAGCCACAAAATAACGGTCAATATTGATTGTTATATTACTGTGAGGCCTGCATACTTGTAGTTTTCTGTATTAGAAACTACCCATGGTTCCCATGATAACCAGCCACAATAAGCTGGTATGAGAGAGTGTGAGAGATCGATGACACCAAATTACCACATCTACTCCCGAACTGGGACCTTGTAACACTAACCAGTCACATGACACCTGGTGGGAAAATGGCTAATGGGACATTTTTCCATTATGAGTGTACTCACTTTTGTTGCCAGTGGTTTAGACATTAAGGGCTGTGTGTTGAGTTATTTTGAAGAGACATTGTATATTAATGTCATATCTATAGTACTGTCCCATGTGTGGGTGTACTCACTTTTATAAGGTACTATATGTATGTTATGCTGTATATGTTTGTATGTCTTACTGTAGTTATACTGTATGTAGTTAAACTGTATATGTATGTTATACTGCTATGTATGGTATACTGTATATGTATGTTATTCTGCTTACGTATGGTATACTGTATATATATGGTATACTGCGTATGTATCTTATACTGTATATGTATGTTATACTGCTTCTGCATTTTATACTGTATACGTATGTTGTCCTGTATTGTATGTGTATGTTATACTGTATTTGTATTGTTTATGTATATCTATGTTATACTGTATATGTATGGTACTATCTATGTGTGTTGTACTGTACTGTATATGTACTGTATGTGTATATTGATAATAGTTTTGATAATATTCTCTACTCACCATAGCGAACATCTAAATGTTAGCGTCACTTTAGCACTGGAATCTGTCTTACACTGGTAATTTCCGCTGTCTTTCTTTTGGCAGAGTTAAGAATAAAGTTCTGCTTGTATCTATATATCTTCAAACTGTCTTTGTACCATTCGTATTTCTGGTTCTCTTGTCCGGTAGAGGTCACATTGCAGGTTAAGTTACTGAATCGCCAGTAAGAATTGTGTCCCAGTTTGAGAAAAGGAAATCACTGGATTAACATACACTCCTGCGAAACGTTCTGATTGGTCAGTATTGGAAAACAAAGGATAGGAGAATGATAAAACAGACATTGAAAATCCCACAATGTAAAAAATGACAAAGGTAACAATGACAAACGATTGTAAGCTCTTCAGGAAAACAACCTAATATGTTTTATCTACAGTACTTTTATCATACCGTCCATATGTGCTATATGTGTATACTGTAATATTATATACAGGATTATCATACCATTCATACATGCTATATGTGTATATACTGTATATTTATATACTGGAATTATCAATACCATCCATCAGTGCTATATGTGTAATATACTGTATTTATATTATATGATTTATCAACCATCCATACATGCTATATGTGTATATACTGTATATTTATAACATGGAATTATCATACCATCCATACATGCTATATGTGTATATACTGTGATTTATATTTATATGGATTATCATACCATCCATACATGCTATATTGTATATACTGTTATTTATATACATTGAATTATCAATACCATCCATACATGCTATATGTGTATATACTGTTTTTTATTTATATGAATTTATCATACCATTCCATACATGCTATAATATGTTAATATACTGTATTATCATATTAATATGGATATTTACATACACATCCATCATGCTAATATAGTGTACAAACTGTATTACCCTTCCCTTTCCTTATTTCCCTTATAGATATATATCTATATATATATTATATATCCCCAGTGACATGCTGGGAGATACACATAACCAATATAACTGTTATTTATATATAGTGATTGTCCATACATCCATACGTGCTTTAAGTGTATATACGGTATATTTATATACATGGATTATCATACGTTCTACATGCTATATTGTATATACTGTATATTTATATACATGGAATTATCATACCATTCAACATGCTTAATGTGTATATACTGTATATTTATATACATGAATATCATACCATCCATACATGCTATATGTGTATACTGTATATTTATATACATGGATTATCATACCATTCATACATGCTATATGTTTATATACTGTATATTTATATACATGGAATTATCAACCATCCATACATGCTATATGTTATATACTGTATATTTATATACATGGAATTAATCATACCATTCATCATGCTATATTGTATATACTGTTATTATATATCATGGAATTATCATACCATCCATACTGCTATATTGTATATATGTTATTTATATACTGGAATTTCATACCATCCATACATGCTATAATGTGTATTACGTATTTATATTTATATGGATTTATCATACCATCCATACATGCTATATGTGTATATACTGTATATTTATATACATGGAATTATCATACCATTCATACATGCTATATGTGTATATACTGTATATTTATATACATGGAATTATCATACCATCCATACATGCTATATGTGTATATACTGTATTTATATTTATATGGATTTATCATACCATCCATACATGCTATATGTGTATATACTGTATATTTATATACATGGAATTATCATACCATTCATACATGCTATATGTGTATATACTGTATATTTAATTACATGGAATTACATACCATTCCTACATGCTATATTTATATACTGTTTCCTTCCCTTTACCTTATTTCCCTTATAATCTATATACCCTATAATATATATATCCCCCATGACATGCTGGAATATACACAATACCCAATATAACTGTATATTTATATATATGGATGTGTCATACCGTCCATATGTGCTTTAAGTGTATATACTGTATATTTATATACATGGAATTATCATACCATCCATACATGCTATATGTGTATATACTGTATATTTATATACATGGAATTCTCATATACCATCATACATGCTATATGTTGTATTACTGTATATTATATACATGAATACTACCATTCATACATGCTATATGTGTATATACTGTAATATTATATACATGGAATATCATACCAGTCATACATGCATATGTGTATATACTGTTATTTATAATACATGTAATTATCATACCATCCATACATGCTATATGTGTATATACTGTATATTATATACATGAATTATCAACCATCCATACATGCTATATTTTATATACTGTATATTTAATACATGGAATTATCATACCATTCCTACATGCTATAGTGTAATACTTATATTATATACATGGAATTATCATACCATTCATACATGCTATATTTGTATATACTGTATATTTATATACATGGAATTATCATACCTCCATACATGCTATATGTGTATATACTGTATTTTATATACATGATTATCTACATTCATACATGCTATATGTGTATATACTGTATATTTATATACATGGAATTCTCATACCATTCATACATGCTATATGTGTATATACTGTATATTTATATACATGGAATTATCATACCATCCATACATGCTATATGTGTATATACTGTATATTTATATACATGGAATTATCATACCATCCATACAGTGCTATAGTGTATATACTGTATATTTATATACATTGAATTATCTACCATCCTACATGCTATATGTGGTATATATGCTATATTTATATCATGGATTATCATACCTCCTACCGCTATAATTGTATACTTTATTTTATATCTGAATTATCATACCATTATACATGCTATATGTGTATATACTGTATTTTTATATACATGGAATTATCATACATCCATACTGCTATATTGTTATACTGTATATTTAATACATGGATTATCATCCTTCATACATGCTATATGTGTATATACTGTATATTTATATACATGGAATTTCATACCATTTCATACATGCATATTGTGTATATCTGTATATTATATACATGGAAGTATCATACCATCCATAATGTATATGTGTATATATGTGATTTTATATACATGGAATATCATACACATATCCATACATGCTATATGTGTATATACTGTATATTTATATACATGAATTATCATACCATTCATACATGCTATATGTGTAATATACTGTATATTTATATCCTGGATTATCATACCATCCATATGTATATGTGTATATACTGTATATTTATATACATGGAATTATCATACCATCCATACACTGCTATTGTGTTATACTGTATATAATACTGGAATTATCACCATCCATACATGCTAGCTGTGTATAACTGTATATTTATATACATGGAATTATCATACCCTTTCAATACATGCTATATGTGTACAAACTGGAATGTGGATGTTAATAATTGGCTTGTTTTCTTTGAAGTGTTGGCAGACGTTTGGGATAAAGTTTTGACCATATGCAAGGGTTAGGGTGGATATGAATGTTAGTGTTTGATTATGTATTTTTTTGTATAATTGTTGTTAATATTATTACTATGCGTGTTATATTCCTTAACATGTTCTGGTTTGTCAACGTGAGATGGGTTCTCCCTGTAGGATCTGGGAGTATGTGGCTGAGGTACTGTGTCCAGGGGCGGGTTGGCTCACACCCTGACTTTAAGGTGGGGGTGTGTCTCTGCACTGGTGCACGAGACCCTAGTCTGGTAGAATCGTGTGTGCTGGAAAATCGAGGTAAGCGATGATTGTCTGTCACTGCCTATTTTGTACCATTGGATTAGAGTTATGAATGTGTACGGTTGGAGAAGTGGACATATGAACCAGTACACGCGGTTGGTGCTTTAAATTGTGTGAATTTATTTCTGTGGTACACCCCTGATGGTTGGCTGGATGTTTGAAGGTGGATGCATAGTATGGAGAGCACTAGGGTTAATTGTCTCTGGGATTGTTTTTCATTGGGAATATGCACAAGGGTTAATGGTCTGGGGTTGTCTCTCAGGGTATTTAAGTGGAAGTGGCGTTGTATATATTAAAACATTCGGGGAACGTGGCCCGGATCTTTTGAAAAGTGCCCCGATGTTTTCACATAACTACCTATAGAGGTGCCCCAAATCTTGTTTTCCAAATAGTCCTTTGTGGCTGCGCGATGACTCACCACGCACCCCATTACGAAGGACTGCGCTGCCTCTGCACGTCTTCAATAATTCCAGCCTCCAGCTGTTCCCCTTCACATGGGGTAATTAATGGCCACCCCAGTATATAATGAAATAGCCAGTTTGCTGCAGGCATTTCATCTAATGGTAGCCATGTGGCATTTTCATCACTACTGGCAGCTATGGGAATTCCCATGGCTACCAGTATGTATAAATGCTAATGGATACCATTATGTAATGAAATGCCCATGGCTAACCATTTTTGATAAAATTCCATGGCTACCATTTTGTATAAATGCTACCATTATGTAATATGAAATGCCCATGACTACCATTGTGATGAAATGTCCATGCTTACCAGTAATGTCCATAAAATTCTACCAGTTTGTGATGAAATTCCCATGGCTACCAGTTTTTATAAATGTCCCATGGCTACGCAGTATGTAAACAATGCCCATGCTACCAGATGTAAAAATGCCCATGGCTACCAGTGTGTAATAAAATGCCTATGCACAGTATGTGATAAAATCCCATGGCTACCAGTATGTAATAAAATTCCATGGCTACCAGTATGTAATGAAATTCCCCTGGTACCAGTATGTGCCATAAAATTCCCATGGCTACCAGTATTTAATAAAATGCCCATGGCTACCAGTATGTGATAAAATCCCCATGGCTACCAGTATGTAATGAAATGCCCATGCTAACCATTATGTATGAAAATGCCCATGGCTAACAGTATGTGATAAATTCCCATGGCTACCAGTATGTATAAAATGCCCATGACTACCATTTATGTAATGAAATGCCCATGGCTAACAGTATGTGATGTAATTCCATGGCTACCAGTATGTAATGAAATGCCCATGGCTAACATATATGTGATGTAATTGCCATGGCCTACCAGTATGTAATTGAAATGCCTGACTACCATTAGTAGACATGCTACCTGTGCTGAATTCCCATGGCACCAGAATGTGAATAAACTCCCATGGCTACCATTATGTAATGAAATTGCCAGTGTGCTACCAATATATACTGAAATTTCCAGTTTGCTTCAGTGTATACTGAAATTGATAGTTTGCTACCAGTATTATAATACAATTTCCAGTTGTTTACCAGTGTAGTACTGAATGTCCAGTTTGCTACCAGTATATACTAAATTTCCAGTTTGCTACCAGTATATACTGAAATGTCCATTTGCTACCAGTTATGATAATTCCATGTATATAAATATACAGTATATACACATATAGCACATATGGACGGTATGATAAAAGTACTGTAGAATAAAACATATAGGTTGTTTTCCTGAAGAGCTTACAATCGTTTGTCATTGTTACCTTTGTCATTTTTTACATTGTGGGATTTTCAATGTCTGTTTTATCATTCTCCTATCCTTTGTTTTCCAATACTGACCAATCAGAACGTTTCGCAGGAGTGTATGTTAATCCAGTGATTTCCTTTTCTCCAAACTGGGACACAATTCTTACTGGCGATTCAGTAACCTTAACCTGCAATGTGACCTCTACCGGACAAGAGAACCAGAAATACGAATGGTACAAAGACAGTTTGAAGATATATAGATACAAGCAGAACTTTATTCTTAACTCTGCCAAAAAGAAAGACAGCGGAAATTACCAGTGTAAGACAGATTCCAGTGCTAAAAGTGACGCTAAACATTTAGATGTTCGCTATGGTGAGTAGAGAATATTATCAAAACATATTATCATAATATACACATACAGTACATATACAGTACAGTACAACACACATAGATAGTACCATACATATACAGTATAACATAGATATACAGTAAACAATACAAATACAGTATAACATACACATACAATACAGGACAACATACGTATACAGTATAAAATGCAGAAGCAGTATAACATACATATACAGTATAAGATACATACGCAGTATACCATATATATACAGTATACCATACGTAAGCAGAATAACATACATATACAGTATACCATACATAAGCAGTATAACATACATATACAGTTTAACATACATAAACAGTATAACATACAGTAAGACATACACATACATATACAGCATAACATACATATAGTACCTTATAAAAGTGAGTACACCCACACATGGGACAGTACTATAGATATGACATTAATATACAATGTCTCTTCAAAATAACTCAACACACAGCCCTTAATGTCTAAACCACTGGCAACAAAAGTGAGTACACTCATAATGGAAAAATGTCCCAATTAGCCATTTTCCCACCAGGTGTCATGTGACTGGTTAGTGTTACAAGGTCCCAGTTCGGGAGTAGATGTGGTAATTTGGTGTCATCGATCTCTCACACTCTCTCATACCAGCTTATTGTGGCTGGTTATCATGGGAACCATGGGTAGTTTCTAATACAGAAAACTACAAGTATGCAGGCCTCACAGTAATATAACAATCAATATTGACCGTTATTTTGTGGCTACAATGTTTTATACATTTCACCAAAAGTGACAAAATCCCAAACAGGAATGGGCAGGTAGGAAAACTCGATTGCCCAATTTCTATAAAAAAATAAATAAATCCTCATTCCTTTTATGTATTTGTACGTTTCATTAATTAAATTATCTATTCACAAACTAACATTGATTGCTACAGATCATTCCATATGGTAACCGTCAACAGCATTTATATATGACCCAATATTTGGCTTCATTCAAGTGGTGTCTCTGTCCTTTCAGGTCACGTAATACTGCAGTCGCCCCCTACTGTTCATGAAGGTGACTTTCTCTTACTCAGATGTCACACAACATTGTTTAGAAAACCATTAGCTCTTTACAAGGGAAATGTGGAAATAGGCACAGGTACCGAATCCATATTACATTCTGGAACAGCAGATAAAAATATGTCTGGGACGTACAGATGTTCAATCCAAAATGATCCCCATCACTCGGATGAAAAAGTTATAACGATAGCAGGTAAAAGATTCTCAAAGCCTGGATCATTCGATAATATGGTTAAAGTATTGCGCTAATGTGCATTGTGCTCTTTGTATAACTGTCTTCAAGGAAGCATTTAATTACTTAAAGGGCATCTAGAGTGGGAAAAATTTTTTTTTTTCTTCTTTCTATGTGTTCTATAATTCCCCCCAACCCCCAGAGTACCTTTATTTGCTTCAGACTCTGGAATTACCAGAGAGGGGAGGGGGAGCCCTGCAGTAAATCAGACAGTATGCAAACACGGAGCCACAGAGGAATGTAAGAATAAGGCAGAATACACTAACCTTTTATTATGTCCGGATTGGAGCAATGTATACATTTTACTATAGATGCCCTTTAAAGGAGAACTAAATCTTAATAATCAATTAAAGGAGAACTAAAGTCTCCAGACAACATGGTCCCAATAGACAAAGCACGTTCACAGCTCCCATGGGTAAACCTCCTCCAAAGTGTCACTGTACAGGCACATGCTCTGTAGTGCTCAACAGATCAAAACAAGGAAGTGGCAGCCTTGCTTCCTAGAAGCTGACAGCCAATCACATAACAGCACAAAGATCCTCCCTCTTCCTGACACAGAGCAGGAATTTCAGTTTTTTTTTTCAAACACATTAAATATTCCTATCCTAACAATGATGTAATCCTTTCATACAAAAAAGAAATGTAATCTTTACAGTGTATTGGATGGATTTAATAAACAGACAGGGTTATTCAATAAAAGTTGTAATTGTTAAAAACAGTGCTAATTTTGCCCCAGATGTCAGATGTTGGGGCAGAATTAGCACCATTTGCAACTAAAAGAACTTTTCTGAATCTCCCCGAGAATATTAGCATTTCAGTAAAAATAATAAATATAAAAGTAAGTCTGTGGAATTCAACCTGAAACTTGTACATTTATTCTGTCTTGCTAATAACAGAGCTCTTACCCCATACAAACAGTGATACTGTGTGGAACACTAGTACTGTACATGTAGAATCTTTAACTTTTACTAAGAACATAATGGAAACAAAGAATTCAGGTGATTCAATAAAAGTTCTTATCGTTAAAAATTGTGATCATTTTGCCACAACCAATCAGATGTTAGCTTTCAAATGTTAAATAACATCTGATTGGTTGAGGAAAAATTGTCACCATTTTTAAAGAACTTTTATTGAATCTCCCTGATTTTGCTAGGAACAGAATAAAAAAATGTCATACAGATGTCTCTACACCAATATGGAATCCCTGATAAGACTTTGAAAGCTGCTTGTTACCCTGCAGTTTATTTCCCCGCAACCCACACTGACTGGTAAATAAACTGCAGGGTAACAAGCAGCATTCAAAGTCTTATAAGGAACTTCCATTTTGTTGAGGAGACGTGTATAGAATATACTCTGTGCATAGAGACAGTGAATTCTGTGGTCAGGGGACGTTGCTCCTTGAAGCCAACATGGGCTGTGGCTTGTACTGGCAACAAGATGGAAGCCTTCTTAGTTACAAGATCTGTTACTAAATGCAACTTACTAGAGAAGAATCTTACAATGTATAGGTGTTCTGGGGAGAAAAGATTTCACATTACGGTAGTTAAGTTCTTCTTTAAATATAAATACCATGTAATAAGAAGCTAACCTGCTACTGTATGTTTATAACTATTAAAAACCTAATCTGTCCCCTAAACACCATAGGATCAATGATGTGGCGTCTTGATTTTCCCCATAGTTCTCTGCAGCATTTGATTCTCTGGGGCTGGTGCCAAATAAAAAATTGGCCAACTAGAAGGTGTTACCAGCAGCAAAGGAGCTTGGGAAGAAGGAGAAGAAGAGAAGCAGAGCCACACTCACAATTACGTTCATCTTTAGCATTAGCAAAACTAAAAATATAGCAGTCCATATCCTCACCAGAACTTCATTTATTACATTAGTTCTCCTTTATAAAAGAGACCTTTTTCCCCTCGGGTCACCCGATGTTCGGGTCAGGTTCGGGTAACCCGCATTGGGTTTGAACAGGTTGCGGGTCAGGTTCGGGTAAAGAAAACCATGGGTCATAGGAAAGACAGTGAAGTAAAAGGAATGCCAGTGCTGGTTGAAGACATACAATACCGTTCTGGTCTGTGCACTGTTAAAGCTTTTTCCATGGAAATGAGTGAAATCCTTTATGGAGATGTCCAAACTTCGCAAAATCCGGTCCGCTCGAGGATCCGCAAATTTTCGAAAAAATTCGGAAATCCGCGAGCGGACCCATTAAAATTAAAAATATCCTCGAAATTATTTTCGAAAATACGAGAAATCCGCGGTTCGGTAATTCGGAAGGCGGAAAATCCAGAAAAATTCGCTGTTCGCGAACGGGATAAATCCGCAGCGGATCCGGGTTCGGATCCGGGAACCGGCCATCCCTAATCCAGACACACTTTTAATAGGGAGGTGCAGTGGTATACATTCTTATAAAAACCTCTTAGCTACGTAGACAAGAGTATATCTGTTGTATTCAATTAGATCAACTGGACTTGAAATGTAGTTCTTGAAGACGTTTCGCTAGTCATCCGACTGGCTTTCTCAATTCAGAATGACTTGTACAAGAATCTGTGGCAATTATGTACCCCTGGAAAATCCCAATTAGCATATCACAGCCAGGTGTTAAGGGTGTGATTAGATAGTGGCTAAGAGGTGTTATAGGAACGCCCAGAGTAAGGTGTTAAAACAGCATTGTACATGGCAGACAGTTGGTGTCTTCTTTAAACCGAACAACACACTGAGGCAGCAATTGGTACATCCAAAAGACCCAATACCAAAACACAAAAAAGCGACATCATATATGCGGTGCAGTGCAGTGAAGAATGCTCTGATTTGTATGTGGGGGAGACCAAACAGCAACTGCATCAACGTATGGCCCAGCACAGAAGAGCCAATTCCTCGGGTCAGGACTCAGCCGTGTATCTGCTCTTAAGGATAAAGGACATACCTTTGAAGATTGTAATGTTAACATACGGCGAAGGAACGTGCTGGTTCAAGAGAGGTGTTAAGGAGGCCATTTTGTGAAAATAAAGAAACCAAGCTAAATAGAGGTGGGGGGTTTCGACACCAACTGTCTGCCATGTACAATGCTGTTTTAACCCTTACTCTGGGCGTTCCTATAACACCTCTTAGCCACTATCTAATCACACCCTTAACACCTGGCTGTGATATGCTAATTGGGATTTTCCAGGGTACATAATTGCCACAGATTCTTGTACAATTCATTCTGAATTGAGAAACCAGTCGGATGACTAGCGAAACGTCTTCAAGAACTACATTTCAAGTCCAGTGATCTAATTGAATACAACAATATACTCTTGTCTACGTAGCTAAGAGGTTTTTATAAGAATGTAACCACTGCACCCCCTATTAAAGTGTGTCTGGATTAGGGATGGCCGGTTCCCGGATCCGAACCCGATCCGCTGCGGATTTATCCCGTTCGCGAACAGCGAATTTTTTCTGATTTCCGCCTTCCGAATTACCGACCGCGGATTTCTCGTATTTTCGAAAATAATTTCGAGGATATTTTTAATTTTAATGGGTCCGCTCGCGGATTTCCGATTTTTTCGAAAATTTGCGGATCCTCGACGGACCGGATTTTGCGAAGTTTGGACATCTCCAAAAGGATTTCACTCATTTCCATGGAAAAAGCTTTAACAGTGCACAGACCAGAACGGTATTGTATGTCTTCAACAGCACTGGCATTCCTTTTACTTCACTGTCTTCCTATGACCCTGGTTTTCTTTACCACCCGAACCTGACCCGCAACCTGTTTCAAACTCATGGTATATCTGTAATGAGTTCATTCATCTCGGTAACGGTATATCGTAATTTCATCCATCCAGGTCATGGTATTTCTGTAATATCATCCATCCAGGTCATGGTATATCTGAATATTTCACATCCAGGTCACGGTATATCTGTAATATTCATACATCAGGTCACGGTATATCTGTAATAATTCATCTCATCCAGGTCATGGTATATCGGTATATTCATCATCCAGGTCATGGTATATCTGTAATCATTTAATCCATCCAGGTCATGGTATATCTGTAATAGTTCATCCATCCAGGTCATGGTATATCTGCTGTATTCAGTTAGATCAACTGGACTTAAAGTTTAGTTCAATACATTTTTTTAAAATATAAAAGATTGACTGGGGATGATTATTTGTATTTCCAGTTCCACATCTTTCATTTTTGTTAATTAATTGCAAAACTATTAAACCTCTTAGTATCAATTTCATTGGAATTGTCTGAGCTGTTGATCACAGTTTTTAAGACTCTGTTTATGCACGAGGCACAGGTATGGACTTCATTAATCATAAGATTTCACTCTACTGAATAAAAGAACATGGGGATAATGCAGTAAGAGGTATAAAAGTTTGCGAAAAACCAATCAGATGAGACGTTTCTACAGGGCTATCACAGTTAGGTACACATCCAATTGGTTGCTGCTATTAGTACCATAAACCAACTTGTTTTGCATTAGTCCATTATCTTAAGAGACTAGGAGGACAGTATAGTTTCTTTTTTATTATTTATTTTTTTACACTTTACATTTTAGAGCTGCTCATCGTCCCCAAATCAAAGGGAGTCCAGATCTGATTGTAGAAAGAGTCCAGACTATAACATGTGACGCAAATCCCACCCAAGTGGAACGGTACATTTGTTTGGATTCTACAGAAATGGGCAATGTGCAAGTTTCAGTTTATCCAACCAATAACCAAGTTGTATCAGCTCAGCTGGAGGATTCTGGCAATATACTCGGGTACAAACAGTAACTGGAAGTGTGTAGGAGGGAGCACGTGATACATGTAGAGATACTGGGTGAGTTTTTGGTCTCGATGCATCAAAAGTAGAGACTTTCAATCACAATCAGGTTCTATTAGAATATTATATACCAAATAGTAAGAACTGGGAACCAAAGAGTTCCCCAAAAAGGCCCCCAAAAACAAAAGGACACTACACATGGCGTATAAAGTGCTATGGTGTTTATTGGTAACTAGGTGCATATGCATAAAATCCAATGACATAGAGAATCTAAAGCTTCCCCCTACATAACAACATCCCACGATTACAAACATAATTACTACCGACAATGGAACATGTTAAAAACACAGGCAATACTGCCGGGCGTCTCCGGCTAAGGAAGGGGGAATCCTGGTGGCTACATGCATAGAAAATACCAGTGGCCGTCTAACCGTAGAGGCGGCAAACAGAGTCAAATGCAGGTAATAGATTATAGGGACTTAGCGTGAGAAGCCAGGACAGGAACACGGGGCATACTTTACCGCAATCCCAGACGGACCAACCTTCACCCCGATCACCTTGTCTTCCGTCTATGAAGATCCGCGACGAGCTTATTCAGGGGAATTCCAACAGATTCCAGATCCTTCTGCTACTAAATCGTTCTCAATGTACCCATCGAAGCCCGATGGTATTGCTAATGGGCAAAACACGTGTTGATTAGTAGTCTGGTAGTGTTCTCTGTGTGTGGCTGAGCTGCAATGGTACATTGGAAAATTTGGGCATCCAGGTTCATCTTGGAACTCCTGGTTCTGAATCCGAATGTTCCTTCCAAACCAGACGGATCATTTGGATTTCGGGAGCCTTCGGTGCATATTTTCCTTCAAAACTATGTTAAAAAAAAATAATGACAGTAATTGCAAAACTTCACAGGAAAGCAATTCCGTCAATTTACCTGAAGTCATTTTTAAAAACCACAGTTACCCTTTAATAATACAAACGACCCACTGTGTTAACAGAGTAATAACAGGACTAATAACAGGACTAACAACAGGACTAAAACAGGACTAATAACAGGACTAATAACAAACTAATACAGGACCTAATAACAGGACTAAACAAGACTAATAACAGACTAATAACAGACTGAATAAAGACTAATAACAGAACTAATAACAGGACTAATAACAAGACTAATACGGACTAATACACAGACTAATAACACACTAAAACAGATAATAAAGACTAATAACAGAGACTAATACAAGGACTAATAACAAACTAATAACACTAAAGGACTAATAAAAGCAATAACAGGACTAATAACAGAATAACAAGACTAATAACAAGACTATAACAGGACAATTACAAGACTAATAACAGGACATACAGATAATAACAAGACTAATAACAAGACTAATAACAGGAATAATTACAAGGACTAATAACAGGAACTAATAACAGGACTAATACAAGACTAATACAGGACTAATAAACAAGACTAATAACAGACTAATAACAAGACTAATAACAGACTATAACGACGGACATAATAAACAGGACTAATAACAGACTAATAACAAGGACTAATAACAAGACAATATAACAGGATAATTACAAGACTAATAACAGGACTAAAACAAGACTAATAAAGACTATAACCAACAGACTAATAACAAGACTAATAACAAGGGACTAATAACAGACTAAAACAAGACTAATAACAGGACTAATAAACACACAGGACTAATAACAGATAATAACAGGACTTAATAACAGGACAATACAGACTATACAAGGACTAATAACAGGACTAAAACGGACTAATAACAGGAATACTAACAGACTAAACAGGACAACTAAACAGGACTAATAACAGGAAATAACGACTAATACAGGCTAATAACAGGACTAATAACAGGACTAATAACAGGACTAATAACGGACAATAACAGGACAAAACAGGACTAAAACAGGACTAAAACAGACTACCAACAGAAAAACAGGACTAACAACGGACTAAACACAACAACAGGACTAACAACAGACTAAACAAAGACAATAACAAGACTAATAACAAGACTAATAACAAGACTAATAACAGATAACAATAACAGGACTAACAAACGGACTACAAACCAGACTACAACAGACTAATAACAGGACTAACACAGGACTACAACAGGACTAACACAAGACTAACACAAGAAATAACAAGGACTAATACAGGACAATAACATGGACTAATAACAGAACTAATAAAAGGACTAATACAGGAAAACTAATAACAGGACTAATAACAAGACTGATACAGACTAATAACAGGACTAATAACAGACTATAACAGACTAATACAAGACTAATAACAGACTAAAAAGACTAATAAACAGACTAATACAGACTAATACAAGACTATAACAACTAAAACAGGACTAATAACAGGACTAATAACAAGACTAATAACAGGACTAATAACAAGACTAATAACAGACATACAGATAAACAGACTAAACAGGAAATAACAGACTATAACTAACAGGACTTACAATAACAGGACAAAGACTAATAACAGGACTAATAAGGACAAAGGGTAAACAGGACTAATAACAGGACTACTAACAGGACTAGTAACAGAAAAATTTCTAACATGTGTTTGCTTATTGGTTGTTTCATCTTGACATTCTCTATTTTTTTCCTCCCGGGAGAGAAGAATCTCTAGTTAATGTGGTGAAATTGGCTTTGGCAGTAATTCTGGTCATCATTATGGTGTTTTTCCTCGTTGTTTCACACGCTCTGTGCCCGTATAAAGAGAACGTACATATTCTGTATATGGGAAGAAGTGTGTCTACGTCTTCTAGTATCCTGTGTGCTCCATATAGACCCGGTAAACATTTCAAACTTGACAAATCATAAGCCAACTGACACCATCACCCAATTGTTGTAAATATTTCAATTATTAAGTATAAAGTTTTTTATATTAAAAATAAAAAGCACACCGACATCTGAGAAATCCATGTGGGTCGGGTGCAGTGGCCTTAGAGGTGTAAACAAACCAATTAGATGTCAGCTCTTTACTTATTACTGCGGTTAGATAACATTTTATTGGTTGCTGCTGATTAATATGGGCTAACTTTTGCACATTTTTATTACATCAGCCCCTCAGTGTATGGCAAGCTTTAAAGGACAACTCCACCACTCATACAAACATCTTTTAGAAAGAATGGTCTCTTTAAAATATGTTTGATATATCATAGTTTGTCCTATGAATTCATTACTGTATGCCTGCTATGCTTCTGGATGCCTCATGGAAACTGAGCAATTAGAAACCGTACTGAGCCTGTACTGAGGCCTGGGCATGCTCAGAAGAGGCAGGCAGGGGATTAACATTTAGTCATTGGCTGTGATGTCAACTGTAAATCCATAACTGACATTTACTAACTGGAAGAACCAGGAAGCAGAAACAGGGAAACAGGACATTGTGCAGGATTTCAGGTTAGACTTATATATTTCACATTTCAAACTATTACGATTAGGGTTTTGGGGGTGATTTACCTGTATGTAAGTTTTCATTTTAGGCTGGACTTGCCCTTTAAACTCGGTAAATTGGAGCAAAGGGATTTTGTGTCTTTATATGCAGTTCTCTGTAGATCTCCCATATTCAGTTTAAAAGTTGTTATTAAAGGGTAATACAGTCGTTAAACCATATTTTGCCATTCAGTTTAATTGAAGAACAGGAGGTAAAGATCTGTCTTACCTCCCGTTCTTCATGAAACGTTCAGGAGCCGGGAACGAAGGTAAGGAGTTAGCAGATCTCTTGCTCTCCTCTGCGTCCTCTAACGGGTTCCGACGACACAACGCTTATTCTAATGGCAATGGAATAGGTTAGGCAACTTAAACTGATTTTCAATGCGTCTCTAGTTAAATATTTTTTTGCCCATAAAAATGCTACATTGGGAAAAACATGGATTTCTTTCTTTATTAGTTAAAACGCCCTGGTTAATGATTAGATTGGTTATTCATGGTAATGGCAAATTGTAGAAAAGGAAAGGTCAGAAAGTCTTCAAAATGCCTTAACACCATCTGGGATTTGACAAAAGTAAAAAATATTCTTATGAAATGTCTTTAAAATATTCACCTTAGTCTTCCCTTTATATTAAACTTGATATGAATTTAGCAAAAGTAAATAAACTCAGTGAAGCAATCTACAAATATCCAAGTAGTGAGCGCAGGTAGAAGACATTACTTCCATAATGCATTACTATAAGACATTACTTCCATAATGTGTTATATAAGACATTACTTCATATGCATTACTATAAGACATTACTTCCATAAGTGTTACTATAGACCTACTTCCATAATGCATTACTATAAGACATTACTTCCATAATGCATTACTATAAGACATATTCCATAAGTGTTACTATAAGACATTACTTCCATAATGCGTTACTATAAGACATTACTTCCATAATGCATTACTATAAGACATTACTTCCATAATGTGTTACTATAAGACATTACTTCCATAATGCGTTACTATAAGACATTACTTCCATAATGCGTTACTATAAGACATTACTTCCATAATGCATTACTATAGACATTACTCCATAATGCATTACTATAAGACATTACTTCCATAATCGCTTACTATAAAACATTACTTCCATAATGCATTACTATAAGACATTACTTCATAATGCGTACTTAAGACATTACTTCCAATGCGTTACTAAAGACATTACTTCCATAATGAGTTACTATAAGACATTACTTCCATAAGCGTACTATACGACATTACTTCCATAATGCATTACTATAAGACTTATTCCATAATGCATTACTATAAGACATTACTTCCATAATGCATTACTATAAGACATTATTTCCATGATGCATTACATAAACATTACTTCCATAATGATTACTATAAGACATTACTTCCATAATGCATTACATAAGACATTACTTCCATATGCTTACTAGAAGACATTACTTCCATAATGCTTACATAAGACATGTACCTCCATAATGCATTACTATAAAGACATTACTTCTATAATGTAGACACATCCCAGAGTCCCGAGACCACAGGTAAAACTACAAGTCTCTGTGCCCTCTACAACTGTGAGTTTTAATCAGATACCTCAATTATTGATGGAAATAGCGATGTTTGCTGCCTTGGTAATAATGAAATTTATCATTTATCAAATGTCCTCTTTGGGTTGGACAAAGCCCCAAAAAACTGTAAACATTAAGGTAATCCAATCTTACAGATTAGAGGACAATGCGATATTTCCCCTGCAATAATTACCATGCTAAGATTCTGCAATACACTGAACACTTAACGAGATTCAGTACATTGTGAGATCACCGTAGGGTAAGCTGCGGGCCGTGCTGTGATTAGACCCCAATGGAATACAAGTCCATTTTTGCTCTACTAGGCGAATTGTAAAACCCATGTTAGCCCGATAGTACATCATAATACAGATACATTGACTTTTACAACAGGAAAAAATAATGCATCCCTTATTTAGAGAGCAAACACTGATCCACCAGAGAAATGTAACATTGATTCTGTAATTCATAACTAAGATACTACAAAAAAAAAATGAATTCTACATGGTGTCAATCTGGAAGATCATGACTGGGCCATGACTTAAATTTGAATTGTTTTGAAGGACAGTTGACAGTCTAAGAGCAGAGACACATGTCAAACATTGTGGAGACACCTGCATTTTCTCCACGGTGGCTCAGTGGTTTGCACTGGTTCCTTGCAGCGCTGAAGTCCTGAGTTCGATTCCACCCTTGGAACATCTGCAAGGAGTTTGTATGTTATCCGTGCTTGCGTGGGTTTCCACCGGGCACTCCGGTTTCCCTCACATAATAAAGACATACTGATAGGTTGATGTGTCAAATAAACACAACCTATCAGCTTAGATTGTAAGCTCTTCGGGACAGGGCCTGATGTGAATGTATACATGTAATGTAAAGCGCTGCAGAAGATTTTGGCATTATATAAATCCCCATAATAATAATAGTAATAAACACTAGTCATATAATATGGAGGCAGCTCAATACAAAGAGTAGGATTTGTAGGATGAGATGTTTCATCAGCATGGTTTTGATTTGGTCCAACTTGCTGGTTGCGACTTATCAAACTACAAATCTACCTACTGTTTTATTTTATCTGCAAATATACTGAAGGTCGCCACGAACTACCGGTACGTTTTATTAAAGTTCTCATAGATGCAGGAAGTTTTTGTCAGAAGATTTAGAGGTCTCCTTCCTCTCGTCTCCCCCTTTAAATCACAGAGTACGTAACTGAACTGGCCTCCTGAATAAATTACAAGAACTGGGTCAATGTACAAAACACTTTAAAACTCAAATATACTCATATACTCATATTAAAAAAAAGATATGTCTGTCATGTATAATATTTTTCAATGTATTAAACCTGCAGGTTTTCTTTTAATAGGATATTACTTTAAATAGTTTAAGTCCGGGGTCATTTATAAATTACTGCACAAATGTAAATCTTAAATTGCAAATGTAAGTACAAACATTCTCTGTAGTGAGCACTGCCTAGCGTGAAAAGTAGAGGAAGTCAAGTGGGTTCAGTAAAAACTACGGTAAACTACGAACCCCAGTTGAACTTAACAAGTCTGAACGGACTCGGAGTTCTCAAACTATCCGGACCCAGATTTCTCGGACTTTCAGACTCACGGCTATATTTTCGATAATTATCGTAAATTAATAATTATCGAATTTGCCGTTCGCTAACCCTCGAATGTATTGTTCGTTTTCACTAACCCTCGAATGTACGGATCGTTTTCGCTAACCCTGAAAAGTGTCGTTCGCTAACCGTGAAGTACGATCGTTTTCGCTAACCCTTCGATTTTCGGCAAACCATCGACAGTATCGTTATTTCGGCAACCCTCGAAAGTATCTTTCGTGTTTTCGGCAACCATCGAAAGTATCGTTCGTTTTCGGCAACATCGAAAATCGTTCGTTTTCGGCAACCATCGAAAGTATCGTTCGTTTTGGCAACCATCGAAAATCGTTGTTTTCGGCAACCATCGAAAGTATCGTCGTTTTCGGCAACCATCGAAAGTATCGTTCATTTTCGGCAACAATCGAAAATACCGTTCGTTTTCGGCAACCATCGAAAGTATCGTTCGTTTTCGGCACCATCGAAGTATCGTTCGTTTTCGGAACCTCGAAAGTATCGTTCATTTTCGGCAACCATCGAAAGTATGGCGTTTTCTGCAACCCTCGAAAGTATCGTTCGTTTTCGGAACCGTCGAATGTGTGGATCGTTTTTGCTAACCTAAAATGTATTTTTCTCTAAACCCTCAAAAGTATCATCAGTTTGGTAATCCTCAAAGTATCATTAGTTTTCGGTAATCCTCGAATTTATGGTTCTATTTCGGTAACCCTCAAAATTATTGTTCGGGTAACCCTCGAATGTAGCTTGCCGCAAACCCGACAATTGCCCGCTCGTTTTTAAGAAGTGTTTAAAAAAGTTTCGGTGATAGTGCCATGTTTCCCCAAGACCATTTCCCAGGTGCCACAGCCATTTACAGTAAGTTACCACTGTTAGTTTAACTGTAAATCACTCGGACTTTTCTAACTATCACTCCCATAGACTTTAATGGGTCCAAATTCGAACTTTTACTGAAGTTCGAAACTTTGAAAATGGACCGAACTTTATGAAGTTCGCCCATCTCTACTGTACACCTATAACTAGGTAAGTTGAAAAATGTTTGCGAAATGGTTTTAACCACACTCTGGGCATTTTTTTTTGGCAAATGGTGAAACTGAGTCCAACATCCCTTTTTCAAAAAAATATTTTGCCAAATAAGTTTAATTTTTTACGGTTAAAAAAATGGCTTTATAAATATCCCCCTTAGTGAGCTTGGCACTTAGTGGGTTGTTCTAAAGGTTGGGGGTTGTTTATATAATATATATAGGGTGAATAGGTTGGACTTGATGTCTTATTCACCTCAATTACTATGTTACTATGTTACTATTATCAGACATTCCACCCTGCCTCTTCTTCTTCCGGGCAGGGTGGGTGAGGGGGCGTGACTACGTGCGTGACATCGCTGATGTCACACAGTGGGCAGGGCATACACACTAGGGTAGGGGAGGCTGGGCTTAGGCGGATAGTGGGGTGTGGGTGTGGGCGGTCCAGGGCGTGGCAGTCATAAAGGGGGCCTAATAGGAGGAGACTCAGGAACATCTCCGTTGCAAACTATGCACGGAGACTCCAGGAAGTTCCGGGAGTAGTGGGATACCTGCATTATACAACTAAACCAATATAAATGCAAGAAGAAAACCAGATTATCTTGTGTCATCTTTCTCTCTTGTTTCACCCGGGAATTCCAGTAAATCATCTTACTGCATCATTTTATAAAAAAAGAATCCTTATTATAATTTATTTACTTACATTTTCATTATAGTATTTGCTGTTCTCCTGTAATAAAATGAATATAAAATATATTTCAGTATAATGGACACGGAGCCCTATTATATGCAATCAATTACTTTTATAGAACGTATAGTTAACAGATTTATATTGCAGATAAAAGACCCAGGGCTAAACTGAAAAATAAACAAGCAATTTAAGGATTGTACACACGTGCGATTGCCGACTCGCGACGCGACGATGTGTACGATCCGCCATTTCGGACGCTAATCATCCCATGTATGGGCACTTTATCGACCAAAATGGGCGTTCGGTCAGGGATCGTTTCCCTGATCCGCCAGGCGGAATCTCCGAACGAGCAGCCGTTTTTTGGCCAATAAAGAGCCCCTACACAGGATAATTATAGTGTGTGAACGGCATTCATACACATCGTGATTCGTGGGTTGGCAACCCGCACGTGTGTACGAACCATTATTCTTTATATTCCTCCTTACTGGGTTCTTATTTACCTAGATGGGACACATATATTACAGACTGTGTCCCCCTATCAGTGAATACGAGTTGGAATCAAGAGGACTTTTATCCATTATGGTGGGATTCTTAATGTCTAAAGTGTCCTCAAGAAGCTCCTTGATTTTCTGACATGCAATAAAATAATGACCACACCACAAGAAAACCCCAATAATTTGTATTTTATGACCAGACTAGACCCTTAAGAAAGCAATCTGTATGCAAATGTACAAATACTCTTACGTAAGTAAATGACCATACAAGGAGAAGAGACATCTGTGGTAATTTACATTTAATGTTAGCCCTTGTGCAGATAGAGAGTGCTCATGTAAACTGGTTATGGATTTTAGTTGAATTACCTTTGTGTTTGATATCAATGTAACAGTTCTTCTTTAACGAGGGCCACAAGTAGTTCCAACTATGGGTTAGGATTAAATAAGAGTATGTCAGTATTTAATTCAATCCCATTAATATGACAACCAATATATTGCCCCCATCCCCTAGCTCCAAGAACTAAATGCCATAAATTGGCAAAACTTCTTTAATGTTTTGGCATTGAAGATGCAGGGTGGGCTCATCTAGAGCTTGTGGTAAAATCTCGTCAAACCCTGAGGACCTTATGGAGCAGGAGGAGGTGGCAGTTAGCAGCAAAGTGGATCTGGTCATGTTAAGTATATTTCAGACCTCCCAACTTTACTGATTCGGGCAGAAATGCTTAATTCAGTTTGTTTACCGCATTATCGCAAATCTGCTTGCTCTGTGCCATAGCGGGTCAGGCTTCTGCATCTCCAGTTCCTACACTTTAAGTTAACTCTACTTGTTCGCCAAGCATAGAACATTGAGGGTCCGTATACATCATGTAGGTTGTCTAATCTCTTGAAACAAATGACTATTTTGTTGCATTCTCCAATTTGGTACGGTTGGGTGAAGATTTTCTGCAAAGCTCCCAAAGTAAAACAACAGTGAAATGTAATTCCTTACCAAGGTTGTACTCAGACTGGCCATCATTCCGGATGTCATTGTTACATTGACGTTCTGCTTCATGCCCTCACTTGGTCGCTGGCCAGTTCTGTATTTTGTAAATGACCCAGAATTTTATATGATCATATCTAAACAGTCACACACTCAGTTTTAAGGATTCTCTTGTCACGGATTTCTGTTTCTGAACAATTTCTGGAACTAGAAGGTCTACTATCACCACTATAAGAGAGTAGACCAAAAGACACCTGTATGTAACCTATAACTGCCATACCAGGGAGTAATAAGAATATCTGTGGCACAACAGTTGTGTACATCACACAGATTAGAAATTACTTTTGCCATGATAGCTATCAGCACTATCCAGTCTCTGTAATACATTAGACAACTAATGTCAGCATGGTAAGGTTAGGAACCTGTCCTTTGACATGCACCATTGTAAAGTTCTGTAGCTTCCTTGAGTTTTGGCTAGATGTTTATTTGATAGGTGCTATCTAGGCCAGATCTGGACAGTACCACTGACACCGACCGTGCAAAGCAAAAGCCCAAAATGTGAAGAAATAACATTATTTCATTTTCACTAATTCAGATCAAAAGGAAAAATATTAAAAGTTCAGTTACCCTCAGTAGGGGGGAAAACACAGAGAGAGCTTCATATACTTATATTTAGCCTCAGAAAACTTAGTATCTAGGTGAAAAGAAGATAATATTAATAACTAAACACATTAAAGGGAATGTCACCCCACCCCAACAAAAATCTATATGACCTACATCTCACCCCACAAGTCTGCAATTATTAGCCAGCTCAATAATTCCTAACAAAGATCTTCATGCTGGTGTTTGCGCCCCCCTTCTTTAAAAGTTCACACCTATATTAAAACTAACAAGCTGTTACCGACTACACATGGCTCAAGAGGTGGCTTGGCAGCAGCAGTCATTGATTGGTTGTGATGTCTTCCTGCCATACCATGATGGCTGCTGATACCCGGAAGTAGACAGAGGACTACAGAAGTTGACTGGCAGCAAACACCAGCATGAAGATCTTCAATCATGAATGTCATAGAGATGGGTAAGTATTGTGGACTTGTGGTTGGGAAAATGAGGAACGTAAGTATATATGTGTATATATATGTTTGAAGAGAGAATAGATGTGGCCACAAATGAATACATAATTATATACACATCAGGTTTATAAGGCAGATGTTTCTATGATATGTATATCCAGAACTAGGATATGTAAAGTCTCTATTATATTTGGATATTAGACACTCCCGGTTTATCTTATAATTCACGTACAAATTAATTTACTTATTCATATTAATTCAAGTATGTACAATTACATTTAAAGTAACCTGGAATTCTGGGTAAAACATGGCTGTTTAAAGTCTCGTAGTTACCTCTCTTTGGGTGCAATAAAATTAGCAGTGACCTGAATTTGTTCTGAACTTGAAGACAATGATAGCGGCAGGAATAAGAAGAACTAGAAATATCACTGTCAGGACCAGCCAGATAGTTAACCCCCTCTGTAGATATAATACATAGAATGATTAACATACTGATTAGGAATGATGACTAGCACCAATTAGATTAAACATAGAATGTAAAAAACAAATGTGGTTGGCTATGAAATATCCTATGCCAATCAATCACTGTGAAGTTCATTGTTGATAGTTTGAATACTGATGGTATAACACACTAAATATTGTATGTATGTATGCATGATGTATGTATGTATGTATGTTATATAAAGTCATACAAGGGGGGTAAATACATAGTAGTTCAGTACATAATATATAAATTAATAAATAAAGTAAATAAATAAATAGCTCAGTACCAAATATATAAATTCTATATATAATAGAAGTACTAGAGCTTTGCCACAAGAGGAAAGGAGGTCCTGTCCCGTAGAGCTTACAATCTAATTCATGGCATGCAGTGGAATTCCAGCAAAAATAAAAATTTTAACGGTGTATTGAGAGCCATTGAACCAATTTGCCATTACAATAAGAATCAAACTCAGTTTTGAATCGGATCTGAGGGTCTTGAAGCACCGACAAAACTTTCAGAACTTTTGAAACTTGGATTTATTTCAAAAATTCCATAATTATCGAAATCGAATTTCTCAAATATTTTTTACAATGTCCTCCTCTGTAGGTCAGTGGTGGATTTGATTGGTCAGGACCAAATAAAAGACAGGCTGCATTAGAGACACGGTACTGACATCTCACCCTGATCTGGATTGGTAGCTCATCGCTCCTCTTCCTCACACTGCCGGTTACAGTTTGTACCTCACAGGTATAATCCCAGAATCTCCAGCTGAGCTGAGGGAACTCTGTATTGGTGGATGAATTGAATCCCTGCACCTTATATCCATTTGGTGAATTGAAAGTGCAGCTCTGTAGCACCTCTCAGTGGGCTGAGATTGGTATTGCAAGTTAAGTTCATATTATCTCCTTCTGCCACAAGATCTCCCGACATTCCATTTGTGGGGTAGTAAACAGCTCTGCAATACAATTAAAAGGGTTGAAAAAAGACAAAACCATCAAGTTCAACCCCTCCACAAATAACCCAGCCCCCCCCAAATAACCCATCCCCCAACCCAACAAAAAAAAGCACAGCCTCCCCTCAAATGATTACATATTCTCAGTACACCAAACTAGTCCACCTTTCTACTGGACCAAACACACCTGCCACACAAGATACAGTCACCAGCATAACCCTGGATATTCTGCCTGTCCAAGAAAGCATCCAAGTCTTTAAATGTGTTCAGAGATTCAGCCGACCCTACATTATTAGATAGAACATTCCTCATTCTTATGACCTCACAGTAAACAACCATTTACATTGCTTAAAAGGGTTTGTCCAACCTAAAATAACATATTTCTATAGTGTAGGCCACCTCTGCCCACCCCCAAATATCAAATTAGATTTGTAAAAGAAGCCCAGAAACATACTTCATTCACATACAAACACCCTTCTTCCCGAGGCGCTTGATCCCAGCCTTTATATCCTACCCATAATGTCTGTATATTGGAGGTTGTATAAAGACATACTCCATTAGTCCAACCTTTATACCCTACCCATAATGTCTGTATAACAGTTACATAGTAACATAGTGTTGGAGGTTGTATAAAGACATAGTCCATTAGTCCAACCTTTATACCCTACCCATAATGTCTGTCTAACGGTTACATAGTAACATAGTGTGGAGGTTGTATAAAGACAAACGTCCATCTAGTCCAACCTTTATACCCTACCCATAATGTCTGATAACGGTTACATAGTAACATAGTATTGGAGGTGTATAAAGACATACATCCATCTAGTCCAAATTTATACCTACCCATAATGTCTGTATAACAGTTACATGTAACATAGTGTTGGAGGTTGTATAAAGACATACGTCCATCTAGTCCAACTTTATACCCTACCCATAATGTCTGTCTAACGGTACATAGTACATAGTGTTGGAGGTTGTATAAAGACATCGTCCATCTAGTCCAACCTTTATACCCTACCCATAATGTCTGTATAACGGTTACATAGTAACATAGGATTGGAGGTTGTATAAAGACATACATCCATCTAGTCCAACCTTTATACCCTACCCATATGTCTGTAAACAGTTACATAGTAACATAGTATTGGAGGTTGTATAAAGACATACGTCTATCTAGTCCAACTTTTATACCCTACCCAAATGTTGTATAACAGTTACATAGTAACATAGTATGGAGGTTGTATAAGACATACGTCCATTAGTCAACCTTATACCCTACCCATAATGTCTATATAACAGTTACATAGTAACATATTATGGATGTTGTTATAAAGACATAACATCCATCTAGTCCAACCTTTATACCCTACCCATAATGTCTGTATAACAGTTACATAGTAAAATAGTATTGGAGGTTGTATAAAGACATACGTCCACTATTCCAACCTTTATACCCTACCCATAATGTCGATCAAACAGTTACATAGTTACATAGTATTGTAGGGTGTATAAAGACATACGTCATCTAGTCCAACCTTATTACCCTACCTATAATGTCTGTATAACAGTTACATAGTAACATAGTACTGGAGGTTGTATAGACATACGTCCATCTAGTCCAACCTTTATACCCTATCATAATGTGTGTCTAACAGTTACATAGTAACATAGTATTGGGGGTGTATAAAGATATGTCCATCTAGTCCAACCTTTATACCCTACCCATAATGTCTGTAAACAGTTACATAGTAACATAGTATTGGAGGTTGTATAAAGACATATGTCCATCTAGTCAACCTTTATACCCTACCCATAATGTCTGTAACAGTTACATAGTAACATAGTATTGGAGGTTGTATAAAGACATACGTCCAACCTTTATACCCTAACCATAATGTCGATCTAACAGTTACAAGTAACATAGTATTTGGAGGTTGTATAAAAAACATACGTCCATCTAGTCCAACCTTTATACCCTACCCATAATGTCTGTGTAACGGTTACATAGTAACATAGTATTGGAGGTTGTTAAAGACATATGTCTATCTAATACAACCTGTATACCTTACCCATAATGTCTGTATAACAGTTACATAGTAACATAGTATTGGAGGTTGTATAAAGACAACGTCCATCTAGTCCAACCTTTATACCCTACCCATAATGTCTGTATGACAGTTAAATAGTTATATAGTATTGGAGGTTGTATAAAAATATGATCATCTAGTCCAATCTTTATACCCTTCCTATGAAATACATTGATTTGATGTTTAATCCATTATGAATGGTGAATGGTTATGAAGAAACCTGTCTGTATGTTAGTAACACAAACTCACCTATAATCAGTACACATGCACATCGCTCCTCTCCTCACACTGCGGTTACAGTTTGTACCTCACAGGTATAATTCCCAGAATCCTCCAGTTGAGCTGAGGGAACTCGGTATTGGTTTAATGAACTAACTCCCTGTACATTGACCCCGTTTTGTAGAAGTGAACTGCAGTTCTTCGGTTGCTCTTATTGGACTGAGATTGTTGTCACATGCTATGGTCATGTGATCTCCTTCTAATGTCTCTGAATCATCTTACATACGGAATAGAGAATAAAATGGAAAATAAGATTTTAATAAAATTTGTTGAGGGGGGGGTCATTTTTATATATTCTTGTATGTGGCTACTGCTGTATGTATTAACACTTGTCTTTGTCTGAACAGATGTGTAAATTATATGTAATAATACATAAGACTCTGGACTATATAAGGAATATATCCTTATAAAAACCTCTTGTCTACGTATGCTTGTGAAGGTTCTCATTCATCCAGGTCATGGTATATCTGTTGTATTCAATTAGATCAACTGGACTTGAAATGTAGTCTTGAAGAGTTTCGCTAGTCATCCGACTGGCTTTCTCAATTCAGAATGACTTGTACAAGAATCGTGGCAATTATGTACCCCTGGAAAAATCCCAATTAGCATATCACAGCCAGGTGTAAGGGTGTGATTAGATAGTGGCTAAGAGGTGTTATAGGAACGCCCAGAGTAAGGTGTTAAAAACAGCATTGTACATGGCAGACAGTTGGTGTCTTTAAACCGAACAACACACTGAGGCAGCAATTGGTACATCCAAAAGACCCAATACCAAAACACAAGAAAAGCGACTCATATATGCGGTGCAGTGCAGTGAAGAATGCTCTGATTGTATGTGGGGGAGACCAAACAGCAACTGCATCAACGTATGGCCCAGCCACGAAGAGCCAATCCTGGGTCAGGACTCAGCCGTGTACTGCATCTTAAGGATAAAGGACATACCTTTGAAGATTGTAATGTTAACATACTGGCGAAGGAACGTGACTGGTTCAAGAGAGGTGTTAAGGAGGCCATTATGTGAAAATAAAGAAACCAAGCCTAAATAGAGGTGGGGGGGTTCGACACCAATGTCTGCCATGTACAATGCTGTTTTAACACCTTACTCTGGGCGTTCCTATAACACCTCTTAGCCACTATCTAATCACACCCTTAAACCTGGCTGTGATATGCTAATTGGGATTTTCCAGGGTACATAATGCCACAGATTCTTGTACAAGTCATTCTGATGAATGAGAGAAAGCCAGTCGGATGACTAGCGAAACGTCTCAAGAAACGAACTACATTTCAAGTCCAGTTGATCTAATTGAATACAACAGATATACCATGACCTGGATGAATGAGAACCTTCACAAGCATACGTAGACAAGAGGTTTTTATAAGGATATATTCCTTATATAGTCCAGAGTCTTATGTATTATATACATATAATTTACCCTGTTCAGACAAAAGACAAAGTGTTAGATACATACAGCAGTAGCCACATACAGAGAATATAATAAAAATGCCCCCCCCTCAACAAATGTTATTAAAATCTTATTTTCCAGATTTATTCTCTATTCCGTATGTAAAGATGATTTCAGAGACATTAGAAGGAGATCACATGACCATAGCATGTGACACAAATCTCAGTCCAATAAGAGCAACCGAAGAACTGCAGTTCACTTTCTACAAAAACGGGGTCAATGTACAGGGAGTTAGTTCATTAAACCAATACCGAGTTCCCTCAGCTCAACTGGAGGATTCTGGGAATTATACCTGTGAGGTACAAACTGTAACCGGCAGTGTGAGGAAGAGGAGCGATGTGCAATGTGTACTGATTATAGGTGAGTTTGTGTTACTAACATACAGAG
Organism: Hymenochirus boettgeri; assembly: GCA_019447015.1. Lineage (NCBI taxonomy): Eukaryota > Metazoa > Chordata > Amphibia > Anura > Pipidae > Hymenochirus > Hymenochirus boettgeri. The sequence continues at coordinate 325,514,506 of CM033476.1, read as the reverse complement.
CAGGTTTCTTCATAACCATTCACCATTCATAATGGATTAAACATCAAATCAATGTATTTCATAGGAAGGGTATAAAGATTGGACTAGATGATCATATTTTTATACAACCTCCAATACTATATTACTATTTAACTGTCATACAGACATTATGGGTAGGGTATAAAGGTTGGACTAGATGGACGTATGTCTTTATACAACCTCCAATACTATGTTACTATGTAACTGTTATACAGACATTATGGGTAAGGTATACAGGTTGTATTAGATAGACATATGTCTTTATACAACCTCCAATACTATGTTACTATGTAACCGTTACACAGACATTATGGGTAGGGTATAAAGGTTGGACTAGATGGACGTATGTTTTTATACAACCTCCAATACTATGTTACTATGTAACTGTTAGATCGACATTATGGGTAGGGTATAAAGGTTGGACGTATGTCTTTATACAACCTCCAATACTATGTTACTATGTAACTGTTATACAGACATTATGGGTAGGGTATAAAGGTTGGACTAGATGGACATATGTCTTTATACAACCCCAATACTATGTTACTATGTAACTGTTAGACAGACATTATGATAGGGTATAAAGGTTGGACTAGATGGACGTATGTCTTTATACAACCTCCAGTACTATGTTACTATGTAACTGTTATACAGACATTATAGGTAGGGTATAAAGGTTGGACTAGATGGACGTATGTCTTTATACACCCTACAATACTATGTAACTATGTAACTGTTTGATCGACATTATGGGTAGGGTATAAAGGTTGGAATAGATGGACGTATGTCTTTATACAACCTCCAATACTATGTTACTATGTAACTGTTATACAGACATTATGGGTAGGGTATAAAGGTTGGACTAGATGGATGTATGTCTTTATACAACATCCAATAATATGTTACTATGTAACTGTTATATAGACATTATGGGTAGGGTATAAAGGTTGAACTAGATGGACGTATGTCTTTATACAACCTCCAATACTATGTTACTATGTAACTGTTATACAGACATTATGGGTAGGGTATAAAAGTTGGACTAGATAGACGTATGTCTTTATACAACCTCCAATACTATGTTACTATGTAACTGTTATACAGACATTATGGGTAGGGTATAAAGGTTGGACTAGATGGATGTATGTCTTTATACAACCTCCAATACTATGTTACTATGTAACCGTTATACAGACATTATGGGTAGGGTATAAAGGTTGGACTAGATGGACGTATGTCTTTATACAACCTCCAACACTATGTTACTATGTAACCGTTAGACAGACATTATGGGTAGGGTATAAAGGTTGGACTAGATGGACGTATGTCTTTATACAACCTCCAACACTATGTTACTATGTAACTGTTATACAGACATTATGGGAGGGTTAAAGGTTGGACTAGATGGATGTATGTCTTTATACAACCTCCATACTTGTTACTATGTAACCGTTATACAGACATTATGGGTAGGGTATAAAGGTTGGACTAGATGGACGTATGTCTTTATACAACCTCCAACACTATGTTACTATGTAACCGTTAGAACAGACATTTTGGTAGGGTATAAAGGTTGGACTAGATGGACGTATGTCTTTATACAACCTCCAACACTATGTTACTATGTAACTGTTATACAGACATTATGGGTAGGGTATAAAGGTTGGACTAGATGGATGTATGTCTTTATACAACCTCCAATATACAGACATTATGGGTAGGATATAAAGGCTGGGATCAGAGCGCCTCGGGAATGAAGGAGTGTTTGTATGTGAATGAAGTATGTTTCTGGGGCTTCTTTTACAAATCTAATTTGATATTTGGGGGTGGGCAGAGGTGGCCTACACTATAGAAATATATGTTATTTTAGGTTGGACAAACCCTTTTAAGCAATGTAAATGGTTGTTTACTGTGAGGTCAGTAAGAATGAGGAATGTTCTATCTAATAATGTAGGGTCGGCTGAATCTCTGAACACATTTAAAGACTTGGATGCTTTCTTGGACAGGCAGAATATCCAGGGTTATAGCTGGTGACTGTATCTTGTGTGGGCAGGTGTGTTTGGTCCAGTAGAAAGGTGGACTAGTTTGGTGTACTGAGGAATATGTATCATTTGAGGGGAGGCTGTGCTTTTTTTGTTGGGTTGGGGGGATGGGTTATTTGGGGGGGGCTGGGTTATTTGTGGAGGGGTTGAACTTGATGGAATTTTGTCTTTTTTCAACCCTTTTAATTGTATTGCAGAGCTGTTTACTACCCCACAAATAGGAATGTCGGGAGATCTTGTGGCAGAAGGAGATAATATGAACTTAACTTGCAATACCAATCTCAGCCCACTGAGAGGTGCTACAGAGCTGCACTTTCAATTCACCAGAAATGGATATAAGGTGCAGGGATTCAATTCATCCAACCAATACAGAGTTCCCTCAGCTCAGCTGGAGGATTCTGGGAATTATACCTGTGAGGTACAAACTGTAACCGGCAGTGTGAGGAAGAGGAGCGATGAGCTACCAATCCAGATACAGGGTGAGATGTCAGATACCGTGTCTCTAATGCAGCCTGTCTTTTATTTGGTCCTGACCAATCAAATACCACCACTGACCTACAGAGGAGGACATTGTAAAAAATATTTGAGAAATTCGATTTCGATAATTATGGAATTTTTGGAAATAAATCCAAGTTTCAAAAGTTCTGAAAGTTTTGTCGGTGCTTCAAGACCCTCAGATCCGATTCAAAACTGAGTTTGATTCTTATTGTAATGGCAAATTGGTTCAATGGCTCTCAATACACCAGTTAAAATTTTTATTTTTGCTGGAATTCCACTGCATGCCATGAATTAGATTGTAAGCTCTACGGGACAGGGACCTCCTTTCCTCTTGTGGCAAAGCTCTAGTACTTCTATTTATATATAGAATTTATATATTTAGGTACTGAGCTATTTATTTATTTACTTTATTTATATAATTTATATATTTATGTACTGAACTATCTATGTATTTACCCCCCTTGTATGACTTTATATAAACTATACATACATACATACATACATGCATACATACATACAATATTTAGTGTGTTATACCATCAGTATTCAAACTATCAACACATGAACTTCACAGTGATTGATTGGCCATAGGATATTTCATAAGCCAACCACATTTGTTTTTACATTCTATGTTTAATCTAATTGGTGCTAGTCAAATCATTCCTAATCAGTATGTTAATCATTCTATGTATTATATCTACAGAGGGGGTTAAACATATCTGGCTGGTCCTGACAGTGATATTTCTAGTTCTTCTTATTCCTGCCGCTATCATTGTCTTCAAGTTCAGACACAAATTCAGGTCACTGCTAATTTTATTGCACCCAAAGAGAGGTAACTAACGAGACTTTAACAGCCATGTTTTACCCAGAATTCCAGGTTACTTTAAATGTAATTGTACATACTTGAATTAATATGAATAGTATATTAATTTGTACGTGAATTATAAGATAAACCGGGAGTGTCTAATATCCAAATATAATAGAGACTTTACATATCCTAGTTCTGGATATACAGTATCATAGAAACATCTGCCTTATAAACCTGATGTGTATATAATTATGTATTCATTTTGTGGCCACATCTATTCTCTCTTCAAACATATATATACACATATATACTTACGTTCCTCATTTTCCCAACCACAAGTCCACAATACTTACCCATCTCTATGACATTCATGATTGAAGATCTTCATGCTGGTGTTTGCTGCCAGTCAACTTCTGTAGTCCTCTGTCTACTTCCGGGTATCAGCAGCCAATCATGGCTATGGCAGGAGACATCACAACCAATCAATGACTGCTGCTGCCCAAGCCACCTCTTCTGAGCATGTGTGAGTCGGTAACAAGCTTGTATAGTTTTAATATGAGGTGTGAACTTTTAAAGAAGGGGGCGGCAAACACCAGCATGAAGATCTTTGTTTAGGAATTATTGAGCTGGCTAATAATTGCAGACTTGGTGTGGGAGATGTAGGTACATATAGATTTTTGTTGGGGTGGGTGGACATTCCCTTTAATGTGTTTAGTTATTAATATTATCTTCTTTTTCACCTAGATACTAAGTTTTCTGAGGCTAAATATAAGTAAGTATGAAGCTCTCTCTGTGTTTTCCCCCCTACTGAGGGTAACTGAACTTTTAATATTTTTCCTTTTGATCTGAATTAGTGAAAATGAAATAATGTTATTTCTTCACATTTTGGGCTTTTGCTTTGCACGGTCGGTGTCAGTGGTACTGTCCAGATCTGGCCTAGATAAGCACCTATCAAATAAACAATCTAGCCAAAACTCAAGGAAGCTACAGAACTTTACAATGGTGCATGTCAAAGGACAGGTTCCTAACCTTACCATGCTGACATTTAGTTGTCTAAATGTATTACAGAGACTGGATAGTGCTGATAGCTATCATGGCAAAAGTAATTTCTAATCTGTGTGATGTACACAACTGTTGTGCCACAGATATTCTATATACTCCCCGTGTATTGGCAGTTATAGGTTACATACAGGTGTCTTTTGGTCTACTCTCTTATAGTGTGTGATAGTAGACCTTCTAGTTCCAGAAATTGTGCAGAAACAGAAATCCGTGACAAGAGAAATCCTTAAACTGAGTGTGTGACTGTTTAGATATGATCATATAAAATTCTGGGTCATTTACAAAATACAGAACTGGCCAGCGACCAAGTGAGGGCATGAAGCAGAACGTCAATGTAACAATGACATCCTGGAATGATGGCCAGTCTGAGTACAACCTTGGTAAGGAAATTACATTTCACTGTTGTTTTACTTTGGGAGCTTTGCAGAAAATCTTCAGCCCAACCGTACCAAATTGGAGATGCAACAAAATAGTCATTTGTTTCAAGAGATTAGACAACCTACATGATGTATACGGACCCTCAATGTTCTATGCTTGGCAGACAAGTAGAGTTAACTTAAAGTGTAGGAACTGGAGATGCAGAAGCCTGACCCGCTATGGCACAGAGCAAGCAGATTTGCGATAATGCGGTAAACAAACTGGAATTAAAGCATTTCTGCCCGAATCAGTAAAGTTGGGAGGTCTGAAATATACTTAACATGACCAGATCCACTTTGCTGCTAACTGCCACCTCCTCCTGCTCCATAAGGTCCTCAGGGTTTGACGAGATTTTACCACAATGCTCTAGATGAGCCCACCCTGCATCTTCAATGCCAAAACATTAAAGAAGTTTTGCCAATTTATGGCATTTAGTCTTGGAGGCTAGGGGATGGGGGCAATATATTGGTTGTCATATTAATGGGATTGAATTAAATACTGACATACTCTTATTTAATCCTAACCCATAGTTGGAACTACTTGTGGGGCCCTCGTTAAAGAAGAACTTTGTTACATTGATATCAAACACAAAGGTAATTCAACTAAAATCCATAACCAGTTTACAATGAGCACTCTCTATCTGCACAAGGGCTAACATTAAAATGTAAATTACCCAGATGTCTCTTCTCCTTGTATGGTCATTTACTTACGTAAGAGGTATTTGTACATTTGCATACAGATTGCTTTCTTAAGGGTCTAGTCTGGTCATAAAATACAAATTATTGGGGTTTTCTTGTGGTGTGGTCATTATTTTATTGCATGTCAGAAAATCAAGGAGCTTCCTTGAGGACACTTTAGACATTAAGAGATCCCACCATAATGGATAAAAGTCCTCTTGATTCCAATCTAGTATTCACTGATAGGGGGACACAAGTCTGTAATATATTGTGTCCCATCTAGGTAAATAAGAACACAGTAAGGAGGAATATAAAGAATAATGGTTCGTACACACGTCGCGGGTGCCAACCCACGAATCACGATGTGTATGAATGGCCGTTTCACCCGATAATTATCCTGTGTATGGGCTCTTTATTGGCCAAAAAACGGCTGCTCGTTCGGAGATCCGCCTGGCGGATCAGGGAAACGATCCCTGACCGAACGCCCATTTTGGTCGATAAAGTGCCCATACATGGGATGATTAGCGTCCGAAATGGCGGATCGTACACATCGTGCGTCGCGAGTCGGCAATCGCACGTGTGTACAATCCTTAAATTGCTTGTTTATTTTTCAGTTTAAGCCCTGGGTCTTATTTATCTGCAATATAAATCTGTTAACTATACGTTCATAAAAAGTAATTGAATTTGCATATAATAGGGCTCCGTGTACATTATACTGAAATATATTTTATATTCATTTTATTACAGGAGAAACAGCAAATACTATAATGAAAAATGTAAGTAAATAAATTATAATAAGGATTCTTTTTTTATAAAATGATGCAGTAAGATGATTTACTGGAATTCCCGGGTGAAACAAGAGAGAAAGATGACACAAGATAATCTGGTTTTCTTCTTGCATTTATATTGGTTTTAGTTGTATAATGCAGGTATCCCACTACTCCCGGAACTTCCTGGAGTCTCCTGCAACGGAGAGATGTCCTGAGTCTCCTCCCTATTAGGCCCCCTTTATGACTGCCACGCCCTGGACCGCCCACACCACACCCACACTATGCCCTAAGCCCGCCTCCCCTACCCCTAGTGTGTATGCCCTGCCCACTGTGTGACATCAGCGATGTCACGCAGCGTAGTCACGCCCCCTCACCCACCCTGCCCGGAAGAAGAAGAGGCAGGGTGGAATGTCTGATAATAGTAACATAGTAACATAGTAATTGAGGTTGAATAAAGACATCAAGTCCAACCTATTCACCCTATATATATACTATAACAACCCCAACCTTTAGAACAACCCACTAAGTGCCAAGCTCACTAAGGGGGATATTTATAAAGCCATTTTTTTAAACCGTAAAAAATTAAACTTATTTGGCAAAAATATTTTTTTGAAAAAGGGATGTTGGACTCAGTTTCACCATTTGCCAAAAAAAAAATGCCCAGAGGTGTTAAACCATTTTCGCAAACATTTTTCAACTTACCTAGTTATAGGTGTACAGTAGAGATGGGCGAACTTCATAAAGTTCGGTCCATTTTCAAAGTTTCGAACTTCAGTAAAAGTTCGAATTTGGACCCATTAAAGTCTATGGGGAGTGATAGTTAGAAAAGTCCGAGTGATTTACAGTTAAACTAACAGTGGTAACTTACTGTAAATGGCTGTGGCACCTGGGAAATGGTCTTGGGGAACATGGCACTATCACCGAAACTTTTTTAAACACTTCTTAAACACGAGCGGGCAATTGTCGGGTTTTGCGCAAGCTACATTCGAGGGTTACCCGAACAATAATTTTGAGGGTTACCGAAAATAGAACCATAAATTCGAGGATTACCGAAAACTAATGATACTTTTGAGGATTACCAAAACTGAATGATACTTTTGAGGGTTAGAGAAAAATACATTTTAGGGTTAGCAAAAACGATCCACACATTCGAGGTTTACCGAAAACGAACGATACTTTCGAGGGTTGCAGAAAACGAACGATACTTTCGATGGTTGCCGAAAATGAACGATACTTTCGAGGGTTGCCGAAAACGAACGATACTTTCGATGGTTGCCGAAAACGAACGATACTTCGATGTTGACGGAAAACGGAAAGAGTACTTTCGATGGTTGCCGAAAACGAACGATACTTTCGATGGTTGCCGAAAACGAACGATACTTTCGATGGTTGCCGAAAACGAACGATACTTTCGAGGGTTGCCGAAAACTAACGATACGTTCGATGGTTGCCGAAAATCGAAGGGTTAGCGAAAACGATCGTACATTCGAGGGTTAGCGAACGACACTTTTCAGGGTTAGCGAAAACGATCCGTACATTCGAGGGTTAGTGAAAACGAACAATACATTCGAGGGTTAGCGAACGGCAAATTCGATAATTATTGAATTTACGATAATTATCGAAAATATAGCCGTGAGTCTGGAAAGTCCGAGAAATCTGGGTCCGGGATAGTTTGAGAACTCCGAGTCCGTTCAGACTTGTTAAGTTCAACTGGGGTTCGTAGTTTACCGTAGTTTTTTACTGAACCCACTTGACTTCCTCTACTTTTTCACGCTAGGCAGTGCTCACTACAGAGAATGTTTGTACTTACATTTGGCAATTTAAGATTTACATTTGTGCAGTAATTTATAAATGACCCAGGACTTAAACTATTTAAAGTAATATCCTATTAAAAGAAAATCCTGCAGGTTTAATACATTGAAAAATATTAATTACATGACAGACATATCTTTTTTTTAATATGAGTATATGAGTATATTTGAGTTTTAAAGTGTTTTGTACATTGACCCAGTTCTTGTAATTTATTCAGGAGGCCAGTTCAGTTACGTACTCTGTGATTAAAGGGGGAGACGAGAGGAAGGAGACCTCTAAATCTTCTGACCAAGAAACTTCCTGCATCTATGAGAACTTTAATAAAACGTACCGGTAGTTCGTGGCTGAACCTTCAGTATATTTGCAGATAAAATAAAACAGTAGGTAGATTTGTAGTTTGATAAGTCTGCAACCAGCAAGTTGGACCAAATCAATAACCATTCTGATGAAACATCTCATCCTACAAATCCTACTCTTTGTATGTGAGCTGCCTCCATATTATATGACTAGTGCTTTATTACTATTATTATTATTGGGGATTTATATAATGCCAAAATCTTCTGCAGCGCTTTACAATTACATGTATACATTCACATCAGGCCCTGTCCCGAAGAGCTTACAATCTAAGCTGATAGGTTGTGTTTATTTGACACATACAACCTATCAGTATGTCTTTATTATTGTGAGGGAAACCGGAGTGCCCGGTGGAAACCCACGCAAGCACGGGGAGAACATACAAACTCCTTGCAGATGTCTCCAAGGGTGGAATCGAACTCAGGACTTCAGCGCTGCAAGGAACCAGTGCAAACCACTGAGCCACCGTGGAGAAAACGTGCAGGTGTCTCCACAAGGTTTGACATGTGTCTCTGCTCTTAGACTGTCAACTGTCCTTCAAAACAATTCAAATTTAAGTCATGGCCCAGTCACTGATCTTCCAGATTGACACCATGTAGAATTCATTTTTTTTTTGTTGAGTATCTTAGTTATGAATTACAGAATCAATGTACATTTCTCTGGTGGATCAGTGTTTGCTCTCTAAATAAGGGATGCATTATTTTTTCCTGTTGTAAAAGTCAATGTATCTGTATTATTGATGTACTATCGGGCTAACATGGGTTTTACAATTCGCCTAGTAGAGCAAAAATGGACTTGTATTCCATTGGGGTCTAATCACATAGCACGGCCCGCAGCTTACCTGACGGTGATCTCACAATGTACTGAATCTCGTTAAGTGTTCAGTGTATTGCAGAATCTTAGCATGGTAATTATTGCAGGGGGAAATATCGCATTTCCTTCTAAATCTGTAAGATTGGATTACCTTAATGTTTTACAGTTTTTTGGGGCTTTGTCCAACCCAAAGAGGACATTTGATAAATGATAAATTTCATTTTATTACACAAGGCAGCAAACATCGCTATTTCCATCAATAATTGCAGGTATCTGATTAAAACTCACAGTTGTAGAGGGCACAGAGACTTGTAGTTTTACCTGTGGTCCGGGGACTCTGGGATGTGTCTACATTATAGAAGTAATGTCTTATAGTAATGCATTATGGAGGTAATGTCTTATAGTAATGCATTATGGAAGTAATGTCTTATAGTAATGCATTATGGAAGTAATGTCTTATAGTAATGCAATCATGGAAATAATGTCTTATAGTAATGCATTAATTGAATAAATGTCTTATAGTAATGCATTATGGAAGTAATGTCTTTAGTAATGCATTATGGAAGTAATGGTCTTATAGTAACGCATTATGAAGTACTTTCTTATAGTAACGCATTATGGAGTAATGTCTTATAGTAACCATTATGGAAGTAATGTCTTAAGTAACGCATTATGGAAGTAATGTCTTATAGTAATGCATTATGGAAGTAATGTTTTATAGTAATGCATTATGGAAGTAATGTCTTATAGTAATGCATTATGGAAGTAATGTCTTATAGTAATGCATTATGGAAGTAATGTCTTATAGTAACGCATTATGGAAGTAATGTCTTATAGTAACGCATTATGGAGTAATGTCTTATAGATAACACATTATGGAAGTAATGTCTTTAGTAACGCATTATGGAAGTAATGTCTTATAGTACGCATTATGGAAGGAATGTCTTTAGTAACACATTAGGGAAGTATCGTCTTATATTAATGCTTATGGAAGTAATGTCTTATAGTAATGCATTATGGAAGTAATGTCTTATAGTAACACATTATGGAAGTAATGTCTTATAGTAATGCATTATGGAAGTAATGTCTTCTACCTGCGCTCACTACTTGGATATTTGTAGATTGCTTCACTGAGTTTATTTACTTTTTGCTAAATTCATATCAAGTTTAATATTAAAGGGAAGACTAAGGTGAATATTTTAAAGACATTTCATAAGAATATTTTTTACATTTTGTCAAATCCAAGATGGTGTTAAGGCATTTTGAAGACTTTTCTGACCTTTCCTTTTCTACAATGTTGCCATTGACCATGATTAACCAATCTAATCATTAACCAGGGCGTTTTATACTAATAAAGAAAGAAATCCATGTTTTTCCCAATGTAGCATTTTTATGGGCAAAAAAATATTTAACTAGAGACGCATTGAAAATCAGTTTAAGTTGCACTAACCTATTCCATTGCCATTAGAATAAGCGATGTGTCGTCGGAACCCGTTAGAGGACGCAGAGGAGGAGCAAGAGATCTGCTAAGCTCCTTACCTTCGTTCCCGGCTCCTGAACGTTTCATTGAAGAACGGGAGGTAAGACAGATCTTTTACCTCCTGTTCTTCAATTAAACTGAATGGCAAAATATGGTTTAACGACTGTATATACCCTTTAATTAACAACTATTTAAACTGAATATGGGAGATCTACAGAGAACTGCATATAAGACACAAAATCCCCTTTGCTCCAATTTACCGAGTTTAAAGGGCAAGTCCAGCCTAAAATGAAAACTTACATACAGGTAAATCACCCCCCAAAACCCTAATCAGTAATAGTTTGAAATGTGAAATATATAAGTCTAACCTGAAATCCTGCACAATGTCCTGTTTCCCCTGTTTCTGCTTCCTGGTTCTTCCAGTTAGTAAATGTCAGTTATGGATTTACAGTTGACATCACAGCCAATGACTAAATGTTAATCCCCTGCCTGCCTCTTCTGAGCATGCCCAGGCTCAGTACAGGCTCAGTACAGGTTTCTAAATTGCTCAGTTTCCATGAGGCATCCAGAAGCATAGCAGGCATACAGTAATGAATTCATAGGACAAACTATGATATATCAACATATTTTAAAGAGACCATTCTTTCTAAAAGATGTTTGTATGAGGGTGGAGTTGTCCTTTAAAGCTTGCCATACACTGAGGGGCTGATGTAATAAAATGTGCAAAAGTTAGCCCATATTAATCAGCAGCAACCAATAAAATGTTATCTAACGGCAGTAACTAAGTAAAGAGCTGACATCTAATTGGTTGTTTACACCTCTAAGGCCACTGCACCCGACCCAACATGGATTTCTCAGATGTCGGTGTGCTTTTTATTTTTTAAATATAAAAAAAACTTTATTACTTAATAATTAGAAATATTTACAACAATATTGGGTGATGTGTCAGTTGGCTTTAATGATTTGTCAAGTTTGAAATGTTTACGGTCTATATGGAGCACACAGGATACTAGAAGACGTAGACACACTTCTTCCCATTATACAGAATATGTATCGTTCTCTTTATACGGGCAGAGCGTGTGAACAACGAGGAAAGACACCATAATGATGACCAGAATTACTGCCAAAGCCAATTTCACCACATTAACTAGAGATTCTTCTCTCCCTGGGAGGAAAAAAATAGAGAAATGTCAAGATGAAACAACCAATAAGCAAAACACATGTTAGAATTATTTCTGTTACTAGTCCTGTTAGTAGTCCTGTTATTAGTCCTGTTATTAGCCCTGTTATTAGTCCTGTTATTAGTCCTGTTATTAGTCTTGTTATTAGTCTTTGTATGAGGAATATGTATCATTTGAGGGGAGGCTGTGCTTTTTTTGTTGGGTGGGGGGGATGGGTTATTTGGGGGGGGGGTGGGTATTTGTGGAGGGGTTGAACTTGATGGAATTTTGTCTTTTTTCAACCCTTTTAATTGTATTGCAGAGCTGTTTACTACCCCACAAATAGGAATGTCGGGAGATCTGTTGGGGCAGAAGGAGATAATATGAATTAACTTGCAATACCAATCTCAGCCCACTGAGAGGTGCTACAGAGCTGCACTTTCAATTCACCAAATGGATATAAGGTGCAGGGATTCAATTCATCAACCAAACGAGTTCCCTCAGCTCAGCTGGAGGATTCTGGGAAGTATACCTGTGAGGTACAAACTGTAACCGGCAGTGTGAGGAAGAGGAGCGATGAGCTACCAATCCAGATACAGGGTGAGATGTCAGATACCGTGTCTCTAATGCAGCCTGTCTTTTATTTGGTCCTGACCAATCAAATACCACCACTGACCTACAGAGGAGGACATTGTAAAAAATATTTGAGAAATTCGATTTCGATAAATATGGAATTTTTGGAAATAAATCCAAGTTTCAAAAGTTCTGAAAGTTTTGTCGGTGCTTCAAGACCCTCAGATCCGATTCAAAACTGAGTTTGATTTATTGTATGGCAAATTGGTTCAATGGCTCTCAATACACCAGTTAAAATTTTTATTTTTGCTTGGAATTCCACTGCATGCCATGAATTAGATTGTAAGCTCTACGGGACAGGGACCTCCTTTCCTCTTGTGGCAAAGCTCTAGTACTTCTATTTATATATAGAATTTATATATTTAGGTACTGAGCTATTTATTTATTTACTTTATTATATAATTTATATATTATGTACTGAACTATCTATGTATTTACCCCACCTTGTATGACTTATATAAATATACATACATACATACATACATGCATACATACATACAATATTTAGTGTGTGATACCACAGTATTCAAACTATCAACAAATGAACTTCACAGTGATGATTGGGCCATAGGATATTCATAAGCCAACCACATTTGTTTTTACATTCTATGTTTAATCTAATTGGTGCTAGTCAAATCATCCTAATCAGTATGTTAATCATTCTATGTATTATATCTACAGAGGGGGTTAAACATATTGGCTGGTCCTGACAGTGATATTTCTAGTTCTCTTATTCCTGCCGCTATCATTGTCTCAAGTTCAGACACAAATTCAGGTCACTGCTAATTTATTGCACCCAAAGAGAGGAACTAACGAGACTTTACAGCCATGTTTTACCCAGAATTCCAGGTTACTTTAAATGTAATTGTACATACTTGAATTAATATGAATAGATATAATTGTACGTGAATTATAAGATAAAACGGGAGTGTCTAAATCCAAATATAATAGAGACTTTACATATCCTAGTTCTGGATATACAGTATCATAGAAAACATCTCTTATAAACCTGATGTGTATATAATTATGTATTCATTTTGTGGCCACATCTATTCTCTCTTCAAAAATATTATACACATATATACTTACGTTCCTCATTTTCCCAACCACAAGTCCACAATACTACCCATCTCTAGACATTCATGATTGAAGATCTTCATGCTGGGTTTGCTGCCAGTCAACTTCTGTAGTCCTCTGTCTACTTCCGGGATCAGCAGCCAATCATGGCTTATGGCAGGAGACATCACAACCAATCAATGACTGCTGCTGCCCAAGCCACCTCTTGAGCATGTGTGAGTCGGTAACAGCTTGTATAGTTTTAATAGAGGTGTGAACTTTAAAGAAGGGGGCGGCAAACACCAGCATGAAGATCTTTGTTAGGAATTATTGAGCTGGCTAATAATTGCAGACTTGGTGTGGGAGATGTAGGTACATATAGATTTTTGTTGGGGTGGGTGACATTCCCTTTAATGTGTTTTAGTTATTAATATTATCTTCTTTTCACCTAAACTAAGTTTTGAGGCTAAATATAAGTAAGTATGAAGCTCTCTCTGTGTTTTCCCCCTACTGAGGGTAACTGAACTTTTAATATTTTTCCTTTTGATTGAATAGTGATGAAAATGAAAATAATGTTATTTCTTCACATTTTGGGCTTTTGCTTTGCACGGTCGGTGTCAGTGGTACTGTCCAGATCTGGCCAGATAAGCACCTATCAAATAAACAATCTAGCCAAACTCAAGGAAGCTACAGAACTTTACAATGGTGCATGTCAAAGGACAGGTTCCTAACCTTACCATGCTGACATTTAGTTGCTAAATGTATTACAGAGACTGGATAGTGCTGATAGCTATCATGGCAAAAGTAATTTCTAATCTGTGTGATGTACACAACTGTTGTGCCACAGATATTCTGATACTCCCCGTGTATTGGCAGTTATAGGTTACATACAGGTGTCTTTTTGGTCTACTCTCTTATAGGTGTGATTAGTAGACCTTCTAGTTCCAGAAAATTGTTGCAAGAACAGAAATCCGTGACAAGAGAATCCTTAAACTGAGTGTGTGACTGTTTAGATAGATCATATAAAATTCTGGGTCATTTACAAAATACAGAACTGGCCAGCGACCAAGTGAGGGCATGAAGCAGAACGTCAATGAACAATGAATCCTGGAATGATGGCCAGTCTGAGTACAACCTTGGTAAGGAAATACATTTCACTGTGTTTTACTTTGGGAGCTTTGCAGAAAATCTTCAGCCCAACCGTACCAAATTGGAGGATGCAACAAAATAGTCATTGTTTCAAGAGATTAGACAACCTACATGATGTATACGGACCCTCAATGTTCTATGCTTGGCAGACAAGTAGAGTTAACTTAAAGTGTAGGAACTGGAGATGCAGAAGCCTGACCCGCTATGGCACAGAGCAAGCAGATTTGCGATAATGCGGTAAACAAACTGGAATTAAAGCATTTCTGCCCGAATCAGTAAAGTTGGGAGGTCTGAAATATACTTAACATGACCAGATCCACTTTGCTGTAACTGCCACCTCCTCCTGCTCCATAAGGTCCTAGGGTTTGACGAGATTTTACCACAAGCTCTAGATGAGCCCACCCTGCATCTTCAATGCCAAAACATTAAAGAAGTTTTGCCAATTTATGGCATTTAGTCTTGGAGGCTAGGGGATGGGGGCAAAATATTGGTTGTTATATTAATGGGATTGAATTAAATACTGACATACTCTTATTTAATCCTAACCCATAGTTGGAACACTGTGGGGCCCTCGTTAAAGAAGAACTTTGTTACATTGATATCAAACACAGGTAATTCAACTAAAATCCATAACCAGTTTACAATGAGCACTCTCTATCTGCACAAGGGCTAACATTAAAAGGTAAATTACCCAGAGTCTCTTCTCCTTGTATGGTCATTTACTTACGTAAGAGGTATTTGTACATTTGCATCAGATTGCTTTCTTAACGGGTCTAGTCTGGTCATAAAATACAAATTATGGGGGTTTCTTGTGGTGTGGTCATTATTTTATTGCATGTCAGAAAATCAAGGAGCTTCCTTGAGGACACTTTAGACATTAAGAGATCCCACCATAATGGATAAAAGTCCTTCTTGATTCCATCTATATTCACTGATAGGGGGACACAAGTCTGTAATATATTGTGTCCCATCTAGGTAAATAAGAACACAGTAAGGAGGAATATAAAGAATAATGGTTCGTACACACGTGCGGGTGCCAACCCACGAACACGATGTGTATGAATGGCCGTTCCGTCACCCGTAATTATCCTGTGTATGGGCTCTTTATTGGCCAAAAAAACGGCGTGCTCGTCGGAGATCCGCCTGGCGGATCAGGGAAACGATCCCTGACCCGAACGCCCATTTTGGTCGATAAAGTGCCCATACATGGGATGATTAGCGTCCGAAATGGCGGATCGTACACATCGTGCGTCGCGAGTCGGCAATCGCACGTGTGTACAATCCTTAATTGCTTGTTTATTTTTCAGTTTAGCCCTGGGTCTATTTATCTGCAATATAAATCTGTTAACTATACGTTCATAAAAAGTAATTGAATTTGCATATAATAGGGCTCCGTGGTACATTATACTGACAATATATTTTATATTCATTTTATTACAGGAGAAACAGCAATAATATAATGAAAAATGTAAGTAAATAAATTATAATAAGGATTCTTTTTTTTATAAAATGATGCAGTAAGATGATTTACTGGAATTCCGGGTGTGAAAAAGAGAGAAAGATGACACAAGATAATCTGGTTTTCTTCTTGCATTTATATTGTTTTAGTTGTATAATGCAGGTATCCCACTACTCCCGGAACTTCCTGGAGTCTCCTGCAACGGAGAGATGTCCTGAGTCTCCTCCCTATTAGGCCCCCTTTATGACTGCCACGCCCTGGACCGCCACCCACCACACCCACACTATGCCCTATAGCCCGCCTCCCTACCCTAGTGTGTATGCCCTGCCCACTGTGTGACATCAGCGATGTCACGCAGCGTAGTCACGCCCCCTCACCCACCCTGCCCGGAAGAAGAAGAGGCAGGGTGGAATGTCTGATAATAGTAACATAGTAACATAGTAATTGAGGTTGAATAAAGACATCAAGTCCAACCTATTCACCCATATATATATATATAACAACCCCAACTTTTAGAACAACCCACTAAGTGCCAAGCTCACTAAGGGGGATATTTATAAAGCCATTTTTTTAAACCGTAAAAAATTAAACTTATTTGGCAAAAATATTTTTTTGAAAAAGGGATGTTGGACTCAGTTTCACCATTTGCCAAAAAAAAATGCCCAGAGGTGTTAAACCATTTCGCAAACATTTTTCAACTTACCTAGTGTATAGGTGTACAGTAAGAGGGGCGAACTTCATAAAGTTCGGTCCATTTTCAAAGTTTCGAACTTCAGTAAAAGTTCGAATTTGGACCATTAAAGTCTATGGGAGTGATAGTTAGAAAAGTCCGAGTGATTTACAGTTAAACTAACAGTGGTAACTACTGTAAAAGGCTGTGGCACCTGGGAAATGGTCTTGGGAACATGGCACTATCACCGAACTTTTTTAAACACTCTTAAACACGAGCGGGCAATTGTCGGGTTTTGCGCAAAGCTACATTCGAGGGTTACCCGAACAATAATTTTGAGGGTTACCGAAATAGAACCATAAATTCGAGGATTACCAAAACTATGATACTTTGAGGATTACCAAAACTGAATGATACTTTTGAGGGTAGAGAAAAATACATTTTGGGTTAGCAAAAAACGATCCACACATTCGAGGTTACCGAAAACGAACGATACTTTCGAGGGTTGCAGAAAACGAACGATACTTTCGATGGTTGCCGAAAATGAACGATACTTTCGAGGGTTGCCGAAAACGAACGATACTTCGATGGTTGCCGAAAACGAACGATACTTTCGATGGTTGCCGAAAATGAACGGTATTTTCGATGGTTGCCGAAAATGAACGATACTTTCGATGGTTGCCGAAAACGAAGATACTTTCGAGGGTGCGAAAACAAACGATATTTCGATGGTTTCCAAAAAACGAACGATACTTCGATGGTTGCCGAAAACGAACGAACTTTCGATGGTTGCGAAAACGAACGATTACTTTCGATGGTTGCCGAAAACGAAAGATACTTTCGAGGGTTGCCGAAAACAACGATAGTTCGATGGTTGCCGAAAATCGAAGGGTTAGCGAAAACGATCGTACATTGAGGGTTAGCGAACGACACTTTTCAGGGTTAGCGAAAACGATCCGTACATCGAGGGGTTAGTGAAAACGAACAATACATTCGAGGGTTAGCGAACGGCAAATTCGATAATTATTGAATTTACGATAATTATCGAAAATATAGCCGTGAGTCTGGAAAGTCCGAGAAATCTGGGTCCGGATAGTTTGAAACTCCGAGTCCGTTCAGACTTGTTAAGTTCAACTGGGGTTCGTAGTTTACCGTAGTTTTTTACTGAACCCACTTGACTTCCTCTACTTTTCACGCTAGGCAGTGCTCACTACAGAGAATGTTTTGTACTTACATTTGGCAATTTAAGATTACATTTGTGCAGTAATTTATAAATGACCCAGGACTTAAACTATTTAAAGTAATATCCTATTAAAAGAAAATCTGCAGGTTTATACATTGAAAAATATTAATTACATGACAGACAAATCTTTTTTTTAATAGAGTATATGAGTATATTTGAGTTTTAAAGTGTTTTGTACATTGACCCAGTTCTTGTAATTATTCAGGAGGCCAGTTCAGTTACGTACTCTGTGATTAAAGGGGGAGACGAGAGGAAGGAGACCTCTAAATCTTCTGACCAAGAAACTTCCTGCATCTATGAGAACTTTAATAAAACGTACCGGTAGTTCGTGGCGAACCTTCAGGATATTTGCAGATAAAATAAAACAGTAGGTAGATTTGTAGTTTGATAAGTCTGCCAACCAGCAAGTTGGACCAAATCAAAAACCATTCTGTGAAACATCTCATCCTACAAATCCTACTCTTGTATGTGAGCTGCCTCCATTTATATGACTAGTGCTTTATTACTTATTATTATTGGGGTTTATATAATGCCAAAATCTCTGCAGCGCTTTACAATTACATGTATACATTCACATCAGGCCCTGTCCCGAAGAGCTTACAATCTAAGCTGATAGGTTGTGTTATTTGACACATACAACCTATCAGTATGTCTTTATTATTGTGAGGGAAACCGGAGTGCCCGGTTGGAAACCCACGCAAGCACGGGGAGAACATACAAACTCCTTGCAGATGTCTCCAAGGGTGGAATCGAACTCAGGACTTCAGCGCTGCAAGGAACCAGTGCAAACCACTGAGCCACCGTGGAGAAAACGTGCAGGTGTCTCCAAAGGTTTGACATGTGTCTCTGCTCTTAGACTGTCAAATGTCCTTCAAAACAATTCAAAATTTAAGTCATGGCCCAGTCACTGATCTTCCAGATTGACACCAGTAGAATTCATTTTTTTTTGTTGAGTATCTTAGTTATGAATTACAGAATCAATGTACATTTCTCTGGTGGATCAGTGTTTGCCTCTAAATAAGGGATGCATATTTTTTCTGTTGTAAAAGTAATGTATCTGTATTTGATGTACTTCGGGCTAACATGGGTTTTACAATTCGCCTAGTAGAGCAAAAAATGGACTTGTATTCCATTGGGGTCTAATCACATAGCACGGCCCGCAGCTTACCTGACGGTGATCTCACAATGTACTGAATCTCGTTAAGTGTTCAGTGTATTGCAGAATCTTAGCATGGTAATTATTGCAGGGGGAAATATCGCATTTCCTTCTAAATCTGTAAGATTGGATTACCTTAATGTTTTACAGTGTTTTTGGGGCTTTGTCAAACCCAAAGAGGACATTTGATAAATGATAAATTTATTTTATTACACAAGGCAGCAAACATCGCTTTCCATCAATAATTGCAGGTATCTGATTAAAATCACGTTGTAGAGGGCACAGAGACTTGTAGTTTTACCTGTGGTGGCCGGGGACTCTGGGATGTGCTACATTATAGAAGTATGTCTTATAGTAATGCATTATGGAGGTAATGTCTTATAGAATGCATTAGGAAGAACTGTCTATAGTAAGCATTATGGAAGTAATGTCTTATAGTAATGCATTATGAAGTAATGTCTATAGTAATGCATTATGGAAGTAATGTCTTATAGTAATGCATCATGGAAATAATGTCTTATAGTAATGCATTATGGAAGTAATGTCTTATAGTAATGCATTATGGAAGTAATGTCTTATAGTAATGCATTATGGAAGTAAGTCTATAGTAAGCATTATGGAAGTAAGTCTTATAGTAAGCATTATGGAAGTAATGTCTTATAGTAACGCATTATGGAAGTAATGTCTTAAGTAAGCATTATGGAAGTAATGTCTTATAGTAATCATTAGGAAGTAATGTTTTATAGTAACGCATTATGGAAGTAATGTCTTATAGTAATGCATTATGGAAGTAATGTCTTATAGTAATGCATATGGAAGTAATGTCTTATAGTAACGCATTATGGAAGTAATGTCTTATAGTAACGCATTATGGAAGTAATGTCTTATAGTAACACATTATGGAAGTAATGTCCTGATAGTAACGCATTATGGAAGTAATGTTTTATAGAACAGCATTATGGAAGTAATGTCTTATAGTAACACATTATGGAAGTAATGTCTTATAGTAATGCATTATGGAAGTAATGTCTTATAGTAATGCATTATGGAAGTAATGTCTTATAGTAACACATTATGGAAGTAATGTCTTATAGTAATGCATTATGGAAGTAATGTCTTATAGTAAACATATGGAAGTAATGTCTTATAGTAATGCATTATGGAAGTAATGTCTCTACGCGCTCACTACTTGGATATTTGTAGATTGCTTCACTGAGTTTATTTACTTTTGCTAAATCATATCAAGTTTAATATTAAAGGGAAGACTAAGGTGAATATTTTAAAGACATTTCATAAGAATATTTTTACATTTTGTCAAATCCAAGATGGTGTTAAGGCATTTTGAAGACTTTTCTGACCTTTCCTTTTCTACAATGTTGCCATTGACCATGATTAACCCATTAATCATTAACCAGGGCGTTTATACTAATAAAGAAAGAAATCCATGTTTTTCCCAATGTAGCATTTTTATGGGCAAAAAAATATTTAACTAGAGACGCATTGAAAATCAGTTAAGTTGCACTAAACCTATTCCATTGCCATTAGAATAAGCGATGTGTCGTCGGAACCCGTTAGAGGACGCAGAGGAGGAGCAAGAGATCTGCTTAGCTCCTTACCTC
The DNA here is from genome assembly GCA_019447015.1 of Hymenochirus boettgeri. Taxonomy (NCBI): domain Eukaryota; kingdom Metazoa; phylum Chordata; class Amphibia; order Anura; family Pipidae; genus Hymenochirus; species Hymenochirus boettgeri. Next base: position 325,493,613 of record CM033476.1, on the reverse strand, counting down.
GTTCCCGGCTCCTGAACGTTTCATGAAGAACGGGAGGTAAGAGAAGATCTTTTTACCTCCTGTTCTTCAATTAAACTGAATGGCAAAATATGGTTTTAACGACTGTATATACCCTTTAATTAACAACTTTTAAACTGAAATGGGAGATCTACAGAGAAATGCATATAAGACACAAAATCCCTTTGCTCCAATTTACCGAGTTTAAAGGGCAAGTTCCAGCCTAAAATGAAAACTTAACATACAGGTAAATCCACCCCCAAAACCCTAATCAGTAATAGTTTGAAATGTGAAATATAAAGTCTAACCTGAAATCCTGCACAATGTCCTGTTTCCCTGTTTCTGCTTCCTGGTTCTTCCTTAGTAAATGTCAGTTATGGATTTACAGTTGACATCCACAGCCAATGACTAAAGTTAATCCCCTGCCTGCCTCTCTGAGCATGCCCAGGCTCAGTACAGGTCAGTACAGGTTTCTAAATTGCTCAGTTTCCAGAGGCATCCAAAGAGAAGCAGGCCTACAGTAATGAATTCATAGGACAAACTATGATATATCAACATATTTTAAAGAGACCATTCTTTCTAAAAGATGTTTGTATGAGGTGTGGAGTTGTCCTTTAAAGCTTGATACACTGAGGGGCTGATGTAATAAAATGTGCAAAAGTAGCCCATATTAATCAGCAGCAACCAATAAAATGTTATCTAACGGCAGTAACTAAGTAAAGAGCTGACATCTAATTGGTTGTTTTACCTCTAAGGCCACTGCACCCGACCCAACATGGATTTCTCAGATGTGCGGTGTGCTTTTTATTTTTAATATAAAAAAACTTATTACTAATAATTAGAAATATTTACAACAATATTGGGTGATGGTGTCAGTTGGCTTAATGATTTGTCAAGTTTGAAATGTTTACGGTCTATATGGAGCACACAGGATACTAGAAGCGTAGACACACTTCTTCCCATATACAGAATATGTATCGTTCTTTTATACGGGCAGCAGAGCGTGTGAACAACGGAGAAAGACACCATAATGATGACCAGAATTACTGCCAAAGCCAATTTCACCACATTAACTAGAGATTTTCTCTCCCTGGGAGGAAAAAAATAGAGAAATGTCAAGATGAAACAAACAATAAGCAAAACACATGTTAGAATTATTTCTGTACTAGTCCTGTTATAGTCCTGTATTAGTCTGTATTAGCCCTGTTATTAGTTGTTATTAGTCCTGTTATAGTCTTGTTATTTGTCCTGTTTATTATCTGTTTAGTCCTGTTACGTGTTATGTTATACTGTATTAGTCTGTTATCCTGTTTAGTCTGTTATTAGTCGTTTATTAGTCTTGTTATACCTGTTATTAGTCCTGTTATTAGTCCTGTTATTAGTCTTGTTATTAGTCCTGTATTAGTCCTGTATTAGTCTGTTATTAGTCTGTTATTAGTCCTGTTATTAGTATTAGTCCTGTTATTAGTCTTGTTATTAGTCCTGTTATTAGTCCTGTTATCAGTCTTGTTATTAGTCCTGTTATTAGCTGTTCCTGGTATTAGTCCTGTAAATTAGTCGCTGTTATTAGTCTTGTTATTAGTCTTGTTATTAGTCCTGTTATTAGTCTTGTTATTAGTCTTGTTGTTAGTCTTGTTGTTAGTCCTGTTGTTAGTCCTGTTGTTAGTCCTGTTATTAGTCTTGTTGTTAGTTTGTTGTTAGTCCTGTTGTTAGTCCTGTTGTTAGTCCTGTTATTAGTTTGTTAGTAGTCTTGTTATTAGTCCTGTTATTAGTCCTGTTTAGTCTGTTGTTAGTCCTGTTGTTAGTCCTGTGTTTAGTCCTGTTAGTCCTGTTGTTAGTCCTGTTATTAGTCCTGTTATTAGTCCTGTTATTAGTCCTGTTATTAGTCCTGTTATTAGTCCTGTTATTAGCGTCTGTTATTAGTCTTGTATAGTCCTGTTATTAGTCCTGTTATTAGTCCTGTTATTAGTCTTGTTATTAGTCTGTTATTAGTCCTGTTATTAGTCCTGTTATTAGTCTGTTATTAGTCTTGTTATTAGTCTTGTTATTATAGTCCTGTTATTAGTCCTGTTATTAGTCTTGTTATAGTCCTGTTATTAGTCTTGTTATTAGTCTTGTTATTAGTCTTGTTATTAGTCTTGTTATTAGTCTTGTATTAGCTTCTGTTATAGTCTGTTGTTATTAGTCCTGTTATTAGTCTTGTAATTTTCTGTATTGTCTTGTATTAGTCTGTTATTAGTCCTGTTATAGTCCTGTTATTAGTCTTGTTATTAGTCCTGTTATTAGTCTTGTTATTAGTCCTGTTATTAGTCTTGTTTATTAGTCTTGTTATTAGTCTGTGTTATTAGTCCTGTTATTAGTCATGTTATTAGTCTTGTAATTAGTCCTGTTATTAGTCTTGTTATTAGTCTTGTTATTCGTCCTGTTATTAGTCCTGTTATTAGTCTCTTGTAATTAGTCCTGTATTAGTCTTGTTATTAGTCTTGTTATTAGTCCTGTTATTAGCCTGTTATTAGTATTTTAATTAGTCCTGTTATTAGATTTGTTATTAGTCTTGTTATTAGTCCTGTTATTAGTCTTGTTAATTAGTCCTGTATATTCTTGTTATAGTCTTGTTATTAGTCTTGTTATTAGTCCTGTTATTAGTCTTGTTATTAGTCCTGTTATTAGTCCTGTTATTAGTCTTGTTATTAGTCCTGTTATTAGTCCTGTTATTACTCCTGTTAACACAGTGGGTCCGTGTGTATTATTAAAGGGTAACTGTGGTTTTAAAAATGACTTCAGGTAAATTGACAGGAATTGCTTTCCTGTGAAGTTTTGCAATTTACTGTCATTATTTTTTTTTAACATAGTTTTGAAGGAAAATATGCACCGAAGTCCCGAAATCCAAATGATCCGTCTGGTTTTGGAAGGAACATTCGGATTTCAGAACCAAGGAGTTCCAAGATGAACCTGGATCCCAAATTTTCCAATGTACCATTGCAGCTCAGCCACACACAGAGAACACTACCAGACTACTAATCAACACGTGTTTCGCCCATTAGCAATTAACCATCTGGGCTTCGATGGGTACATTGAGAACGATTTAGTAGCAGAAGGATCGTGGAATCTGTTGGAATTCCCCTGGAATAAGCTCGTCGCGGATCTTCATAGACGGAAGACAAGGTGATCGGGTGAAGAGTTTGGTCCGTCTGGGATTGCGGTAAAGTATGCCCCGGGTCCTGGTCCTGGCTTCTCACGCTAAGTCCCTATAATCTATGTTACCTGCATTTGACTCTGTTTGCAGCCTCTACCGGTTAGACGGCCACTGGTATTTTCTATGCATGTAGCCACCAGGATTCCCCCTTCCTTAGCCGGAGACGCCCGGCAGTATTGCCTGTGTTTTTAACATGTTCCATTGTCGGTAGTAATTATGTTTGTAATCGTGGGGATGTTGTTATGTAGGGGGAAGCTTTAGATTCTCTATGTCATTGGATTTATTAGCATATGCACCTAGTTACCAATAAACACCATAGCACTTTATACGCCATGTGTAGTAGTGCCTTTTGTTTTTGGGGGCCTTTTTGGGGAACTTCTTTGGTTCCCAGTTCTTACTATTTGGTATATAAATATTCTAATAGAACCTGATTGTGATTGAAAGTCTCTACTTTTGATGCATCGAGACCAAAAACTCACCCAGTATCTCTACATGTATCACGTTGCTCCTCCTCACACTTCCAGTTACTGTTTGTACCTCGCAGGTATAATTGCCAGAATCCTCCAGCTGAGCTGATACAACTTGGTATTGGTTGGATAAACTGAAACTTTGCACATTGGCCCCATTTCTGTAGAATCCAAACAAATGTACCGTTCCACTTGGGTGGGGATTTGCGTCACATGTTATAGTCATGTGACCTCTTTCTACAATCAGATCTGGACTCCCTTTGATTTGGGGGACGATGAGCAGCTCTAAAATGTAAAGTGTAAAAAAATAAATAAATAAACAGAAACTACTACTGTCCTCCTATAAGTCTCTTAAGATACATAGGGACTAATGCAAAACAAGTTGGTTTATGGTACTAATTAGCAGCAACCAATTGGATGTTACCTAACTGTGATAGCCCTGTAGAAACGTATCATCTGATTGGTTTTCGCAAACTTTTATACCTCTTACTGCATTATCCCCATGTTCTTTTATTCAGTAGAGTGAATCTTATGATTAATGAAGTCCATACCTGTGCCTCGTGCATAAACAGAGTCTTAAAAACTGTGATCAACAGCTCAGACAATTCCAATGAAAATCTGATACCTAAGAGGTTTAATAGTTTTTGCAACTTAATTAACAAAAATGAATAGATGTGGAACTGGAAATACAAATAATCATCCCCAGTCAATCTCTTTTATATTTTAAAAAAATGTATTGAACTAAACTTTAAGTCCAGTTGATCTAACTGAATACAGCAGATATACCATGACCTGGATGGATGAATATTACAGATATACCATGACCTGGATGATTGAATAACAGATATACCAGTGACCTGGATGGAGATATTACAGATATACCGACCGGATGATGAATATTTACAGATTAACCCTGGACCTGGATGGATGAATATTTACAGATATACCATGACCTGGATGGATGAATATTACAGATTACGTGACCTGATGAATGAATATTACAGATATACCATGACCTGGATGAATGAATATTACAGATACACCGTGACCTGGATGGATGAATATTACAGACTACGTGACCTGGATGGATGAATATTACAGATATACCGTTTGACCTGGATGGATGAATATTACAGATATACCTGACCTGGATGGATGAATATTACAGAATACCATGACCTGGAGGATGAATATTACGAATTACCATGACCTGGATGAATGAATATTACAGAAATTACAATGACCTGGATGATGAATATTACAGATATACCGTGACCGGATGGATGAATATTACAGAATACCATGACCTGAGGATGGATATTACAGATATACCATGACCTGGATGGATGAATATTACAGATATACCATGACCGGATGGATGAATATTACAGAGATACCTGACCTGGATGGATGAATTACAGATATACATGACCTGGATGAATGAATATACAGATATACTATGACCTGGATGGATGAATACTACAGATATACCATGACCTGGATGAATGATATTACAGATATACCATAACGCTGGAGAATGAATATTACAGATTACCATGACCTGGATGGATGAATATACAGAAATACCATGACCTGGATGAATGAATATTACAGATTAACCATGACCTGGATGGGATGAATATTACAGATATACCATGACCTGGATGAATGAATAGTAATACAGATATACCGTGACCTGGATGGATGAATATTACAGATATACCATGACCTGGATGAATGAATATTACAGATATACCATGACCTGGATGGATGAATATTACAGATATACCATGACCTGGATGAATGAATATTACAGATATACCATGACCTGGATGAATGAATATTACAGATATACCGTGACCTGGATGGATGAATATTACAGATATACCATGACCTGGATGAATGAATATTACAGATATACCATGAATGAGAACCTTTACAAGTATCTGTATTGCACAGTTTCTCTATCCTGTTTAATTCTGCTCTAAATATAACCGGTAATACTGGAACATCTGGAAGGAACTGGAAATGTATCTCACACAATGTGATGAATGGTTATGTAGCACCTTACTACATCTTATAGCCTAAACTTTGCAATTTGGCTCCAAGTAAACCACAGGTTACCCCTAGATGCTTTGTTGGCATTTTTTATGTTCGGTACCAAGCAACCATGTGAGATTTGCACCTCTCTTCCTGGTGTATAAGCTTCACAGGGTGTAAAAAGCTCTTGGTCTCTTGGATATGAGATGATCAAGGCCAGGAGGGAAAACGTCATCTAGCCACTGTCTCCTTACTGTCAGATTCCATAATACTATACAGTAATAAACATAGTATTCTGAAAGCTTATTATGGTTATCACTTCAGTGAGCAAATAAAGGTGTCATAGTCCTGGGCTTACCTGTCCCTCTGACCAAGCACAGGGCGCGTGATTTCGTTATCTATTACATACTTTGATCATCTTTGAAATTCCCTGGTTTAGTGTAAGTTTGGTCTGTTAATTCATCACCAAATACTCACCCTGTATCTGTACAAGTGATGGTTTGCTCCTCTTCCTCACACTGCCGGTTACAGTTTGTACCTTACAAGTATAATTCCCAGAATCCTCCAGTTGAGCTGAGGGAACTCGGTATTGGTTGGATGGATTGAATCGCTTCACATTGACCCCATTTCTGTAGAATTCAAACTGCAGCTCTGTAGTCGCTCCGTGGGGGCTGGGCTTTGTGTCACATGTTATGGTCATGTGATCTCCTTCTAAGACCATATCAGGGTTCACTGTTATTTGTGGCAGAGTAAACAGCTCTAAAATAACAATAAGGGAAAAATAAATAACAATAAACTTGCATATTGTTTTGTTTTGTTTTTTATACGTTTTGTCCAACATTATTGATCTATTATCAGGCTGCTTGACATTAGCTGAGCAGTGTGTTCTGTTTTATAGTGAGGGGTAGGAATGTGAGCTAAAGACGCATCTGACCCAGGAGTGGCCCTTGGAAAATGGGGGTCTCTGAGAGCTGATCAACACCAGAACCACTCTCTTTCAATAGAAATCTATGCTCCCATGAACTCTACTCTCTTCTCTCTGACTGAAACACTCTCGCTCTTCTACTCCTCTTACTTACGACTCTGCCACTCTCTCTGCTCTCGCTCCTCCCCCTTACTCTCTGACTGGTAACTAACTACGCTCTCTATCTACTTTTTCTGCACTCTCCTCTCTAAAAAAAAACCCTAACTCCTTACTCTCCTACTTACCTAACCTCTCGACCCCTTTTAGCCCCTCTTTGAATATCCCTGGTTTAATGTAAATTTGATTTGTTAATTTACCATCAAATACTCACCCTGTATCTGTACATATTTCACATTGCTCTTCTTCCTCACACTGCCGGTTACAGTTTGCACCTTACAGATATAATTCCCCGAATCCTCCAGTTGAGCTGATGAAACTCGGTATTGGTTGGATGAACTGAATTCCTGCACATTGATCCCATTTCTGTAGAATCCAAACTGCAGCTCTGTAGTCGCTCTGCGGGGGCTGGGATTTGTGTCACATGTTACGGTCATGTGATCTCCTTCTAAGACCAGTTCTGGTTTCACTGTTATTCGTGGCAGAGTAAAGAGCTCTAAAATAAAAATGTCTAGATTTTTATACGATAAGTCAGACAATTTTTATACATAGACAGACTGTTTGACATTAGCTGAGCAGTGTTTTCTGTTTTATAGTGTGGGGTAGGAAAGTGAGCAATACATGCATCTGCCCCAGGAGTGGCCCTTGGGGAGTGGGGGGCTCCCAGAGCTGATCAATTACAGCATCGACTCCTTTGAATAAAGATAGGCCTCTATTGAAAGGAAACACAATGCCCGCACCACATGGATGCAGTAGCCGTGGATTACACAACAGGCCTCATTTACTTAGAGCCGCAATTACTCCGGGTAAATGTCCCATACGCGATTCAATATCATGTTCCCGGTGAATTGGGAAACGGCGCAAATGCAATATGGAATCTCTTGGGCAGGGTGGGCAGATGCCTTTGTGAAACAAACGCTGCCTGTGCAAAGTAAAAGTCACGCTAGCCATTTCAGTATTGGTAAGCGTGACTTTAACTCGTCTTTGCGCAATACGGAATCCCTTGTCAGTCTGCGTCGGTATCTTTTGTGAAATTTGCTCATCCTGCGCAAAGATGAAGTTAAAGTCATATTTACCGATATTGAATCAGTAAGCGCGTCATTACCTTCGAAAAATTTCCAGCTGTTCTAGGTAAATGAGGCCTAATATCTTTCAATGGCATTTGTCACATTTCATTATCGTTAACATACTAACAGACATGAGCCTCTCTGAAATTCCCTGGTTAATTTGTTTGATTGTTTAATTCATCACCAAATACTCACCCTTTACTTGTACATCTGATGATTTGCTCCTCACAGTGCCCTTTGCAGTTTGTACCTCACAGGTATATTTCCCAGAATCCTTTATCTGAGCTGAGGGAACCCGGTATTGGTTGGATGAACTATATCCCTGCACATTGATTCCATTTCTGTAGAATCCAAACTGCAGCTCTGTAGTCGCTCTGCGGGGGCTGGGCTTTGTGTCACATGTTATGGTCATGTGATCTCCTTCTAAGACCATATCAGGGTTGACTGTTATTTGTGGCAGAGTAAACAGCTCTAAAATAACAATAAGGGAAAAATAAATAACAAATATGCATATTGTTTTGTTTTGTTTTTTTATACGTTTTGTCCAACATTATTGATCTATTATCAGGCTGCTTGACATTAGCTGAGCAGTGTGTTCTGTTTTATAGTGAGGGGTAGGAAAGTGAGCTAAAGACGCATCTGACCCAGGAGAGGCCCTTGGAAAATGGGGGTCTCCGAGAGATGATCAACACCAGAAACGCTCTCTTTCAATAGAAATCTATGCTCCCATGAACTACCCATTTGACCCTCTTTGAATATCCCTGGTTTAATGTAAATTTGATTTGTTAATTTACCATCAAATACTCACCCTGTATCTGTACATATTTCACATTGCTCTTCTTCCTCACACTGCCGGTTTCAGTTTGCACCTTACAGATATAATTCCCCGAATCCTCCAGTTGAGCTGATGAAACTCGGTATTGGTTGGATGAACTGAATTCCTGCACATTGATCCCATTTCTGTAGAATTTAAACTGCAGCTCTGTAGTCGCTCTGCGGGGGCTGAGCTTTGTGTCACATGTTAAGGTCATGTGATCTCCTTCTAAGACCGGATCAGGGCTCACTGTTATACGTGGCAGAGTAAACAGCTCTAAAATGAAAAGGAATAAAGAAATATCAATAAACTTCTACCATATTATTGTTACCCTAAGCTTTGTACACACATTAGATAAAGATAGTTAGATTGATTTTTGCACGATAATTCCAACAATATTTATCTATTGTCAGGCTTCTTGAAATTTGCTGAACAGTGTGCTCTGTTTAATAGTATGGGGTAGGGAACTAAAGACACATCTGTCCCAGCAGTAGGGATGGCCGGTTCGCGGATCCGAACCCGGATCAGCCGCTCATTTATCCTGTTCGCGAACGGCGGATTTTTCCGGATTTTCCACCTTCCGAACTTCCGAACCACGGATATCTCGTATTTTCGGGAATTTTCGAAAATACGCATTTTCTAAAATTTTCGAAATTACGAGGATTTCTCATATTTTCAAAATATGTATTTTCTAAAATTTTCTAAATTACGAGGATTACTCGTATTTTCGAAAATACGTATTTTTGAAAATTTGCGAAAATACGAGAAATCTCGTAATTTTGAGGATATTTTTCATTTTAATGGGTCCGCTTGTGGATTTTCGAATTTTCTCGAAAATTCGCGGATCCTCGAGCGGACCGGATTTTGCGAAGTTCGGATATCTCTACCCAGCAGCTCCCAGAGCTGATCCACGTCAACACTGCCCCCTTTCAAAAGAAGTCTATAGCCGCATGCTCCAGTGATCAGTAGTGCACCACCATTCTATTGAAAGGAAATACCATGCCCGCACCTCATGGCCACACCAGCCCTGGACTACACAATATCTTTCTATGTCATTATCTGTAACATACTTTAGGACATGATCCTGTTTGAAATTCCCTGGTTTAATGTAAGTGTGATTTGTTAATTCATCATGAAATACTCACCGTGTATCTGTACATATGTGACGTCGCTCCTCTTCTTCACACTGCCTATTTGTACTTTACAGGTATAATTCCCAGAATCCTCCAGCTGAGCTGCGAGAACGCGGTATTGGTTGGATGGATTCCATCTCTTTACTTTCTTTCTTTCTCTGTAGAAAGCAAACTGCACATTTGTAGAAGGACTCAGGTTTGTGTCACACGTTATGGTCATGTCATCTCCTTCTAGTACATAAGGACTTACATGTATTTGTATGTTCACCTCTGCAAAAGAAATTGTAAATGTATTAATGTCTGAGCATTATAGCAACAGTTCCTATATTTTCCCTCCACAAACACTAGCAAGGCTATGCGTCATATCCTTTCATTTTCATCTTAGTTGGGCTAAGCAGTTAGCAGTGATGTACCAAAGTGGGACCATAAGACAGGCATTGAATGGGATGCAGTGGTTTATAAAAAGACCCACGTGCATCTGCTGCAAGTGAGATAACAACACAATTGAGGCACTTTTGTCAGATTTTTTAAAGCCAGTAAATAGTTGGCATGATAGGCAGGCAACAGTTAAAGACTGAAAGACAATGAACCAAGAACTGCAATTGCTGTAGTACATCGCATTAAAGGGAAAGTACCAAGCGATGGAGACTCTTAATACATAATCCCTGGATCGACTGTTCATGGATTGCTTATGCAAAACACATCCTCAAATAGTCTACTGATAGATAGATAGATATAATAGAGGATCAAACAACCACAATCTAAAATTGCCTATAAATATCAAGCTCGAACTGTAACACGCTCCCATGACTTGTGGGCCCCGGTAGATTAACCCCCAGCCCCCTTTGCTTGAGCTGTAAGAACACAGAACAAATCAAACTCTTATTTCATCTAGTTCTTAGTGTGAGTAAATGGTGAGCTCTCCACTGTATAGATGTAGCCTGTGCGCAGAGCAGTTTGACTTTTATTTGGTGGTTTTACTTTGGTGGTGCAGCTCTGTTGTACTTATTTGGGGTGTATCAGAAAGTCTACCATTAGGACTCATGACTACTTGTTACTATAAATGCCCACACTAAACCATATCAACCCCCCAAAAGAACTACACAAAAATCTTGTCTGGGGTTAATGGAGTAAAGAATAATTGCTGAGATCCAATGAAAGAGTTTCCCTATTGACCTGCGAGGGAAGAATTTATTTTCTGATTGAGTTGAATTTTCTTTAAATTAATTAAAACGATTTTCTGGCAGATGTATTGGCAGCCAAACCTGTTTCAGCCCAGGGCCGTCATCAGTATACTCTAATTTGAAAACCCTTTCCCCATTTGAAGATAAGTGTCCCCCTCTTTCCATCCCTGTGGGGTTAGGGTATCAAGGGATCTAATCCAACGGGCTTTCCTCCTTAGGCTGGGTATACACCATCACATATTTCCGTCAGACTGACTGATAGTGACATGTATCGTTCGGGTGGACGTAAATATCTGATGATGCATGTGCGGCCCGATTGTGATCTATCCCCACACAAACAGGCTCACTACAGTATCAAGTTTAAACTAGATAGGGGTGACCTGCTTCCTTGTAATGTTTAGCTACAGAACTGTTCTCCAAACCAATTACAGCCTGCCTCAAAGGCTGTATGTGGTTAGCATGTCTGTCTCCTAATGTGATGATTGCCATGTTGACATAATAGAGTCCACATGGATATGTTACGATATATATAACAAAATAAACCATTGCATGATTTTAAATTTGCCCACTATGTGGGTGGGGAAAATCCATTCCCACTGGTATGTGTCTGCAGGCTTTACAACCACCACATTTATAACATCCCCATTTATTGTGAGGTAACCAAGATAGTTGTTCTTTGCAGGGGCGGTTCAGCTCTGGTCTTTTAAACAGCTGATCGCTTGTTTGTTTCCTTTATACATGTAATCAGCAGTTTAAAGGGCATGTCCACCCCCAAAACTATAATCCCCCCCACTACTGGCCCCACCATGTAGTGTAGTTTAATCCTTACCTCACATCCCAGCTCCATATGGTTCTCCTGTAGTCCCCCCCCAAAGTCCCAAAAACTGCCCACCAGGAGGCTAGCAGAGTCCATATAAGACTCTGCCTCCTGTCTCGCCTCCAGGAGAAGTTTGGCATGCGTACTGCAGCCCTTCTCCCCCTCCCTCCCGATTAGGATTCCCTCCCCCAAGTGTAAATCCCTTTTTACCAAACATTGCCCCTGTCCCTTTTTACCAAACATAGTAATATCAGAAAATGCCCAGAACATTACTTACCTTCCCTCTTGCCTCCGCCGCACTGAACTCCCGGCAGCCGCGTCCATGATTGGCTGATAAAATAACTCCTTACTTGGCATTTAATTGATGACAACTTTCTGCAGCTAGAATAGTATTTTTATCAGTTGTTTTACTGTAGTTTTACTATTATAGGTTTGTGTCAAATTTGTTATGTTCAATGGAGATTCTGAGATCCAAGAAATCGATTTGTTGTTTATGGCTCTCCATTATAAACTGGATAGGAGTCTTAAGATTGTTTAACCTATATACTCAAGTACAAGTTGTTTCGAGTATAAGCAGAGGTACCTATTTTTACCCGAAAAATTAGTAAAACACTGATTGACTCAAGTATAGGCCAAGGGTAGAAATTATGACCACTGCTGCCTTCTGATTCTGTATTGTTTTGTGGCTTAAGTTGCTCTTTAAATGGACAGCTGAATTCCCATATATTAATCCGATACAGTAATAGCCAAATCCAGTACCAGTAACCCCCAATTCCTTGGCACTTCAGATGTTTGGAAACTACAACTCACAGCATGCTTTGGTTGCTGGGAATTGTAGTTTCTAAACATGTGGAGTGGCAAGGTTCAATAAACTTTTATTTAAGCTTACCATCAAATACAATTCTCCTGACCCCCATATAGTAAGGGGCCCTCTGACCCCCATATAGTAAAGGGCACTCAGACCCCCATATAGTAAAGGACACTCTGACCCCAATAGTTAAAAGGGTCACCTGAGAGTTGTAGTTTCAAGCTGTAATTTGCTTTGAACTAGCAGCCATTTTGCCCCAAACTGAGAAGACCCTTCAGATTTCTAGCATCCAGATGAGCAGTGACAGTGCTGAGTGAGTCCAGCAGCCAGAATACAGGAAGCAGGAAGGAGTGTAAAGGCAGATCAGCTCCTGTAACTTTCTATGCAGGTTAACACAGCGCCACCTACTGGTTACTATCTGCAATTGCAGCATTTGGATATAAATTAGGACTTGACCCGAGTATAAGCCGAGGTTAGGTTTTCAGGCTAATTTTAAAGCCTGAAAATCTCAACTTATATTCGAGTATATACGGTATGTGAGTTATAAAGTGTTTACAGTTTTCCTCTATCCCCTTCCAGACAATCAAGCCTTCTGTATATTGCCAGTTTGTCCCCAAATAGAGAGAAAATATACTCTTCTTTAAAATATTCCATGTAAAGATTAACAAATGAGGGCCCTAAATACTAGTGGAAATGGATTTTCCCCACCCACATAGTGGACAAAGAATTAAAATCAAGCCATGTTTGTCATGTTTAAAGGGCAAGTCCAGCCCTAAAATGAAAACTTACTTACAGGTAAATCGTTTGAAACTGTAATAGTTTGAAATGTGAAATATATAAGTCTAACCTGAAATCCTGCACAATGTCCTGTTTCCCCTGTTTCTGCTTCCTGGTTATTCCAGTTAGCAACTGTCAGTTATGGATTTGACAGTTGACATCACAGCCAATGACTGAATGTTAATCCCCTGTCTGCCCCTTCTGAGCATGCCCAGGCTCAGTACAGGCTCAGTACAGGTTTCTAAATTGCTCAGTTTCCATGAGGCATCCAGAAGCATAGCAGACATACAGTAATTAATTCATAGGGGAAAGTATGATATATCAACATATTTTAAAGAGGCCATTCTTTCTAAAAGATGTTATTATGAGGATGGAGTTGTCCTTTAAGTATATTTGTTATATACATCGTAACATTCCGATGTAGGCTCTATTATGTTGGCAAGTCAACCACCAAATTAAGGAGGAAAGCCCGTTAGGTTAGATCCCTTGATACTCTAACCCCAGGGGAAGTCAACATGCAACTGGTGTTATCCTGCTTTTTATAATATCTATTTCTGACTTGTAAGCTTCCACTAAAGGGATAGTTGGATCAAATGTATTCTAGACATTATTATAGATAATTGGACACAGATGGAGTGTGTGGTGTAATGCAGAGGAAGACGCCTTTGAAGCAAGTTAGTTACAAATGATTTTATCAGATGAAGGGGATCTTATGTATTGGTGCCTCAATGTATTAACATTATATTATTTATTGGGAGCTTATTCTACTACCAGTTACATATGGTTGCTTCCTTGTTCCATAGGTTGCAGATTACTGTTGGGGATTGACTATTATTTGAGATTCCTGACAGAGGAAAGAGGGTGGGTGTTGGGGAGGGAAAGGAGGGGCACTAACCTTCCAATGGGAGAGGGTTTTCAAATTGGAGTATTCCGATGACGGCCCTGTTTGGGCGGAAACACATAGATTTTGCACAATAGAAGTAGGGTTTTATAAGATCAGTGGAATGCACCATTTTCCATATTTCTATTAATGGTCAGAGAGTGATGAGGACCAGCGAGAGTTCAGCAATAGGGATGGCCGGTTCGCGGATCCGAACCCGGATCCACCGCGGATTTATCCCGTTCGCGAACGGCGGATTTTTCCGGATTTTCCGCCTTCCGAACTTCCGAACCGCAGATTTCTCGTATTTTCAAAAATTTTCGAAATTACGAGATTTCTAGTATTTTCGAAAATTTTGGAAAATACGCGTTTCACGTAAGCTTCTGCTGTCAACCACTCTGCCAATAGTTCTTTACTTTCAACAATCTTTTCCAATAAGACAGTCAGGAGCTATTGTCTCAGTTGTGACAATTTTTTTATTCACCCATCTTTATAATATTATTATTATTATTATTGGTTTATATAGCGCCAACATCTTCCGTGGCACTTTAGAATTACATAGTCATACATTACATGCAGGGTAATACATGTTATACAAAGTCATACATATTACATACACAAGTAATACATATTACATACACAGGTAATACATAATATAAGTAAACAGAGTGAGGAGTTTCTTACAGCAATACAATAGGAGAGAGGACCCTGCCCAAAGAGCTTACAGTCTACTGGAAATGAGGGTGGGACATTAGGTTGCAGGAATCGGTAGCTGTAAATTGATTGGCAGTGAAGTCCTCTTATTATCCACCTCCTCAGAGAAACATAATGTGAGTCAATTGAAATTTCAAGTGAGTACCCCCCTGAGGAGAGGAGGTAATAGGGTAAAGAAATTACAGGTACTGGAATTAAATGGATAAATCCATTAGATACTATATGGCCGAGGGCTATGAACAAAGACTGTTTATATGATATAGGGGAAAGCAGATATATACAAATAAGAGTGATTAGGATAACAAACCTAAGTTAAAATAGGGTTAATGCCCATAGAAGTATACCTATTAATGTCTATGTTGTAAAGGCGTAAATGTAAGAAAGTCATAAAATGGTTTTAATTGTGATATAGTTTACTGTGGCCCAAGACACTAATGGTAAATGGTCTCAGGGCTGGTCCAGTCCAGTTTAGATCAATTAATTCCCTGTGGCTGGAGCTCACTAATTAAAAGGGCAGGTGTAGCCTGCTTTGGGGAAGAGTCTGATCAGGCAAGGAGCCTGTGGGTCTGCAAGCAGCCAGATCAGTACCGCTAAGTGTCAGAGTTGTAAACCCCAGTAAGAGATTGGGTACAACCAGCTAATTCTCCAGGGATGTCCAAACTTCACAAAATCCGGTCCGTTCAAGGATCCGCAAATTTTCCAGAAAATTAGAAAATCCGCGAGCGGACCCATTAAAATCAAAGTTCGGAAAAATCCGCATTCGAAAATACGAGGATTCTTCGAAAATACCAGGATTCTTCTAAATTACGAGGATTTTTCAAAAATACGAGGATTCTTCGGAAATACGGACACAAAAATGTGGCTTGCTCTGTCCAAAAATGTGTAAAATCTGTGAAATTTTAGAAAATATGAGAAATCGAAAACGCGGTTCGGAAAAGTTCGGAAGGCCGAAATCCGGAATATCCGCCGTTTGCAAATGAGGGTAATCCGCCGCGGATCCAGGTTCGGATCCGCGAACCGGGCCATCACTATCCAGGGAGAGACACAGAGCTGTGTGAGTACTGGACTGTGAGTGTTCAAACAGTCAGGGACACTTATTGTGTATTAGTAAGGCCAGTGTGGCATAGGATTTATTATTGTATTGTGTGAGCTAATACACTAAATAAACCTGACTGAGGTTGCCTGTTCGTGTGTTAAATTGTGCCCAAAGGACCTGGGAGACACGGTCCGTACTTCCTGAAATGTTACAATGTATATTTATTCAGAAAAGTCAGGAATTACTTTTAACTGAGTATGTTTTTAAAATAACCTATGTATATCATGTAATAAATGTTAGTATACATTATGTACCACTATGCACTTTATATAAGTAAGTTATATATTCGATATTAGCACTTTTTTGAAGGCACTTTATAAAGGAAAGTATTGCACAGTGCACAATATCACTTTAAACTGAAGCACCTTGATGTCTGAATCACCAATTGTTTAAATGGATAATGGAGGGTGGAACCCTACGCACTGAAGGATCTAAAAGTTATGTTTGTTCACTAGTGTGAGGCATGAGAAAGGGAAGAGATCTGCTCGGAACTTTGCCATTTGTGTATAAAGATGGGGGAATACAAAATTATCACAACTGCAACAATAGTTCCCGATTGTCTTATTAGAAAAGTTTAATATGGCAAGGTATTGTCCTTTAGATACCAGGGGTGGAATATTACGATACGGCTGTAACATACAGTAATGTTGCAAACAAGAAATACGGATAACATTCAATGTTTTCAAATGTGGGGAGATCTTATGGTTATGTTGCCATCAGAAACCTGCAGTATTGGTGATTAACCACATCGTGGGTTTATAAATAGGTCCCTTTTTGTTACTTCAATATCACTTATATAGTAGAGATGAAGTTCGGGTACAATTCGAACTGGGTTATGATTGGAACTCCATCTAAGCAGTTCAGAAATTTTGGAACTTTCAGATCTCGGAACTTTCCATTTTTTCGGTGACCTCAAAAACACGGAGTTACATTCGAGGGTTAAAAAATATATGAGGCTGCTTTTGGTAACCCTCAAAATTAGCCTCATATGTTCAGTAAGTCTCGAAATTAGCCTCACTTTATTTGGTAACCCTTGAGAGTAACCTCATATATTCAGTAACTCTTGAAATTAGCCTCACATTATTTGGTAACCCTCCAGAGTAGCCTCATATATTCAGTAACTCTTGAAATTAGCCTCACATTATTTGGTAACCCTTGAGAGTAGCCTCATATATTCAGTAACTTTTGAAATTAGCCTCACATTATTTGGTAACCCTTGAGAGTAGCCTCATATATTCAGTAACTCTTGAAATTAGCCTCACATTATTTGGAACCTGAGAGTGCCTCAATATTCAGTAACTCTTGAAATTAGCCTCACATTATTTGGTAACCCTCCAGAGTAGCCTCATATATTTGGTCATCATCGAAAGTAACAAAGTAACTTTGCATATTCAGTAAGTTCTATGTACGTGTTCCCAAGACCATTTCCCAGGTCCCGATGTCATCTAAACTAACTTACTATTACTATTTCTACCTTAAATTTGACTTGAACTTTCAGATTTTTTTTTTTTTCCTATTGACTTCTATGGGTCAGTTTTTTTTCCAGAATTCCGAAAATCCAAAAACAGAACCAAACTCACTGGTTTTGAACATCTCTATTACATAGTTAAAAGGGCACAGGAAAACGGAAATCCTCTAGTGTTTCTTATATAGGCAGAAATGGTAGGTAGAACAAAACTTATCCTAGAGGTTTAAGTTGTAAAGACCCTTTCATAAAACACACTATCTACTGCAAATAGACCACAGTTCCTATAAGAGTTTTTATGCATGTGATTTAGGTTTGTGATTTATGCATGTGATTATACTGTAGTAGCTCTCGGTTGGTCAATGAATAAAATCTCTGGTAGATTTCTAACCGTGATTGGGGGTGTTAAAGCAAACGTGCCGTCCATCAATTGTTGGGTTGGAAAATAAAAAGATACTGTAATTCAGAGAGACCTGAGTTTATCAGTCGGGAATTGAAAAGTTACTGCCTGATAAATCTTGTGGCAGATTGAAGATCAAACGTGATTTTTAGGAGCGATCAGCAGCGTGAAAAAAATATAACCAAATATCGTCCTCTGCAGTCATTTGCCCCAAAATATTGATCCCTGCGCACAAGCCATAATTTGTGAAAGAGTAATTCATTATTTTAATTAGTTAAACCCTTTACAGGCCATGTACTGTAAACACTTTGTTGGCCATGTTCTGTAAACACTTTGCAGGCCATGTGTATCAACTGTATATGTTACAGCAGTTGGTTACTCAGTGAATAGTATTATCTGTAGCAACAAACCTACAGTGTGTTGTACACATATAAACCCACACACTACAAATTTTCCAAGACCTATAAATGGGAAGATAACTTTAGATTACTGCCAGACATACATACGCTATATTTAGCTATGTCA
The DNA here is from genome assembly GCA_019447015.1 of Hymenochirus boettgeri. Lineage (NCBI taxonomy): Eukaryota > Metazoa > Chordata > Amphibia > Anura > Pipidae > Hymenochirus > Hymenochirus boettgeri. The sequence continues at coordinate 325,475,152 of CM033476.1, read as the reverse complement.
CATCAAGAGCATATGAAAAATCACATAACGGTTCTCACTAAATATTACTTCCCTTAAAAAGAGTTAGTGGCAATCAAAATCTCGATAAACAAAACAGATTCCCAACTGGTTGAAAAGCCGTTTAAACACCATTGGACAACCCTATTCTATAAATGTGTTGTATTCCGTTTGTTCAACTGGACTTGAAGTTTAGTTTTTGAAGACGTTTCGCTAGTCATCCGACTTAATCTCTCGATTCAGAATGACTTGTACAAGAATCTGTTGTCAATAGATAACCTTGAATGTGTCCCAATCAGGATGTAACAACAAGGGGTCAGGGACCTCCATATAACAGCAAGGGGTCAGGGACCTCCATATAACAGCAAGGGGTCAGGGACCTCCATATAACAGCAAGGGGTCAGGGACCTGCATATAACAGCAAGGGGTCAGGGACCTGCATATAACAGCAAGGGGTCAGGGACCTCCATATAACAGCAAGGGGTCAGGGACCTCCATATAACAGCAAGGGGTCAGGGACCTCCATATAACAGCAGGGGGTCAGGGACCTCCATATAACAGCAAGGGGTCAGGGACCTCCATATAACAGCAAGGGGTCAGAGACATTGACTCCAAACGGCAATCGGAAAGTATCCCTGGATCAACCAGATCTATATGCATTAATAGCAGTAATTCTTGTGTGAATCATTTAGCCATGATTCTGCTATACCAATCACATCATACCTTTCCTTTAAAGCTATTATTTCAAGTTTCCAGCCAGACTTCTTGCATTTGTAAACATACATTTTAGATTATCAATTGATTAACTTCCATACATGTTCGTACATGCCTCCTTATCATCTATGCTCCCCCTCCCCCTTCTCTGTCCTCCATTGTACTATTAGCCCCCTGACCCCTAACTTCTCTATCTACCCCTGTGTAGTTCAATGTACCTCCATATAACAGCAAGTGGTCAGGAACCTTTATATAACAGCAAGTGGTCAGGGACCTCCATATACCAGCAAGGGGTGAGGGACCTCCATATACCAGCAAGGGGTCAGGGGCCTCCATATTACATCAAGGGGTCAGGGGCCTCCATATACCAGCAAGGGGTGAGGGACCTCCATATACCAGCAAGGGGTGAGGGACCTCCATATACCAGCAAGGGGTCAGGGGCCTCCATATAACATCAAGGGGTCAGGGGCCTCCATATAACATCAAGGGGTCAGGGGCCTCCATATAACAGCAAGGGGTCAGGGGCCTCCATATAACAGCAAGGGGTGAGGGGCCTCCATACAACAGCAAGGGGTTCACCCGGGCCCGAACGCATACACATGGACGATTCTCTGCCGAAACAACTGTTCATCACAGGTAGAGGTCGTAGGTCATAGCAGGCTGTTTGTAGCAGCAACCTTAGGGAGGTAGCCAATATGCAATTAGAATTGTTTGTGCACTAGAATTCTATTGTTTGTATGTATTATATTTTTGATCTCTAGTTTCACTTTAATATGGATGCACAACAGCCCAAATTTTTTATATATAGGGTCGTGGCTCGGGCGCACATAGTACGTGTGTACTTAAGTCTGTTATCTACCAGAATTTGTGGTGGACACTAGCTCCACTTTACGGGCCGCCTCCACGGTCAGGGAAGTCCTGGGGAGGCGCATGCCAGACATAGTGGGGGCGGAGCCAACGCCCAGCCTGGTGGAAGCCTCACAACTCTCCCATAGAGCTAGGAGGGAGTCTTCCTCGTCAAGTGGAAGATCGAGACGGGGAAGGCAGGGCAGGTCTCAACGGAGGCACCATAGGGAGTGTTCGGCCTCCAGTGCTCGCAGGAGCACCAGACAGTGCTCCCAGTGCCATTCCAGGGCATCAAGGAGGGATGCGCCTGCGAGGGGTAAATACTCCTTTTCGGATTCTTCTTCTTCTCACCGAAAAGGGGTCATGGGCACAGGCATAGAAGGAGGTCCAGGTCATCCGTCAGAGGCAGTTCCAGACATGAACAGGTGACCCAACATTGGGCCCCAGTTGCCAGCCTTGGGATCTTCGACCGGTGAGTTATCTTGTGCTGGGGCTTGGGGTGGATCCATGGGTGGGCACCAGAGTGAGGGACCTTGGTTGGCAGTTTTAAAGGCTATGTTGGATAATGCCGGGGCACCCACTTCAGGTACGGATGCCCCAAGCTCTGCTCCAGGGGGAGTTACATCGCTCCCGCTTGCGAAATCACCAGCAAATTCAGAAGCCTTTAAGGAGGCCTTTTTCTGTGGCTTGGCACCTCTTGGTTCTCACTTGTCCTCAGAATGTGGACATTTGGTCCCTTATCTCAATTGACAGCCCTTCCGTGGATAAGGAGAGGAAGTTTGAGAAGGGAAAAGAAAAGGAGCCAAGGGTTGCAAGAACTTTTGGCAATTGGGTTCAGGCTTTCTGCGTGCTGGCAAGTATTGTGGGAAGGGGCCATCCGGAACAGAGCGCAGATCTTTTCGTATACCTGGACCAGATTTTCGGAGCGTATAAGATTCGCGGAGGCTCCGCCTGGTGGAGGTATGACAAGGAGTTCCAACAGCATCTGGCTCTAAGACCTGAGGTTGGTTGGAACTCCAAGGCCACTGACGCATGGATCAGGCTAATGACGGCCCCTAGGGCCTCTTTCCCCCTGTCCTCGTCAGCACAAGCCTCTTGCTTCCAGTCAGGGCTCTGGCAGGAGAGCAGGCCCATGTTGGCTGTATAATCAAGGCCAGTGTCATTTCAGGCCAGTGTGGAGGTTCAAGCATGATTGTTCAGTGTGTGCGGGCACCGTCTATGCAGCAAACCGGTGTTTTCGAAGGCAAAGGGCACAGCAGAATTCATCCTCCTTCGGTGGCCAGGAGAACACCGGTGAACGTGGCCGCGATGGAAGGTTGGCTCGACCACTACCCCAAGAGGGAGGAAACAGGCCTACTTAGGTCTGGCTTCACGACAGGTTTTCAAAATTCCATTTGTTTATTCCCCGTTTCCCCACTTTTCTAATAACTTGAAGTCTGTTCGAGAGTTACCAGCAGTAGCAAAAGACAAACTGCACTCGGAGGTGAGCCTGGGGCGAGTTGCTGGACCTTTCTTGGAGCTCCCTTTTCCTAATCTTCGGATTTCTCCCCTTGGTGTGGTACCCAAGAAGGAGCCAGGAAAATACAGGTTAATTCATCATCTGTCCTTCTCCAAGGGCTCCAGTGTAAATGATGGTATATCCAAGGCCTTAACTTCCGTTTCATATGTATCCTTTGACAGGGCAGTAGAAGTAGTCAGAGAGGCAGGGCGGGGGCCGCTGTTAGCAAAATCAGATATTGAGTCTGCATTTAGATTGTTACCGGTTCATCCCAGTTGTTTTCACTTGTTGGGATGTCAACTTGAGGGCCAATCATTTTACGTTATGTGCCTACCCATGGGCTGCTCCATATCCTGCTCTTATTTCGAACTGTTCAGTTCCTTTCTGGAATGGATGGTGCGTTGTGAGACCGGATCTTAAGCCATAATTGACTCTCTAGATGATTTTCTATTTGTGGGCCCCGCAGGCTCTCCGCGATGCAAATTCTTGTTAAACAACTTCAGAATACTTATGAAACGTATAGGGGTGCCTCTCTCAGCCGAGAAAACCATAGGCCCAGTTAAAATATTATTGTTCTTAGGCATAGAAATTGATACTTAAGAAATGTTTTTTCGGCTCCCTCAGCAGAACATAGCTGAGATCAGCCTAGTGGGTACATTTTTAGTGGCCAAAAAGGTAACCTTACGGCATGTCCAGTCATTACTAGGTTCCCTAGTTTTTGCTTGCTGAATTAGCAAGTCTTCAGCCGCAGGTTAGCATGGGCCATGAGGGGGCTAACCAGCCAGACGCATCATGTTAGAATCAACAAAGCCCTAAAAGCGGATCTCAAGGTGTGGAGATCCTTTTTGCTAACTTATAACGGAAAGACTTGCTGTCAGGAGCGAGAGGTTTATAATGAAGCCTTGGAGTTATATACCGACGCGGGGGGCTGACGGTAAGGCGTGGTGTGCGGAGGCATGGCATGAATGGCATGAAACATGGGTGAATCTGGGCTGGTGTAAGAATTATTATGGGGTGCAGAGATGCGGAATCGGAGGATTTGTTTTTGGTCTGACAATATGGTCGTGGTTCAGGCCATCAGCAATTTCTCCTCCAGTTTTGGCCTTGTTGCCTGGAACATAACATCCTCTTTAAAGCCAGGTATATCCCAGGTACCAATAATATGATTGCTGACGCCTTATCACGTTTTCAATGGCAGGTTTTTCAGTCCCCGGCACCATTGGTCAAGGAAGATGTTCCTTGCCCGTCGGCCCTCTGGAACATCGCGGAGGAAACTTGAGCCAGCTGATTCAGGCGTTGGTTGCTCAATCCACTTGGTCCAGTCATGGTAAGGCATGGGGGGAATGGGTTGAACTTGTTCAGAATCAGCTATGGGAAGACGAGCATGTAAGGTGGGATAGCTTACTATGTTATTTATCACAATTGCACGAGCAGGGTTGCTCTGCCTTAGTCGCCCAGCGTAGAATGTCAGGACTGTCCTTTTTCTTCAAGCTTTTGGGATGGAAGGATATTACAAAAGAATTCTTGGTTACCTCCATTTTAAAAGGTTGGAGAAAGGAACATGTTTCGAGGGAGTCCAGATGCCCTATTTCCTTCAACTTACTAACCCGCCTATGGTCGGTTTTAGAAGAGGTCACTAGGGATGCATACAAGTGCTCGTTACTCAGGGCCAGCTTTGTGTTAGCCTTTTTCGGGGCCATGCGGATAAGCGAGCTGGTTCCTCCTAGCCGGTTCCCACAGGGGGGGTTATTGAGGGAGGATGTAGTGGTCAAGGAGTCCCTAGTGCAAATTCGTATTTCTATGTCAAAAACTGATATATTCGGCGCTGGGTCATGTTTTTCGTTATTCCCCTTACAGTCTACCTGCTGCCCAGTAGCTTATCTGAAGACCTATTTAATGATTAGAAGAACAGAGGTTCAATTTTTGGTGCATGCTGACGGCTTGCCTTTAACCAAAATCCATTTTGAAGCCGTCTTAAAATCCGCACTGCGCCGCTTGGATTTAAATCCAAAAGATTTCGGCACCCATTCCTTTTGTATAGTTTTCGCCTTATTCATTGCGTTAAGTGTGGTATCACTGTGAAAAGTGAGATTGCTTTCTAGTGTAATTTCAGAGCTTTTTTTCACTTTTTTAATTTAAAGCCATTTATAAATACCGTATATACCCGAGTATAAGTCGATCCGAGTATAAGCCGAGGTACCTATTTTTACCTGAAAAATTTGTAAAAACTGATTGACTCGTGTATAAGTTGAGGGTAGAAATTATCACCACTTCTGCCTTCTGATTCTGTGTTGTTTTTAGGCTTTAGTTGCCCTTTAAATGGACAGCAGAATTCCCATATATGAATCCCATACAGTAATAGCCAAATCCAGTACCAGTAACCTCCAATTCTTTGGCACTCCAGATGTTTGGAAACTACAACTCCCAGCATGCTTTGTTGCTGGGAGTTTCAGTTTCTAAACATGTGGAGTGGCAAGGTTCAATAAACTTTTAATTAATCTTACCATCATTTACAATTCTCCTGAACCCCATATTGTAAAGGGCCCTCTGACCCCCATATAGTAAAGGGAACTCTGACCCCCATATAGCATACCCTCCAAGATTTTCCCGGTATTGTACCCTTTTTAAAACGGGAGTACCGGGCATAACAAAAGTACCGGCTTGTACCGGGTGCCTGGCATGTGTACCGCCCGATCATGTGTGCGCCAGTTACTCGGCTGCACAGTGCTACCGTTACTGGCTTGGGCTAGATATTTGGGGGCGGAGCAATGGGTGGGGTTTGGGCAGAGCAATTGGGTGGGGTTTGGGCGGAGCAAGGGGTGTGTCAAAGCGTACCATTTTCTTTCTTGGGAATGTTGGAGGGTATGATATAGTAAAGGACACTCTGTCCCCAATAATTACAAATGTCACCTGAGAGTTGTAGTTTCAAGCTGTCATTGGCACTGTACTAGCAGCTGTTTTTTGCCCCAAACTGAGGAGACCCATCACATTTACAGCATCCAGTGACAGTGCTGAGTGAATCCAGCAGCCAGAATACAGGAAGCAGGAAGTGTAAAGGCAGATCGGCTCCTGTAACTTTCTATGCAGGTTAACACAGCGCCACCTACTGGTTACTATCTGCAATTGCAGAATTTGGATCTAAATTAGGACTTGACCCGCTAATTTTAAAGCCTGAAAAATTCGACTTATACTCGAGTATATACGGTAGGTGGATTTTCGCCTTTTTGCTCCTTATCTCCCTTTTGTTGCATTTTTTGCAGTTTTAACAGAATTTTTGCCAAACATCATTACTTACTGGAATGTATGGAATGGAGCTTTTTCAGCATTATTAGTGCTACTTTTTGCTAGATAATTTTCACTTTTGGTGAAAATTCGCCTTTTTAATAACTGATGAAAGGAAAAGATAAAAGTTTAAAAAATTATGGTAAAGGCTGGTGGGGAAAAAGCAAAAATAATGCTTTATAAATATGTCCCTCAGACTCCCATTTGATTTTATTGGTAAATAAAGAAAATCGGAACATTAAAAAAAAAAAAAAAAAATTCTTAAAAAAGCGAAATCTCAGATCGTATTACAGTAAATTCTGGAAAATAGTCTAACTACCCCCCTGAATACTTATTAGTATTAAGAAACACTCCACAATGTACTGACACCTCCATGGACCCATTGGCAGGCTAAATAAATGGCCACATATGCGTTTTCGCCACCTCAGACTTGGCGAATTGGAATGGCTGAACTTAACGCAAAAATACACTTTTTGGCATTTTATAAATATGCTTGAGCGGTTACCGCAGCGATGTATGGCGAAAAGCGAAATTTAGCGGTAATGACCTTTCACCACTGGTTATCACTGTTTTATAAATAGCGAAAAGGCCAAATTAGGCGAAAACGCTATGCCCCCTAGATATTGATTTCAATCTACCAGAGTCTCTAAAGCTGGGTACACACACTAACGATAAAGCCCCGATACCGTCGGATCTGACGGTATCGGGGCTTTATCGTTAGGTGTGTACGCTCGTTTCCCGAACGAGCGCGCGGCCGGCAAACGATCGGGTCGGCCGAACGCTCGTTCGGGAAAGGCCGAAAATTTCCATCGGCCACGCTAGACTCCCTATAGAGGAGTCTAGCGCGGCCGATGGAAACACACAGTCCCGAGCATTCTCCTTATGAAGTTCATAGGGACTGTGTGTATACAGATCTTGCAGATCCTGTCTGTCATCTTTCAGAAATCTGGACTGTGTGTACCTAGCTTTACAGATTGCATTCCATCTGCATACCCTCCAACATCAACCCTTTAACAGTTACACTTATAGAAACAAATACCCTCCAACATCAATCCTTTAACAGTTACACTTATAGATACACATACCCTCCAACATCAACCCTTTAACAGTTACACTTATAGAAACACATACCCTCCAAAATCCCCCCTTTAATAGTTACACTTATAGAAACACATACCCTCCAACATCAATCCTTTAACAGTTACACTTATAGATACACATACCCTCCAACATCAACCCTTTAACAGTTACACTTATAGAAACATATACCCTCCAACATCAATCCTTTAACAGTTACACTTATAGAAACACAAATTACAAGTTCAGTACATTCAGCCAGGGTAATAATTTGTTTTAATTTTTTATTTTAATTGAACATGTGATACAAAGTCATACATATACATAACAAGTAATACATATTACATACACAGGAATACAATAATATAAGTAAACAGAGTGAGGAGTTTCTTACAGCAAACAATAGGAGAGAGGACCCTGCCCAAAGGACTTACAGTCTACTGGAAATGAGGGTGGGACATTAGGTTGCAGGAATCGGTAGCTGTAAATTGATGGCAGTGAAGTCCTCTATTATCCACCTCCTCAGAGAAACATAATGTGAGTCAATTGAAATTTCAAGTGAGTACCCCCCTGAGGAGAGGAGGTAATAGGGTAAAGAAATTACAGGTATGGAATTAAATGGATAAATCCATTAGATACTTTATGGCCGAGGCTATGAACAAAGACTGTTTATATGATTAGGGGAAAGCAGATATATACAAATAGAGTGATTAGGTAACAACCTAAGTAAAAATAGGGTTAATGCCCATAGAAGTATACCTATTAATGCTATGTTGTAAGGCGTAATGTAAGAAAGTCATAAAATGGTTTTAATTGTGATATAGTTTACTGTGGCCAAGACACTAATGGAAATGGTTCTCAGGCTGGCCAGTCCAGTTAGATCAATTAATTCCCTGTGGCTGGGAGCTCACTAATTAAAAGGGCAGGTGTGAGCCTGCTTTGGGGAAGAGTGATCAGGCAAGGAGCTGTGGGTCTGCAAGCAGCCAGATCAGTTACCGCTAAGTGTCAGAGTTGTAAACCCCAGTAAGAGATTGGGTACAACCAGTAATTCTCCAGGGATGTCCAAACTTCACAAAATCCGGTCCGTTCAAGGATCCGCAAATTTTCCAGAAAATTAGAAAATCGCGCGGGACCCATTAAAATCAAAGTTCGGAAAAAATCCGCATTCGAAAATACGAGGATTCTTCGAAAATACCAGGATTCTTTCAAATTACGAGGATTTTCAAAAATACGAGGATTCTTCGGAATACGGACACAAAAATGTGGCTTGCTTCGTCCAAATGTGTAAAATCTGTGAATGAAATTTAGAAAATATAGAAAACGAAACGCGGTTCGAAAAGTTCGGAAGGCCGAAATCCGGAATATCCGCGTTTGCAAATGAGGGATAATCCGCCGCGGATCCAGGTTCGGATCCGCGAAGGGCCATCAATATCCAGGGAGAGACACAGAGCGTGTGAGTAGTATGGACTGTGAGTGTTCCAAACAGTCAGGGACACTTATTGTGTATTAGTAAGGCCAGTGTGGCATAGGGATTTATTATTGTATTGTGTGAGCGCTACTACCCTAAATAACGACTGAGGTTGCCTGTTCGTGTTTAAATTGTGCCCAAAGGACCTGGGAGACACGGTCCGTACTTCTGAAATGGTACAATGTATATTTATTCAGAAAAGTCAGGATTACTTTAACTGAGTATGTTTTAAATAACCATGTATATCATGTAATAAATGTTAGTAACATTATGTACCACATATGCACTTATAAAGTAAGTTAATATTCGATATTAGCACTTTTTGAGCACTTTATAAAGGAAAGTATTGCACAGTGCACAATATCACTTTAATAACTGAAGCACTGATGTCTGAATCACCAATTGGTAAATGGATAATGGAGGGTGGAACCTACGCACTGAAGGATCTAAAAGTTATGTTTGTTTCATCGTGTGAGGCAGGAGAAAGGAAGAGATCTGCTCGGAACTTTGCCATTGTGTATGATAAAGATGGGGGAATACAAAATTATCACAACTGCAACAATAGTTCCCGATTGTCTTATTAGAAAGTTTAATATGGCAAGCGGTATTGTCCTTTAGATACAAGGGTGGAATATACGATACGGCTGTAAATACAGTAAGTTGCAAACAAGAATACGGATAACATTCAATGTTCAAATGTGGGAGATGATTTGGTTATGTTGCATCAGAAACTGCAGTATGGTGATAACCACATCGGGGTTTATAAATAGGTCCCTTTTTGTTACTCAATATCACTTATATAGTAGAGATGAAGTCGGGTACAATTCGAACTGGGTATGATTGGAACTCCATCTAAGCAGTTCAGAAATTTTGGAACTTTCCAATCTCGGAACTTTCCATTTTTTCGGTGACCTCACAAAAACCCGAGTTACATTCGAGGGTTAAAAAATATATGAGGCTGCTTTTGTGGTAACCCTCAAAAAAGCCTATATGTTCAGTAAGTCTCGAAATTAGCCTCACTTTATTTGGAACCCTTGAGAGTAACCTTATATAGTCAGAACTCTTGAAATTAGCCTCACATTATTGGTAACCTCCATCAGAGTAGCCTCATATATCAGTAACTCTTAAAATTAGCCTCACATTATTTGGTACCCTCCAGAGTAGCCTAATATATTCGAATCTTGAAATTAGCCTCACATTATTTGGTCACCTTGAGAGTAAGCCTCATATATTCAGTAACTTTTGAAATTAGCCTACATATTTGGTAACCTTGAGAGTAGCCTCATATATTCAGGAACTTTGAAATTAGCCTCACATATTTGGTAAACCTTGAGAGTAGCCTATATATATCAGTAACTTTGAAATTAGCCTCACATTTTGGTAACCCTCCAAGTAGCCTCATATATTTGGTCATCATCGAAGTAACAAAGTAACTTTGCATATCACGTAAGTTCTATGGACGTGTTCCCAAGACCATTCCCAGGCCCGATGTCATCTAAACTAAACTTACTATTACTATTTCTACCTTAAATTTGACTTGAACTTTCAGATTTTTTTTTTTTTCTATTGGACTTCTAGGGTCAGTTTTTTTCCAGAATCCGAAAATCCAAAAACAGAACAACTCACTGGTTTTGACATCATCTATTTACATAGTAAAAGGGCACGGAAAAGGAAATCCTCTAGTTTTCTTATATAGGCAGAAAATGGTAGTAGAACAAAACTATCTAGAGGTTTAAGTTGTAAAGACCCTTTCATAAAAACACTATCTACTGCAAATAGACCACGTTCCTAAAGAGTTTTTATGCATGTGATTTAGGTTTGTGATTTATGCATGTGATTATACTGTAGTAGCTCTCGGTGGTCAATGAATAAAATCTCTGGTAGATTTCAACCGTGATTGGGGGTTTTAAAGCAAACGTGCCGTCCATCAATTGTTGGGGGTTGGAAAATAAAAAGATACTGTAATCGAGAGACCTGAGTTTATCAGTCGGAATTGAAAAGTTACTGCTGATAAATCTTGTGGCAGATTGAAGATCAAACGGTGATTTTTAGGAGCGATCAGCAGCGTGAAAAAAATATAACCAAATATCGTCCTCGCAGTCATTGCCCCAAAATATTGATCCCTGCGCACAAGCCATAATTTGTGAAAGAGTAATTATTATTTTAATTAGTTAAACCCTTTACAGGCCATGTACTGTAACACTTTTGGCCATGTTCTGTAAAACACTTTGCAGGCCATGTGTACAACTGTATATGTTACAGCAGTTGGTCTAGCGTGAATAGTATATCTGTAGCAACAAACCACAGTGTGTGTACACATATAAACCCACACACTACAAATTTCCAAGACCTATAAATGGGAAGATAACTTTAGTTACTGCCAGAACATACATACGCTATATTTAGCTGTCACATCAAGAGCATCATGAAAAATCACATAACGGTTCTCACTAAATATTACTTCCCTTAAAAAGAGTTAGTGGCAATCAAAAATCTCGATAAACAAAACAGTTCCCAACATGGTGAAAAGCCGTTAAAAACCATGGACAACCCTATTCATAAATGTGTTGTATTCCGTTTGTTCAACTGGACTTGAAGTTAGTTTTTGAAGCGTTTCGCTAGTCATCCGACTTAATCTCGATTCAGAATGACTTGACAAGAATCTGTGTCAATAGATAACCTTGAAGTTGTCCCAATCAGGATGTAACAACAAGGGGTCAGGGACCTCCATATAACAGCAAGGGGTCAGGGTACTCCATATTACAGCAAGGGGTCAGGGACCTCCATATAACAGCAAGGGGTCAGGGACCTGCATATAACAGCAAGGGGTCAGGGACCTGCATATAACAGCAAGGGTCAGGGACCTGCATAAACAGCAAGGGGTCAGGGACCTCATATAACAGCAAGGGGTCAGGGACCCATCCATCATAAACAGCAGGGGGTCAGGGACCTCCATATAACAGCAAGGGTCAGGGACCTCCATATAACAGCAAGGGGTCAGAAGACATTGACTCAAACGGCAAATCGGAAAGTATCCCTGGATCAACCAGATCTATATGCATTAATAGCAGTAATTCTTGTGTGAATCATTTTGCCATGATCTGCTTACCAATCACATTATACCTTTCCTTTAAAGCTATTATTTCAAGTTCCAGCCAGACTTCTTGCATTTGTAAACATACATTTAGATCTATCAATGATTAAATTCCATACATGTTCGTACAGCCTCCTTATCATCTATGCTCCCCCTCCCCTTCTCTGTCTCCATTGTACTATTAGCCCCCTGACCCCTAACTCTCTATCTACCCCTGGTAGTTCAATGGACCTCCATATAACAGCAAGTGGTCAGGAACCTTTATATAACAGCAAGTGGTCAGGGACCTCCATATACCAGCAAGGGGTGAGGGACCTCCATATAACAGCAAGGGGTCAGGGGCCTCCATATTACCTCAAGGGTCGGGGCTCCATACAGCAAGGGGGGGACCTCATATACCACAAGGGGTGAGGGACCTCCCTATACCAGCAAGGGGTCAGGGCCTCATATAAACATCCAGGGGTCAGGGGCCTCCATATAACATCAAGGGGTCAGGGGCCTCATATAACAGCAAGGGGTCAGGGCCTCCATATAACAGCAAGGGGTGAGGGGCCTCCTACAAACAGCAGGGTTCACCCGGGCCCGAACAGCAACACATGGACGATTCTCTGCCGAAACAACTGTTCATCACAGGTAGAGGTCGTAGGTCATAGCAGGCTGTTTGTAGCAGCAACCTTAGGGAGGGTAGCCAATATGCAATTAGAATTGTTTGTGCACTAGAATCTATTGTTTGTATGTATATTATTTTTGATCTCAGTTTCACTTTATATGGATGCACAACAGCCCAAATTTTTTATATAGGGTCGTGGGTCGGGCGCACACATAGTACGTGTGTACTTAGTCTGTACTACCAGAATTTGGTGGTGGACACTAGCTCCACTACGGGCCGCCTCCACGGTCAGGGAAGTCCTGGGAGGCGCATGCCAGACATAGTGGGGGCGGAGCCAAACGCCCAGCCGGTGGAAAGCCTCACCACTCTCCCATAGAGCTAGGAGGGAGCTTCCCTCGTCAAGTGGAAGATCGAGACGGGAAGGCAGGGCAGGTCTCAACGGAGGCACATAGGATGTGTTGGCCCCAGTGCTCGCAGGAGCACCAGACAGTGCTCCCAGTGCCATTCCAGAGGCATCAAGGAGGATGCGCTGCGAGGGGTTAAATACTCCTTTTCGGATTCTTCTTCTTCTCACCGAAAAGGGGTATGGGCACAGGCCTAGAAGGAGGTCCAGGTCATCCGTCAGAGGCAGTTCCAGACATGAACAGGTGACCCAACATTGGGCCCCAGTTGCCAGCCTTGGGATCTTCGACCGGTGAGTTATCTTGTGCTGGGGCTTGGGGTGGATCCATGGGTGGGCCCAGAGTGAGGGACCTTGGTTGGCAGTTTTAAAAGGCTATGTTGGATAATGCCGGGGCACCCACTTCAGGTACGGATGCCCCAAGCTCTGCTCCAGGGGGAGTTACATCGCTCCCGCTTGCGAATAACCAGCAAATTCAGAAGCCTTAAGGAGGCCTTTTTCTGTGGTTGGCACCTCTTGGTTCTCACTTGTCCTCAGAATGGGACATTTGGTCCCTTATCTCAATTGACAGCCCTTCCGTGGATAGGAGAGGAAGTTTGAGAAGGGAAAGAAAAGGAGGCCAAGGGTTGCAAGAACTTTTGGCAATGGGTTCAGGCTTGTTGCGTGGCTGGCAAGTATTGGGGGAAGGGGCCATCCGGAACAGAGCGCAGATCTTCGTTTATACCTGGACCAGATTTCGGAGCGTAAAGATTCGCGGAGGCTCCGCTGGTGGAGGTATGACAAGGAGTTCCAACAGCATCTGGCTCAAGACCGAGGTGGTTGGAACTCAAGGCACTGACGCATGGATCAGGCTAATGACGGCCCCTAGGGCCTCTTTCCTGTCCTCGTCACGCACAAGCCTCTTGCTTCCAGTCAGGGCTCTGGCAGGAGAGCCAGGCCCATGTTGGCTGTTAATCAAGGCAGTGTCATTTCAGGCCAGTGTGGAGGTTCAAGCATGATTGTTCAGTGTGTGCGGGCACCGTCTATGCAGCCAAACCGGTTGTGTTTCGAAGGCAAGGGACAGCAGAATTCATCCTCTTCGGTGGCCAGGAGAACACCGGTGACGTGGCCGCGATGGAAGTTGGCTCGACCACTACCCAGAGAGGAGGAAACAGGCCTACTTAGGTCTGGCTTCACGACAGGTTTTCAAAATTCCATTTGTTTATTCCCCGTTTCCCCACTTTTCTAATAACTTGAAGTCTGTTCGAGAGTTACCAGCCGTAGCAAAAGACAAACTGCACTCGGAGGTGAGCCTGGGGCGAGTTGCTGGACCTTTCTTGGGCTCCCTTTTCCTAACTTCGGATTTCTCCTTGGTGTGGTACCCAGAAGGAGACGGAAATAAAGGTTAATCATCATCTGTCCTTCTCCAAGGGCTCCAGTTGAAATGATGGTATATCCAAGGCCTTAACTTCGTTTCATATGTATCCTTTGACAGGGCAGTAGAAGTAGTCAGAGAGGCAGGGCGGGGGCCGCTGTTAGCAAAATCAGATATGAGTCTGCATAGATGTTACCGGTTCATCCCAGTTGTTTTCACTTGTTGGGATGTCAACTTGAGGGCCAATCATTTTAGTTATGTGCCTACCCATGGGATGCTCCCTATCCTGCTCTTATTTCGAACGTTCGTTCCTTTCTGGAATGGATGGTGCGTTGTGGAGACCGGATCTAAGCCATAATGACTCTCTAGATGATTTTCTATTTGTGGGCCCGCAGGCTCTCCGCGATGCAAATTTTTTGTTAAACAAAGCAGAATACTTATGAAAACGTATAGGGGTGCCTCTCTCAGCGAGAAAACCATAGGCCCAGTTAAAAATTTATTGTTCTTAGGCATAGAAATGATAATTAAGAAATGTTTTTTTCGGCTCCCTCAGCAGAACATAGCTGAGATCAGCCTAGTGGGTAAATTTTTAGTGGCCAAAAAGGTAACCTTACGGCATGTCCAGTCATTACTAGGTTCCTAGTTTTTGCTTGCTGAATTAGCAAGTCTTCAGCCGCAGGTTAGCATGGGCCATGAGGGGGCTAACCAGCAGACGCATCATGTTAGAATCAAACAAAGCCCTAAAAGCGGATCTCAAGGTGTGGAGATCCTTTTTGCTAACTTATAACGGAAAGACTTGCTTTCAGGAGCGAGAGGTTTATAATGAAGCCTGTGGAGTTATATACCGACGGGGGGGCTGACGTAAGGCGTGTGTGTGCGGAGGGCATGGCATGAATGGCATGAAACATGGGTGAATCTGGGGTGGTGTAAGAATTATTATAGGGTGAGAGATGCGGAATGGAGGATTTGTTTTTTGTCTGACATATGGTCGTGGTTCAGGCCATCAGCAATTTCTCCTCCAGTTTTGGCCTTGTTGCCTGGAACATAAATCCTCTTTAAAGCCAGGTATATCCCAGGTACCAATAAATGATTGCTGAGCCTTATCACGTTTTCAATGGCAGGTTTTTTCGTCCCCGGCACCATTGGTCAAGGAAGATGTTCCTTGCCCGTCGGCCTCTGGAACATCGGAGGAAACTTGAGCCAGCTGATTCAGGCGTTGGTTGCATCAATACACTGGTCCAGTCATGGTAAGGCATGGGGGGAATGGGTTGAACTTGTTCAGAATCAGCTATGGGAAGACGGCATGTAAGGTGGGATAGTTACTTGTTATTTATCACAATTGGACGAGCAGGGTGCTCTGCCTAGTCGCCCAGCGTAGAATGTCAGGACTGTCCTTTCTTAAGCTTTTGGGATGGAAGGATATTACAAAAGAATTCTGGTTACCTCCATTTTAAAAGGTTGGAGAAAGGAACATGTTTCGAGGGGTCCAGATGCCCTATTTCCTTCAACTTACTAACCCGCCTAGTCGGTTTTTAGAAGAGGCACTAGGGATGCATACAAGTGCTCGTTACTCAGGGCCAGCTTTGTGTTAGCCTTTTTCGGGGCCATGCGGATAAGGAGCTGGTTCCTCTAGCGGTTCCCACAGGGGGGGTTTATTGAGGGAGGATGTAGTGGTCAAGGAGTCCCTAGTGCAAATTCGTATTCTATGTCAAAAACTGATATATTCGGCGTGGGTCATGTTTTTCGTTATTCCCTACACGTCTACCTGCTGCCCAGTAGCTTATCTGAAGACCTATTTAATGATTAGAAGAACAGAGGTTCAATTTTTGGTGCATGCTGTGACGGCTTGCCTTTAACCAAAATCCATTTTGAAGCCGTCTTAAAATCCGCACTGCCCCGCTTGGATTTAAATCAAAAAGATTTCGGCACCCATTCTTTTGTATAGTTTTCGCCTTATTCATTGCGTTTAAGTGTGTATCACTTGTGAAAAGTGGATTGCTTTCTAGTGTAATTTCAGAGCTTTTTTTCACTTTTTTAATTTAAAGCCATTTATAAATACCGTATACCGACGTAATAGTCGATCGAGTATAAGCCGAGTGGTACCTATTTACTGAAAAATTTGTAAAAACTGATTGACTCGTGTATAAGTTGAGGGTAGAAATTATCACCACTTCTGCCTTCTGATTCTGTGTTGTTTTAGGCTTTAGTTGCCTTTAAATGGACACAGCAGAATTCCCATATATGAATCCCATACAGTAATAGCCAAATCCAGTACCAGTAACCTCCAATTCTTTGCACTCCAGATGTTTGGAAACTACAACTCCCAGCATGCTTTGTTGCTGGGAGTTTCAGTTTCTAAACATGTGGAGTGGCAAGGTTCAATAAACTTTTTATTAATCTTACTCATTTACAATTCTCCTGAACCCCATATTGTAAAGGGCCCTCTGACCCCCATATAGTAAAGGGAACTCTGACCCCCATATAGCATACCTCCAAGATTCACGGTATGTACCCTTTTTAAAACGGGGAGTACAGCACGGGCATAACAAAAGTACACGGCTTGTACCGGGTTGCCTGGCATGTGGACCGCCGATCATGTGTGCGCCAGTACTCGGCTGCAACAGTGCTACCGTATGGCTTGGGCTAGATATTTGGGGCGGAGCAAGGGTGGGGTTTGGGCAGAGCAATTGGTGGGGGTTTGGGCGGAGCAAGGGGTGTGTCAAAGCGTACCATTTTCTTTCTTGGGAAGTTGGAGGGTTGATATAGTAAAGGACACTCTGTCCCCAATAATTACAAATGCACCCTGAGAGTTGTAGTTTCAAGACGTGTCATTGGCACTGTACTAGCAGCTGTTTTTTGCCCCAAACTGAGGAGACCCATCACATTTACAGATCCAGTTGACAGTGCTGAGTGAATCCAGCAGCCAGAATACAGGAAGCAGGAAGTGTAAAGGCAGATCGGCTCCTGTAACTTCTATGCAGGTTAACACAGCGCCACCTACTGGTTACTATCTGCAATTGCAGAATTTGGATCTAATTAGGACTTGACCGCTAATTTTAAAGCCTGAAAAAATTCGACTTATACTCGAGTAATAGTAGGTGGATTTTCGCCTTTTTGCTCCTTATCTCCTTGTTGCATTTTGCAGTTTTAACAGAATTTTTGCCAAACATCATTACTTACTGGAAGTATGGAATGGAGCTTTTCAGCATTATAGTGCTACTTTTTGCTAGATAATTTTCACTTTGGTGAAAATTCGCCTTTTTAATAACTGATGAAGGAAAGATTAAAAGTTTAAAAAATTGGTAAAGGCTGGTGGGGAAAAAGCAAAAATAATGCTTTATAAATATGTCCCTCAGACCTCATTTGATTTATTGGTAAATAAAGAAAATCGGAACATAAAAAAAAAAAAAAAAAATTCTTAAAAAAGCGAAATCTCAGATCGTATTACAGTAATTCTGGAAAATAGTCTAACTACCCCCTGAATATTATTATATTAAGAAACACTCACAATGTACTGACACCTCCATGGACCCATTGGCAGGCTATAATGGCCACATATGCGTTTTCGCCCACTCAGACTTGGCGAATTGGAATGGCTGAACTTAACGCAAAAATACACTTTTGGCATTATAAATAGCTTGACGCGTTACCGCAGCGATGTATGGCGGAAAAGCGAAATTAGCGGTAATGACCTTTCACCACTGGTACACGTTTTATAAATGCGAAAAGGCAAATTAGGCGAAAACGCTATGCCCCCTAGATATTGATTTCAACTACCAGAGTCTCTAAAGCGGGGGACAACACTAACGATAAAGCCCCGATACGTCGGATCTGACGGTATCGGGGCTTTATCGTTAGGTGTGTACGCTCGTTTCCCGAACGAGCGCGCGGGCGGCAAACAGGGGTCGGCCGAACGCTCGTTCGGGAA
Source organism: Hymenochirus boettgeri (assembly GCA_019447015.1). Taxonomy (NCBI): domain Eukaryota; kingdom Metazoa; phylum Chordata; class Amphibia; order Anura; family Pipidae; genus Hymenochirus; species Hymenochirus boettgeri. Next base: position 325,456,884 of record CM033476.1, on the reverse strand, counting down.
AGGCCGAAAATTTCCATCGGCCACGCTAGACTCCCTATAGAGGAGTCTAGCGCGGCGATGGAAACACACGTCCGAGCATTCTCCTTATGAAGTTCATAGGGACTGTTGTGTATACAGATCTTGCAGATCCTGTCTGTTCATCTTTCAGAAATCGGACTGTGTGTACCTAGCTTTACAGATTGCATTCCATCTGCATACCCTCCAACTCAACCCTTTAACAGTACACTATAGAAACAAATACCCTCCAACATCAATCCTTTAAACGTTACACTTATAGATACACATACCCTCCAACATCAACCCTTAACAGTACACTATAGAAACCACATAACCTCCAAAATCCCCCTTTAATAGTTACACTTATAGAAACACATACCCTCCAACATCCATCCTTGAACAGTTTACACTTATAGATACACAACCTCAACATCAATCCTTTAACAGTACACTTATAGATACACTACCCCCACATCAACCCTTAACAGTTACACTTATAGAAAACATATACCCTCCAACATCAATTCCTTTAACAGTACACTTAAGAAACAATACCCTCCACATTCCCCCTTTACATGTTACATTATAGAAACACATACCCTCCATTATTACCCTAATGTTACACTTACACATTACCCTTAACATTCCACTTTAATAGTACATTTATAGATACAACATCCATCCAACATTACTCCTTTAATAGTTAACTATAGAAACACAACATCACCCCTTAATAGTTACACTTATAGAAGAACATACCCCTCCAACCATACCCCTTTAATAGTTACACTGTATAGAAACACAACCATCACCCCTTTAAAGTTACACTTATAGAAACACATACCCTCAACCATCCCCTAAAGTTAACTATAGAAAACACAACATCACCCTTTCTAGTACATTATGAAGAACACATACCCTCCAACATCACATCTAAATAGTTACAGTGTTAGAAACACATACCCTTAAAAATTCCCCTTTAATAGTTACATTTATAGATACATACAACCCTCCAAACATTAACCCTTTAACAGTACACTCATAGAAACACATAACCTCCAACATTACCCCTTAATAAGTTACACTATAGAAATACATACCCTCCACATTCCCACTTTAATAGTTACATTTATAGATACACATACCCCCAACATTACTCCTTTAATAGTTACACTATAGAAAACACAACATCACCCCTTAATAGTTACACTTATAGAAAACATACCCTCCACCATACCCCTTTATAGTTACACTTATAGAACACATAACCCTCCAACCATAACCCCTTTAATAGTTACACTTATAGAAACACAACATCACCCCTTTAATAGTTACACTTATAGAAACACATACCCTCCAGCATCAATCCGTTAACAGTTACATTTATAGATACACATACCCTCCAACATTACCCTTTAATAGTTACACTTATAGAAACACATAACCTCCAACATTACCCCTTTAATAGTTACACTTATAGAAATACATACCCTCCAACCTTACCCCATAATAGTTACACTTATAGAAACCCATACCCTCCAAACAACCCCTTTAATAGTTAACTAATGAAACACCTACCCTCCAACATTCCCCCTTAATAGTTACACTTATAGAAAACAAGCAACCTCCAACATCAATCCTTTAACAGTTACACTTATAGAAACACATTACCCTCCAACATTCCCCCCTTTACATGTTACACTATAGAAACACCATACCCTCCATTATACCCTTAATAGTTACACTTACACATACTCCAACATTCCACTGTATAGTTACAATTTATAGATACACATACCATCCAACATACTCCACAGTTACACTTATAGAAACACCACAACATCACCCCTTTATAGTACACTTATGAAACACATATCTCCTCCAACCATACCCCTTTAATAGTTAACGTATAGAAACACAACATCACCCTTTAATTAGTTACACTTATAGAAAACACATACCCTCCAACATCACATCTTAAATAGTTACAGTTATAGAAACACATACCCTTAAAACATTCCCCCTGTAATAGTACATTTATAGATACACATACCCTCCAACATTCCCTTTAATAGTACACTATAGAAACACATAACCTCCAACATTACCCCTTTAATAGTTACACTATAGAAATACATACCCTCCAACATTCCCACTTTAATAGTTACATTTATAGATACCACATACCCTCCAACATACTCCAGTACACTTATAGAAACACAACATCACCCTTTAATAGTACACTTTATAGAAACACATAACCTCCAACATCACATCTTAATAGTTACAGTTATAAAACACATACCCTTAAACACTTCCCCCTTTAATAGTTACATTTTAGATACACATACCCTCCAACTTACCCTTAATAGTTACACTTATAGAAATACATACCCTCAACCTTACCCCATAATAGTACACTTATAGAAACACTACCCTCCAACATAGTACCCTTTAATAGTTACTACTAATGTAAACACATACCCGTCCAACATCCCCCTTTAATAGTTACACTTATAGAAACACATACCCTCCAACATCCCCCTAATAGTGTATACTAATAGAAAACAATACCCTCCAACATTACCCCTTAAAACCAACATACCCCAAAATCCCCCCTAACTAGTTACAATTGATAGAAACACATACCTCCAACCATTCCCCCCTTTAATAGTTACACTATAGAAACACATACCCTCCAACCATCCCCCCCTATAGTTACACTTATAGAGAAACACATACCCTCCAACATTCCCCTCTTAATAGTTACACTTATAGAAAACAAATACCCTCCAACATACCCCCTTAATAGTTACATTATAGTATAGAAACACATACCCTCCAACATCCCCCCTTTAATAGTTACACTTATAGAAACACATACCCTCCAACATTCCCCCTTTAATAGTTACACTTTATGAAAAGACATACCCTCAACATCCCCCCTTTAATAGTTACAATTATAGAAACACATACCTCCACACATCCCACCCTTTTAATAATAGTGACAACTTATAGAACACAACCCTCCAACATCCCCCCTTTAATGGTTACACTTATAGAAAGAACACTTACACTCCAACATTCCCCCCTCGTAATAGTTACACTTATAAAAACACAACACCCCCAACATCCCCCCCTTTAATAGTACCATATAGAAACACATACCCTCCAACATCCACCTTTAATAGTTACTTATAGAAACACACACCCTCCAACCATCCCCTTTATAGTTACATTTAGAACCACCACCCCTCCAACATCCCCCTAATAGTTACACTTATAGAAACACAACCCTCCAACATTTACCCTTTAATAGTTACACTATAGATACAACATACCCCCAAACATACCCCTTAATAGTTACATTATATAGAACACATACCCTCCAACATTCCCCCTTTAATTTTTAGTTACACTTATAGAAGGAGACATACCCCAACATCCCCCTTAATAGTTACACTTATAGAAAACACACCCTCCAACATCCCCCCTTTAATAGTACACTATAGGAAACACATACCCCAATCCCCCCTTTAATGGTTACACTTATAGAAAACACAACCCTCCAACATCCCCCTTTAATAGTTACATATTAAAAAACACACACACCCTCCAACCCCCCTTTCATAGTTACACTTATAGAAACACATACCCCACATTCCCCTTTTAAGAGTTACTTATAGAAAACACACCCTCCAAACCCCTAATAGTTTCACTTAGAAACACACACCCTTCCCATCCCCCCTTTATGAGACACTTATAGAAACACATACCCTCCAACCTTACCCTTTGAAAGTTACACTTAAGATACACCTACCTCCACCATTACCACCTTAATAGTTTACACTTATAGAACAAATACCTCACATCCACCACTAATAGCACTAGCAACACAATACCCTCCAACATTACCCCTATAGTTACAGTATGAAACACATACCCTCCAACATCCCCCCTTTATAGTTAACGTTATAGAAACACATACCCCCCAACATTGAACCCCTTTAATAGTTCACTTATAGAAACACATACCCTCCAACATTACACCTTTAATAGTTACACATAGAAACACATACCCTCCAACATCCCCCTTTAATAGTTACACTTATAGAAAGACATACCCTCCAACATCCCCCCTTAATAGTTACACTTATAAAAACACATACCCTCCAATTACCCTTTAATGTACACTTTAGAAACCATACCCCAACATTACCCCTTTAATAGTTTACACTTATAGAAACACCTACCCTCCAACTAACCCCTTATATAGTTAGTACATTATAGAAACACATACCCTCCAACATTCCCCCTTTAATAGTTACACTTATAGAAACAACATACCCTCCAACATTCCCCTTTAATAGTTACAATTTATAGAAACACATACCCTCACATCTCCCCCTGTAATAGTTAACTATAGAAAAAACACTACCCTCCAATATTTCCCCCTTAAATAGTACACTTATAGAAACACATACCCAACATTCCCCTTTATAGTTACACTTAAGAAACCACATACCCCCAACATACCCTTAATAGTTACACTATTAGAAACACATACCTCCTCCAAATCCCCCTTTAATAGTTACACTTATAGAAACACACTACCCTCCAACATTCCACCGTTAATAGTTACACTATAGAACACATCCACCCTCCAAAATACCCCTTTAATAGTTACCTTATCGAAACACCTACCTCCAACTTCCCCCTTAATGACACAGATACAGATCATACACACTCTCAAAACAGTTACCCCTTAATGACACTTCTGAACAACCAACCCTCAACATTCCCTTAATAGTTACACTTATAGAAACACAACCACAACATTCCCCCTTTAAAGTTACACTTATGAACACATACCCTCAACATTCCCCCTTTAAGTTACACTAGAGAAACACATACCCTCCAACATTCCCTAATAGTACACTGTATAGAACCACATACCCTCAACATTCCCCTTTAATAGTTTACACTTATAGAATTTACACATATCCCAACCTTCCCCCTTAATAGTTACACTTATAGAACACATAACCTCAAACTCCCCCTGTTATAGTTACACCTATAGAAACACATACCCTCCAAACATTACCCGTTCACCCCTTAATAGTTACACCTTAGTACACATACCCTCCACATTACCCCCTAATAGTACACTATCTAGAAACACATACCCAACATTCCCCCTTTAATAGTTACACTATAGAACACATACCTTCAACACACCCCTTAATAGTTACACTTATAGAAACACTAACCCTCCAAACATTCCCCTTAATAGGTACCTTATGAACACATACCCTCAACATTCCCTTTAATAGTTAACTTATTAGATACACATACCCTCCACATTCCCCCTTAATAGTTAACTTATAGAAAACATAATATCAAAACATTCCCCCTTTAATAGTTACACTTATAGAAAAACAAATACCTCCAACAGACCATTAAGAGTTACTACAACTTATAGAACACATACCCCTCCAACATTACCCCTTTAATAGTTACACTTATAGAAACATACCCTCCAACATACCCCTTTAATAGTACACTGGTTTAGAAAACAAATACCCTCCAACATCCCCTTAATAGTTACACGTTACACTTATTAGAAAACACATACCCCTCCAACATTCCCCCCTTAATAGTTTACACTTATAGAAACAACATACCCAACATTCCCCCTTAATAGTCTACACTTATTAGAACACATACCGCTTCAACAGTCACCCGCTTAATGAGTCGTTTACCATGCTTAAGCAACAACAAATAAACTTCAATAACAGCACATCTTTTTTTTTTTTTTTTTTTTACTCTTTTTATTTTGGTATTTCCAACAATGTATTATGACAAGTTATTACAAGAATTTTCAATCATGTTCATTCGCGTATTACAGAGTCACAAACATATTTAGGTAGCTTGTGTGGTGGAGAGCGTTAGTCGCGACAGTTAAAGACCAAAATATACATTTGTAAACAAGTCGAGCTCCTGATATTTTAGTTATCTGTTCCACTTCCGATAGTTGTGGTGGCCGCCAAGCCGCCGGCCCCCCCGGCCCCCCTCCGAGGGTGTGGAGGTTGGATGGGAGTGGTCTGAGGTCTCACGTAATTGGTTCAGCTATAACTATGGAGCCCCAGGGTTGGGGTGGGGAGTGTTTAGGGTATGGGGATTCAATCCAGGGGGTCAGCTTTGTAATTTATTCCGGGGAACCCGGGACATCCTGTGCAGCCACATTAGCTTGAGATATTGGGGGTAAATCGTATTTATTAGATTTGATCCAAGTTTTTTAAGTTTAAGGCGGTGTAGGAGGAGGACATCCATTTAGTATGACGTTGTTTCGGACTAAATAAGGGTAGCCTGAAGGAGAGCCAGTTTCCGCGCTAGACCCAGACTCCCCCTCCACAATCCAAAGAGGAAGTCGACGGTTGGGCGGTTCGAACAGGGTGTGGTGTTGTTAAGTTTCTAGGCATCGGAGTATCTCTGTCCAGAATGACCGTAGACTTTAGGCATTCCCAGATCGGTGTTGAAGTCAGCACCCTCTCTGTGGACATTGGGCATTTCGTAGTGTTGCCCTATTGCGACATGTCTTAGTTGTTTGGGTTAGGGGGGATTGGGTATAGTCCGATTGGTGTATTGATTTAATATGCATCAGTTTCCTTATTAGATGCCGGGGCGGCTTATGTGTGTGCGTGGGAAAAGGTTGTCCATGTTCCGGAGAGTGGGCCTAGGGAGGGGGGGACATTCTGTCTTATTAGATTCGTGGCTGGGAAGTGATTTAATGAGAGCAGTTTTAGTATGTGTGTTTATTTGGAGAGAACGGGATGTGGCCCTGACTCCCTGTGTATGTGAAAATTGATTCCTATATGGGTTTTTGCTTCGCCCTTAAATTATAGATATTTATACTGGCAGGGAAACGAGGAGAGGAGGAGACTGACCCAGGGGCATATGGATGGATTGATGTAGCGGAAACATTGTCGAGTTGGGGATCTTGTGGATCGTCGGCTTCTGGAGATCTTTGAGGGAATTTTCATGCATTATTGCGGTATTAAGTATCACAGCGTTTGGACCTCAACAGTAACAAGTGTGCAGACACCCGGGTAGGTAGGAGGAGCGAGAGACGGAGAATAGGAAAAGAGAGAGAGAAATGTCGGAGGGAGCAGTTGTGAACATAGGGGGGTATGTTCAGAGTGTCCTCGCTCGCTGCTGGATGGGAGAAGGAAGATAGTGTGAGATGCCCTTTTCTGGCGGCTTGTGAGTTCGGTTGTTGCGGGCTATGATATGTTTGTGCTTGGGGGGGCCGCTATGTAAGCCTATTTTAATATAAAAGGGCCAGTGAGGGTGATAAAAAGTGGTCATGAAGGTCAGAGGTTGGGGGGAAGTGCGGGGTTTCACCCAGCTTGGGAGGGGTTCAACAGGCTAGGCGTGCACGGTTGTCTGGAGTTGCGGAGGCCCAGTAGTTATAGCTGTAGGTCAGGGAGTTAGGTTCAGGAGGGCAAGGCTCCCCATGTGATGGGGCCTGTAGTTTAGGTGTAGTTTATAGACATTCAAGTTCTTGGCTTTTTGCTTTCCAACTAAGAAAAGGAGGTGCCCATATTGTTTTGTTGGTTGAAGAATGTTTGGGGATAAGCTAAGCTGTGTGGACTGTTTCTGTTGTCGTAAGAGGATTTTGGGGGTAAAAAGATTTGATATCTGAACACTATGCCCCTAAGATTTACTGGAACTTCCCTCCAAGCTAGCACTTCTTCGTGTATGGGCAAAAGGCTGGAGATATTAGGGAGTGAGTAAAGTTGAGGGGATTGGTTATGTCAATGCCCCAGATCTTAACGTGCGTATTAGGATAGGGATGGAGCTGGGGAGTTGCTACGGGGAATTGCTAGAGGGTACAGGCGGATTTGTCCCTCACAGTGATCTGGAGGCCAGAGGGCAGAGTGGTTTACTGAATTCGTGATGAGGGTGAAAGGTGTTTGGGAGGGCGGAGAAGGTAATTATTATTCGATATAAGATTAGATCGTCGGCATGAGGGCCGCCGAGGCCGTTCGCGTAATGTCCACCGGAAACCTTTATTTGCGTATTGGATTCTTAGGGCGATGGCTAGGGGTTCAATCTGTGAGGGCGGGCGGAGATGTATGGAGGAGTGGGCAGCCTGACTCGTGCCCCTCTGTAGTGGGACGCTCTCGATATCGAGTCCGTTTACAAGGGTTTTAACAAGGATTGAGATTGGGTTGTTATTTTTGTTTCTATGGGAGTTTATCCATGTGATTAAAAAACTCTTTGTCTACTCCGAACCCCCAAGAGTACATACCATAGAAAGGGCCACTCCAGGGAGTCAAACGCCTTACGGGCATCTAAGTGAGAGAATAGTATTCTCCTGTATGTCGTGGTTGTTTTTGAAGTTCGGGTAAGGTTGCGGCGGATAATTATGTCGTTAGATTAGCGGGCATTAAACGCGTTGTCAGGATGTTTATAACTTCTGTCAAATTTCTGTAATTACTTGTTTGAGTCTTTGTGCCAGGGCTTTTGCGAAGATTTTGTAGTCTGTTGTGAGTAGGGATATTGGCCTATATGAGTTACTACCCAAACACATACCCTCCAACATTCCCCCTTTACATGTTACACTTATAGAAACACATACCCTCCATTATTACCCTTAAATAGTTACACTTACACATACCCTTCAACATTCCCACTTAATAGTTACATTTTAGATACACATCCCATCCAACATTACCTCCTTTAATAGTTACACTTATAGAAACACAACATCACCCCTTTAATAGTTACACTTATAGAAACACATACCCTCCAACCATACCCCTTTAATAGTTACACTTATAGAAACACAACATCACCCCTTTAATAGTTACACTTATAGAAACACTACCCTCCAACCATACCCCTTTAATAGTTCACTTATAGAAACACAACATCACCCCTTTAATAGTTACACTTATAGAAACACATACCCTCCAACATCACATCTTAAATAGTTACAGTTATAGAAACACATACCCTTAAACATTCCCCCTTTAATAGTTACATTTATAGATACACATACCCTCCAACATTACCCTTTAACAGTTACACTCATAGAAACACATAACCTCCAACATTACCCCTTTAATAGTTACACTTATAGAAATACATACCCTCAAACATTCCCACTTTAATAGTTACATTTATAGATACACATACCCTCCAACATTACTCCTTTAATAGTTACACTTATAGAAACACAACATCACCCCTTTAATAGTTACACTTATAGAAACACATACCCTCCAACCATACCCCTTTAATAGTTACACTTATAGAAACACATACCCTCCAACCATACCCCTTTAATAGTTACACTTATAGAAACACAACATCACCCCTTTAATTTACACTTATAAAACACATACCCTCCACATCAATCCGTTAACAGTTACATTTATAGATACACATACCCTCCAACATTACCCTTTAATAGTTACACTTATAGAAACACATAACCTCCAACATTACCCCTTTAATAGTTACACTTATAGAATACATACCCTCCAACCTTACCCCATAATAGTTACACTTATAGAAACCCATACCCTCCAACATACCCCTTTAATAGTTATACTAATAGAAACACATACCCTCCAACATTCCCCCTTTAATGTTACACTTATAGAAACACATACCCTCCAACATCAATCCTTAACAGTTACACTTATAGAAACACATACCCTCCAACATTCCCCCTTTACATGTTACACTTATAGAAACACATACCCCCATATTACCCTTTAATAGTTCACACTTACACATACCCTTCAACATTCCCACTTTAATAGTTACATTTATAGATACACATACCATCCAACATTACTCCAGTTACACTTATAGAAACACAACATCACCCCTTTAATAGTTACACTTATAGAAACACATATCCTCCAACCATACCCCTTTAATAGTTACACTTATGAAACAACAACATCACACCCCTTTAATAGTTACACTTATAGAAACACAACCCTCCAACATCATCTTAAATAGTTACAGTTATAGAAACACATACCCTTAAACATTCCCCCTTTAATAGTTACATTTATAGATACACATACCCTCCAACATTACCCTTTAATAGTTACACTCATAGAAACACATAACCTCCAACATTACCCCTTTAATAGTTACACTTATAGAAATACATACCCTCCAACATTCCCACTTTAATAGTTACATTTATAGATACACATACCCTCCAACATTACTCCAGTTACACTTATAGAAACACAAACATCACCCCTTTAATAGTTCACACTTATAGAAACACATACCCTCCAACATCACATCTTAATAGTTACAGTTATAGAAACACATACCCTTAAACATTCCCCCTTTAATAGTTACATTTATAGATACACATACCCTCCAACATTACCCTTTAATAGTTACACTTATAGAAATACTACCCTCCAACCTTACCCCATAATAGTTACACTTATAGAAACACATACCCTCCAACATTACCCCTTTAATAGTTATACTAATAGAAACACATACCCCCAACATTCCCCCTTTAATAGTTACACTTATAGAAACACATACCCTCCAACATCCCCCCTTTAATAGTTATACTAATAGAAACACATACCCTCCAACATTACCCCTTAATAACACATACCCTCCAAAATCCCCCCTTTAATAGTTACACTTATAGAAACACATACCCTCCAACATTCCCCCTTTAATAGTTACACTTATAGAAACACATACCCTCCACATCCCCCCTTTAATAGTTACACTTATAGAAACACATACCCTCCAACATTCCCCTTTAATAGTTACACTTATAGAAACACATACCCTCCAACATCCCCCCTTTAATAGTTACACTTATAGAACACAATACCCTCCAACATCCCCCTTTAATAGTTACACTTATAGAAACACATACCCTCCAACATTCCCCCTTTAATAGTTCACTTATAAAGACATACCTCCAACTCCCCCTTTATAGTCACTTATAGAAACCATACCTCCCAACATCCCCCCTTTAATAGTTACACTTATAGAAACACATACCCTCCAACATCCCCCCTTTAATGGTTACACTTATAGAAACACATCACCCAACATCCCCCCTTTAATAGTTACACTTATAAAACACACACCCTCCACCATCCCCCCTTTAATAGTTACACTTATAGAACACATACCCTCCACCATTCCCCTTTAATAGTTCACTTATAGAAACACACACCCCTCCAACATCCCCCCTTTAATAGTTACACTTATAGAAACACACCCCTCCAACATCCCCCCTTTAAAGTTACACTTATAGAAACACATACCCTCCAACATTACCCCCTTTAATAGTTACACTTATGAACACATACCCTCCAACATAACCACCCCTTTAATAGTTACACTTATAGAAACACATACCCTCCAACATTCCCCTTTAATAGTTACACTTAATAGACATACCCTCCAACATCCCCCCTTAATAGTTACACTTATAGAAAACACTACCCTCCAACATCCCCCTTTAATAGTTACACTTATAGAACCATACCTCCCAAATCCCCCCTTTAATGGTTACACTTATAGAAACACATACCCTCCAACATCCCCCCTTTAATAGTTACACTTATAAAAACACACACCCTCCAACATCCCCCCTTTAATAGTTACACTATAGATACACATACCTCCCAACATTCCCCTATAATAGTTACTTATAGAAACACACACCTCCAACATCCCCCCTTAATAGTTACACTTATAGAAACACACACACCCTTCACATCCCCCCTTTAATAGTAACACTTATAGAACACATACCCTCCAACATTCCCCTTATATGTTACACTATAGATAACACATACCCTCCACATTACCCCTTTAATAGTTACACTTATAGATCAAATACCCTCCAACATCCCCCTTTAATAGTTACACTTATAGAAACACATACCCTCAACATTCCCCCTTTAATAGTTACACTTAGAAACACATACCCTCCAACATCCCCCCTTTAATGGTACACTTATAGAACAACCCCCCAACATTACCCCTTTAATAGTTCCCTTATAGTAACACATACCCTCCAACATTACCCTTTAATTTTTACACTTAAGAAACACATACCCCCAACATTCCCCCTTTAATAGTTACACTTATAGAAAGACATACCCTCCAACATCCCCCCTTAATAGTTACACTTATAAATAACACATACCCTCCAATATACCCCCTTTAATAGTTACACTTATAGAAACACATACCCTCCAACATTACCCCTTTAATAGTTACACTTATAAAACACATACCCCCAACTTACCCACCTTTAATAGTTCACTTATAGAAACACATACCTCCAACATTCCCCCTTTAATAGTTACACTTATAGAAACACATCCCTCCCCTCCAACAGTCCCCCTTTAATAGTTACACTTATAGAAAACACATACCCTCCAACATTCCCCCTTTAATAGTTACACTTATAGAAACACATACCCTCCAATATTTCCCCTTTAATAGTTACACTTATAGAAACACATACCCTCCACATTCCCCCTTTAATAGTTACACTTATAGAACACATACCCCCAACATTACCCCTTAATAGTTACACTTATAGAAACACTACCCTCCAACATTCCCCCTTAAATAGTTAACACTTATAGAAACACATACCCTCCAACATTCCCCCTTTAATAGTTACACTTATAGAAACACACCCTCCAACATTACCCCTTTAATAGTTACACTTATAGAAACACATACCCTCCAACATTCCCCCTTTAATAGTTACACTTATAGATACACATACCCTCCAACCTTCCCCCTTTAATAGTTACACTTATAGATACACATACCCTCCAACATTCCCCCTTTAATAGTACACTTATAGAAACACATACCCTCCAACATTCCCCCTTTAATTTACACTTATAGATACCATACCCCTCCAACATTCCCCTTTAATAGTTACACTTATAGAAACACATACCCTCCACATTCCCCCTTTAATAGTTACACTTATAGAACCACATACCCCCAACATTCCCCTTTAATAGTTACACTTTAGATACACATACCCTCCAACATTCCCCCTTTAATAGTTACACTTATAGAAACACAACCCAAACATTCCCCCTTTAATAGTTACACTTAAAAACACATACCCTCCAACATTACCCCTTAATAGTTACACTTATAGATACACATACCCTCCAACATTACCCCTTTAATATATTACACTTATAGAAACACATACCCTCAACATTCCCCTTTAATAGTTACACTTATAGAAACACATACCCTCACATCACCCCTTTAATGTTACACTTATGAAACACTCCCTCCAACATTCCCCCTTTAATAGTTACACTTATAGAACACATACCCTCCAACATCCCTTTAATAGTTACACTTATAGATACACTACCCTCCAACATTCCCCCTTTAATAGTTACACTTAGAAACATAATCTCAAACATCCCCCTTAATAGTTACACTTATAGAAACACATACCCTCCAACATTACCCCTTTAATAGTTACACTTATAGATACACATACCCTCCAACATTACCCCTTTAATAGTTACACTTATAGATACACATACCCTCCAACATTACCCCCTTTAATAGTTACACTTGTAGAAACACATACCCCCAACATTCCCCCTTTAATAGTTACACTTATAGAAACACATACCCTCCAACATTCCCCCTTTAATAGTTACACTTATAGAAACACATACCCTCCAACATTCCCCCTTTAATAGTTACACTTATAGAAACACATACCCTTCAACATCACCCCTTTAATAGTTACACTTATAGAAACACATAACCTCAAACATCACATCTTTTTTTTTTTTTTTTTTTTTTAACTCTTTTTATTTTGGTTCCAACACATGTCTTATGACAGTTTTACAGAATTTCAACATGTTCATTTTCGGTAGTACAGAGTCAAAACATATATGGTTAGCTTGTGTGGAGAGAGTTAGTCGGTTACAGTTAATTAGACAAACTATATACATTAAACAATGTCCGAGCCCTTGATTCATTTATAGTATATTTTCACTTACGTATAGTTGTGGTGGCCGCCAAGCCGCCGCCCGCCCGGCCCCCTCCAGAGGGTGGAGTGGGATCTGAGTTCTCACGTACATTGGGTTCAGCATAACTATTGGAGCCAGGGTTGGGTGGGTTAGTGTTTAGGGTATTGGGGGATTCAATCCAGGGGTCCATATTTTGTAAATTTATTCGGACATTCCTGTGCCTGCACATTAGCTTGAGATATGGTAAATCTGTATTTATTAATTTGATCCAAGTTTTAAGTTTAGGCGGTTTGGAGACATCCATCTTAGTAGATCGTTTTTCGTGCATAAAATAGGTTTAGGAATGTTTCTAAAATAGGAAAAGGCTTAAAGGCAACAGAAATGATCAAGGCAGAAAAACACAGCAAATGTTTTCACAAGGATTTATAAATAAACAGCTACATTCAGCATAAATATAAATGTATAATGTAGACATTAACCGGGGGATCAAATGTATCCACTATGGAATAATATAGATACACATACACTCTAACATTCTGCCTTTAATAGTTACACTTATAGATACACATACAATCCAACATTCCCTTTTAATAGTTACACTTATAGAAACACATACCCTCCAACATTACCCCTTTAATAGTTACACTTATAGATACACATACCCTCCAACATTACCCCTTTAGGACGGAGACAAACAGGGGGCCTGTGGATTAGGTAGGAGACGGAGACATACAGGGGGCCTGTGGATTAGGTAGAGGACGTAACGTCTAATACTAAAGTTGGCCACACAACTTACTATCTGATTATACAACTTTACAAGAAGGAAAGGCCTAGTCAATTTATTCCTGTCCGTTCCAATAACATTCAGTTTTATGGGGTGTCGTGTTAGGACTGGTACACACAGGTCAACTTCCATATTCCTGGCCAATCGCACGGCCTATCAAAGACCATGATGTGATTGATTAAGGCTGTGACAACTCACATCACAACCAATGAATGACTGTGGTTTCCCCCGCTCCCTCCTCTGCACACGCTCAAGCTTTTATAAAGTTCGTTGAGCAGAGGGAGGAGGCGGATCCCTTTGCTAGAATGAAAGAGAACTTATCATTAAATATCTGGTTACAAACACATGTAATAAAAATAGCTGTTGGGGTTGCAGGCAGATGACTGACAAGCCAACAGGTTTTTGTTTTAAGGTTAAACTTACCTTTTAAACATAGTTCTTCTTTAAATCAAGCACCTGAAGGTTATAGCAATATTACCGAGCACTTTCTATCTTCCCGTCATACTGGGTGTTAAGAAAACAATAACGATGCATGTCAGGAAAATGTGTAGTGACTTGGCAAGAATGGGTTAACTATTGGTATTATTTCTTGCAAAGAACCAATAAAAATACCATTCCACCCTGGAACAGTCCTATTGTTTATATTATGATTAGTGAATCATGGAACCAGATCTCCTTTTCTAGACAATGTGGGGCCGAACCGTGTATCTGGAATTCTCTTCAGCTAGGGGTCTGGTGGGTACCATAAGACGTCATTTTAAGGACAGTCATACATGTAAAATAAATGTATTTCGGTATTGGAATATGTAAGACAGAAACCAATATTGTACTTCTGAATGGGAAAGTAGGCCCATTAAAATGATACCCAACATGGAGCCCTTATTCCCTTGCCAAGGTGAGATATTAATATCTGGGGAAATATGGATTACACACAGGTCATGTTTGGTATTGGAGGAATTGATAATTAGGGAGGAATATGTGGTCAATATCCCAATACAATGTACATATCTACATTTATATGGAATCTGCCTAACTGAGGGGGAATGAATGCTTTTGCTAGTCGTAAATCTAGACATTCCTAGACACTCCCCCCTCGTGCATAGCCAGGAGGGGGGTGGTTCATCAAGGGGTTTAAAAATCCTTGTAGCCCCATAACTGTGTTCATACGTGGGACATGCAAGAACGTGTGTATGGACCCAATGTTTCTTCCCGCCCTGGGGATACAGGACTTAGTATTATGTGCACTGTCCACCTTTTGGAATATTAAATCTAAAATTTAATAAGTTTTGTCTTTGATGCTCTAAAAGAACTCAGTAGCCTCTGATAAGTTTATATGTGGTTGGATGTAGTGTGCAGTGTAAATGCTAATTAACTCTGTGACTGCTTGTGAAGGACTGATGCTAATTAACCAGTTAGTTGTTGGAGTGAATGGTGTAGTGTTAACCATTTAGCTGCCAGGACAGGGGTGTGCATAGTCAGTGAGAGTCAAGAGTGTTTTTAAGGCCGTAACTTAAAGGGGTGGCAGCGAGTACCGATTGATTGGTCAGATCACGTGCCCAGCAAACTGGCGTTTGTGACGATACATTTTTATCTGTGTCGCTGTTACATAGTTTGCTATGAACCTCGGTGACCAGACCGGCAAGACGACCTCGCCCTAGAATTTACAATTTACTTATGATTAAAATTCTTGGCAAGGAACTGGAAGGGATCAGAATGGCATCTGCCTTGTGGCGGAAAATAACAGGTTGTTCTCAGTGATCGGTATTTAGATCTAACGCCTGGCAAAGGAGAATAGCGTGGAATTCATTATTAGATGCACCTTATCCGAGATCTCTCGTTGGTGCATTGGGTTCATCATAGGCTACCTTCACCTGGTCCACTGACGTGACACATTGTTGGCCAACAATTTGCGCGATTTAAATCTTCATATAAATACATAAACAGCAAGTCACTGGGTTCAAATAAGACGCGTGTTTGGAAGGGCTCATTCCCAAGATAAAATCTCATCAAACACATGAAAGTTTTGCTAAAGGCTAAAGGAACGATTGATTTGTATGTTTTGTGAAAACAAACCATGTGTCACTTTCCTGAGATACAGTTAGAAGAATCTTTTAGTAGAGGATCACCTGAAACCCCTGCAGCTTTTACTCAATCTGTGCCCCACCGCAGTGAGATTGGACCCTTATTAGGGATGGAGAATAAATAAAATATCTTTCTTCCTTTACTTCTACTTTAAAGGGCAAGTTCACCTCAACATTAAAATTTGTAGGTGCAGCAGGTCCAAAAATTCCGTTCATCCTTAATGAGCAGGCTTGCGAGCAGATGGGGGCTCTGGGAACAGCTTTCAGTCTGGCTTTGACATCACCCAAGCCACCTGTGAGCTGGTACATGAGCTCATAGAGGCAGCAGAGAAGGCAGCTAGAGAGAAGAGATTTGAGACAAATGTCTCAACAGTGGATGGGGGAGCAAGAAATTTTTGTGTTGGGGTGAACTTGCCCGGTAAAGTCCATTTTGGCCGATAATCGCATGTGTGTATGTGTTTGATCAGGTGCCATTCATTGCCTGGGGGGTTGGGCATTGCCAATCCTATCGGACGTGTGTTCGAACCTTCAGGGCTTGACCACACTAGCGCGGTTTTGGAGCGTTTACGGTTTTCAATAGAATGTAAACCGCAGGAATTACAAAAAATTCTCAATTTCGGATGAGTTTCATTTTACGCATCCCTTTTGGTTTTTGTAACGCATACGATAACGTTTTGCGCAAACTCGCGCATTACCATAGCACAAAGTAGCCAAATCGCAAACCGGAATCACGCAGGTTAACGCACGCGCTCAGGTTGATTACATAATGAGTCACCAACAATCTCAGACATAAGCGAGTCAGTCCCACTATTTAAAGGTCCAGAGAATGGGAAAATCTGGTCCCTGGACCAGTCCAGGAATCATGGATGTTTGGGTGCTTCTCCAACGTAGTCATCTGTCCAATTTGTTTGATGTTTACGGTCTCCATGTGTATATAAGTTTGTGATTTCTCAGTTTCCTTTGTAACATCCAGCCTGATGAAGGGGGCTCAGGACAGCTCTACTTCTCTTACTTATGGCTATCACGGCACAAACCTCAAATAAAAGCAAGGGAAACAATCAACTTTAGACACAGAGTCAAAGGGAAAGTTAATAAATATAAAAAGTGGAGTAAAAAAAAGCATTAATTGATAAAGGTTCATTATACTCTAACAAATTTACATTATCTGAATCTACAATTTGAGAGAAGTAAAATGATACATATTTATCTGTGCTTGCTTTAAATTATTAAAGGGTATGTCCACCCGAAAAAATATTTTTTTATATGTTACTCCCCCTGTCCCCCCAGCCCCAACCGCTCTATTTTTACTCTTAGAAAGTTCCCCAAACATTACTTACCTTCCCTCTTTCCTCCGCCACTCTGCCGGCCCTCTGCTTGCGAGAAAATGCAAGCAGAGGGGCGGGACCGGCAGTCGCGTCTGTGATTGGCTGAGCGGCAGCCAATCACGGACGCGGCTGCCGGGAGTTCATTTCGGTGGAGGAAAGAGGGGAGGTAAGTAAAGTTTGGGGCACTTTCAAATAAAATAAATAGAGCGGTTGGGGCTGGGGGGACAGGGGGAATGTTACATATAAAGGGATTAACACTAGGGGGAGGGAATGCTAATCGGGAGTGGGAGGAGGGGAGATTGGGGGAGGGGAGAAGGGCTGCAGTGCGCATGCCAAAATTCTCCCGGAGGCCAGGTAGGAGGCAGAGTCCTATATGGACTTGCTATCCTCCTGGTGGGCAGTTTTTGGGACTTTGGGGGGGGCGGGGAACTACAGGAGAACCATAGGAGCTGGGATGTGAGGTAAGGATTAAACTACAATACACAATGGGCCAGTAGTGGGGGGGGGGTTATAGTTTTGGGGTGGACATGCCCTTTAATGTTTAGTGAGTGCTCCAAATTGCTCCCTTACTCACTGCCTTCTTGTTGTGTCTGCGACACTAAGTTCTGCACAGTCTCACCATAGACACTGCTCTGCTTACACATCTCCCCCTCCCTCCCGCTTTCTTTTCTCTGCCGATTCTCAACTGTTGCAGAAAGTGAGCTGGCAGACAAAGATCCTAGTAGGTGGTCAGGGATGGGACATAATTTCTGCTTCAGGAGTGACAGGTCTTTCCCTGTAAATGCTGTGATTTCAAATGATTTCTTAAAATCTACAGCTCGGATTAAAAATCCAAGTAGGATCTTGCTGTATATATAGTTATAATTTGAAAATTCGTTTTTTTTTTTTTTTAATAGATACCCTTAGACCCCTGGCCATATATTACCTGGTTAGCTCCTAAACTACCGTCTGACACCAACTTACCATGATTATGTACCAGTACATCACTGCTAACCAGACTAGTCTGACTGTGCAGGGCCCTATACCAGTCACAATGTATGGGGCCCTATAACCACCAGTGGCACTGTATGGGGCCCTACACGACTCAGATTCGCTATATGGGGCCCTATAACCACCAGTGGCACTGTATGGGGCCCTACACGACTCAGATTCGCTATATGGGGCCCTATAACAACCAGTTGCACTGTGCAGGGCCCTATACCAGTCACAAGGTATGGGGCCCTACACGACTCAGATTCACTATATGGGGCCCTATACAAACCAGTTGCACTGTGCAGGGCTCAGTTTTTTTGTCCTTGCACAAAATTAATTTGCATCCTGTCCTTCATTTAATACCACCACTAGGGGGCACTCTTGGTAAGGCGCAGGTGACTTATCTGTAGTGACTTGTACTCAGAGTTCACTCCAAGTGGAAATCCGTTATGTAGCGCATAAAATCTCATTTTGTATACGTAGGGAAGATGTATCTCCGTGCACACAGCCAGTTTGAAATTAGAGGGAACATTGCTAGCAGAGCTTACTGGGAGCAATTCCCATCATCTGGAGAGGGGATTCATTCAGCTGCAATATATTGGGAGGTTGGAATAATATTTGATTCAACCAATCAAAGTATTTGGCCTCTGGCTGATTTAATTAAAGGGCAAGTCCACACTTTACACAAAAAATTGAAATACAATTAAAATATCAATGGTAACTTAATGTAAATGGCTGTGGGACCTGGGAAATGGTCTGGGGAACATGTTCCAATATCCAGGACGTCGAAAACTCGATTTTACTCACGCGCGCTACTTTCCAGCTCTCGCGTTCGAACATTCGATGTTCGTGCCTAGGTACCATGTACATTTTACTTGCGGATTTGATGCTCGCGTATAGGCTTTAATGGACACTTTACTCGTGGATTCGATG